>JAFIDM010000179.1:26858666-26884730 GCA_023159025.1 Thereuonema tuberculata | reverse complement strand
TAATGAATATTATTAAGTTTACAATTTAAACAATATTCAAGAAAATTAAATTTTTTTGACAAAAATCTTTTATTTTACATCAAGTAATTAAAGAAATTATGCTCAGAGGGGGTCACTCTGTTGTAACTATTTTTTACAAAACTAAAAAAAAAAACATTAAAATAGGAAACAATATTCAAGCTAGTAAACAAGTTTAAACTTGTTTAATTTTTCCAGAAGTAAGGATTTTGCTGCAGCCGCCTTTGAAAGTTCTGAAACCACTGTTGGAGGCAACTGATGGGAATGTAACTCTCGCTGTTCGTGGGTACGATTTGAGTTGCAAAGGAAGCAGCAAAATTATAAAAATTTTCTAACATCTTAGTTGTGAATTCCGTGAAAGAATCAACATTTGTAGGCATTGCAAAAGCATTAGGTGTCTGATTGGCAATCTGAGCTAATGGCTCCACTGAGATGCCAATTTGAGCCACGTGGGATGTCTGCTGCACACCAAAGGGATGTGAATTTGTTTCACCTACAAAACAAACAATAAATGTAAAAAAATTTGCATCTAAATTCTACTGGAAATGTGAAATCTGAGGGAAAAAAATCATGTGACAGACTAAAAACCAGTTCTAACAATTCCTACTACTAGTAATACCGTATTCCTTCTAATCTAAGCCACACTTTTTTCCCAATATAAATGCTACCGAAAATCGGGTGCGGCTTAGAATCGAAGATAATCCCGGGTGGTACAACAAGCCAGCTTCAGCCGCTTGACATATGCATTAATAAGCCATTTAAGAACTACGTAAAAAGAGAGTATAAAAACTGGTTGCATTTGGAAAACCACCCTTTAACTCCTTCCGGGAAAATCAAGAAGGCAAGTGCTTCAAAAATAGCAAATCGATATCTGTTGCCTGGAAAAAAGTTTCCAATGAGACTACAATACATTCTTTTTCAAAATGTTGCATTACAAATGCAATGGATGGAATGGAAGATGACATCGTGTGGGAAAATGGCGACACCGAAGTCAGCTGTGACAGTGGGAGTGAGAATCATTTTTGGAACATGATACTGGCGGATAGAGCAATTACAGGTTCATGTATGTATTTAAAAGTTTTTAATACTGATAAACTAAATTAATTATTCACTTCTTAGTAGTTCTCATTTTAATATTTTTTAAATTTTTTAAATTTTTTTTTTATTTCGTAAATATTAAATATCGATAAACCTTTTTACACTATTTTTTATTTTTTCACAAAAACGTGTTGAGAATTTGGGATGCGGCTTAGAATCGAAGGCATACGGTAATAATAATAATGACTACTGACTGTTTACTTTTTTTCTTCTTCTTCTTGATTGTAAGACCAAGGATATTAATTTTAACTTGTAAAATTTCGTATGATTTCTTTATTTCTTATTTTTCATGATTCACTCATACAAAAACCAAAAGTCTTCCCTGGATAAAATAAAATAATAATGCTCCCCGATGTCCTTTCCTATGGCAAAGGATTATGCACTGTTCAGAAGAAATGCTATTCAGCTTTTAATGAATTCATGTTTAAAAGCATTGAGGAGGGCAGATTTGAATTAATTCTGATTTTTATGGTAAGATTTCAGGTTTTGCTGGGACAATTGTTTATTTGCTAGAAAGCAAATGGTTTTCAGCTGCTCCAGGAAGAAGGTATGAAATCGAGAATAAGCTGTTGAAAGGAAGAGAAATATGTGAGACTAAGAAACATCCAAACCCATCTGGGATTTGAACCCAGCTTCTGGCATATCAACAGTACGACAGGCCAGTGCCTTGATCATTTAGCAATACCTGAATGGCTTGAAAAATTATTTTGCAAAGCTATCATACTAATTGACAACAAAGTACAATTAGTACAAAAAAAAATCCCAACACAAGAATGTGAAACGACATTCTTTGCAATTTACCCTTCTTATTTGCTATAAAATTTGTTTTATGACTATAAACTATTAAAAAAATTAGTTATTTTTGCTGACTTTATTTACTACTCCTCATCAACAATATTTATGAGATGTTGCATTAACTGTAGGATTTTGTTAATCTGCAGAACGACAGAATATTTATCTAGTCATCTCATTAGGGTTTAGAGATTTGCATGCAAAGATGATTAGAAACAGATTTCCTCAAACGGGAAAGAAAACACACAAAAATAAATGTTGACAAACTAAAATAGGAATCTTGAAAATCTAAAGACTAAGCCTAAGACTGACGAAAGAGCAGAGACATAAGGCTGCAAAATTTAGGGCATCACAACTGATATACACCGACTGCTCAGTTGAAAGTGGACACCTGAGTGTGTCATCCCAACAGTGAAGTTTGGCAGTGGAGGTGTGATGGTGTGGTCGTGTTTCTCCTGGTTTGGACGTGGTCCTTTGGTTGTGATCAAGGGGAACATGGCATCCACACAGTATCTGGACATTCTAGACAATTCCATGCTTCCTTCGTTGTAGTCACAGTTCGGTGAAGGGCCATTTGTGTTCCAACACGACAATGCGCCATGCCATATGGCCCATGCTGTCGGTTTTCGGAGAATAATGTTCAGGAACTTCAGTGGCCCAACCAGAGTCTGGACCTCAACCCTATTGAACATATGTGGGATGAATTGGAGCGCCGGATTGGTGCACGTCCGATGCGACTGCAAACATGTGCTGGCTTTGAAGGAGGAGTGGCAAAAAATAACGGTCAGTCTGCTTGCTATCAGAAACTGGTGGAGAGCATGCCATAGTGTGTGGATGCTGTGCTTAGGGCAAAAGGCCACAGTACGCACTATTAGACACGCTGTAAATTAAGCTCCTGTTCCATACCACAAGTAGAGCAGTCAGTGTACCATCTCTGTGATACAACATGGCTGTTAAATTATCTGCATGTGAAAAGCTTTGGCAATGTTTGTTTTGTTTCTTAACTGATAATGATCACTCATAAAATTTGATTGTGACTTGCTTTAAAATAATGTGAGCTATTATCACTTTTCTTTTTTGCGCTTTCTCTCATGCAAAAAAAGGCTGTTTTCACTCAGAATATCCAAAAACAAATCTTTCAAGTATAATCAAAGCAATTACCAGAGTATTTCAAAAAAAGTGAATTTACATAGTTTAAGAGTCAGCGATATTGTTACTTCACTGCATTTACTTAATGTCGATCTCAATTTTTTACATATCCAAACAAAGAAAAAAAGTATAGGTAACCTAGCACCGTTCATGATAATATTCATGCCTTTGACCACCCAGATGTTTTCTTTGATATAAGTAGGTAAGTAATCTATCTTGCTTCTTCAGTTTTAAATTTGAATTATCAATCTCAAAGTGCCATGATTTGACACACTGCATGATTTGATAGCTCTGTTGTAAACCCAGAGGGCCGGATCTAGTGGGAGCAGATGGGGTATGAGCTCCCGATGCCAGAATTGCAGGGGAATTGAACACAAAACCAAATTTAACAAGTAGGTATGAAAAAAGATGAAACTCCATATCTCATTCATTTTCACAGTAGTGAAGGAATCTATATAATAAGCATGAGCGTTTGTTTGTCTTGAAACAATGTCGCCATTTCTCAACGGATCTTTACCAAATTGGCACAGAGGTTCACATGCATCCCAGAATAATGCATGAACAACGAAAATCGAGATCCAGATTAAGCGATATAAAGGGGGGCATCCTTGAAGAGTACACATATCTCTGAAACCTGTTGGTTGGATACACGAAATTTGATATGAGTGTTCTTTGTCAGAATCTAAAAATATAAGTATTTGACGAATTTTCGATATTCGGATCCTAAGTGGTGCAAAATGGGAAGGCATATCGAATGGGAATTCGGCATATCGAAAACTGCTTAAATACAAAATTTCACATTAGTGTTATTCGTCAAAATCTAAAAAAATACATATTCTACCAATTTTCCGATATTAGGATCTTAACGGGTGTGGTGGGGGGGGGGGGAGGCTTTCCTGCAAGATTTGCATGTTTCCGAAACCGCTTGAGTTGCAAACATGAAATCTGACAGATGTTCTTAATTCTCAGTTCAGTTTTTAGTTTACTTGATGTAGTTTGCTGTTTTTGAATAAATAAACATTTTTACATCATGTATGCAAGGCTTCTGGAGCAAAGCAATGGTAGCAGGTCTATATAACATAATTTGTAACTACCCTGTGCCTTTTTTACCACCAAATGGAAACGTTTCAAAGTAATCACAAAATTACAATTTCTTCATCATCCACATCAGGACAACTGTTTTTTGTAGCCATGCGAAACATGGTTATTTTTGCTAGTTAAAATGTAATAACTTAATTCCTGTTAACTTAAGCAAAGAACTTCTTGTTAATGGGCTGCTGATCTTTGCTTAGCTCATTATCTCACAAACTACTGAAGCGTTTTGATTGGAACTTTCACTGTTCGAAAGGTAATTAATGAGGGCATAAAATAGGATACATATCATCCTGGTGTGTTATGTGGAAGCAAAGTAGTTAATGAAAAAACTACTTGATTTACAGGCTATCGATCGTTGTTTCCTCATTTGTAAAGAAGGTCCGGGACACCAAGCTGACTGTTTGCCCAGGTGAATTTGGATTTCGATCTGGTGCTGGTAAACCTATAATTTTCTCTTCAAATCATAATAATGTGTTGTTGATTAACGGGACAATTAAAAAAAATTGAAAATTCACTAAACTAATTGGGAGAATATGCAGGAAATGGGATAGTTACTATGAACATACAACTAAGAAACCTAAAACGTTTCTTAGTTGTATGAGAAACTGAAGCTGAAACAAATTGTGTGAAATTATGAAGTTAAAAACATGGTGCCTAAGTATAATTATATACATCGTAGCACATTTGCTATGATTTGATACACTTCATATTAATTAACTAATCATTCCATTTTGTTAGTCATTCTTCTTTTTTTATATAAATATTTAAAATCATTTCATCTTGCATTCTAACGTAATTAATATGTAAAGCCAATTATTATTCTTTTAATTTTGCTGATTTTAAACCCTAAACAAATGTTTTCCGCTAATTCTAAGCAGAGAGGCAATTTCTGAATTAGTGAAAGGATTCAAAAAAAAAATTGTCAGCTAATAATCAGAAGAGTATTGTAATGTAACATTAAGATCCCAAATCCTCCCTTTAGCTTTGGGATGTACTAGATAGAACTTTGTAAATGGCAGAGAAAGATTGTGATATATGAAGAATTTGTGAATAGTTACACAGTCATCCCAGCTTGCTACTGAAACTGTCTTTGTGGGATGAATGAATGAGAGTCCAATCTAAGAGAGGATGGAATATAAAAGAAATCAAATGAGGAGGAAGCCATTTCACTTGGGTTTATTTGCCTTGGTAGGAAATGTGCATCATCTGACAATCCTTATCCATTCAAGACAAAGTATATGAAGGACAATAAGGAAGAAAATGCATATGAATCGAATCTCGTGAGCCAACAGAGAAAGATCCCATCTGACAAAAAAAATACGACATTGAAGATGCCAAAACAAATTTTATTGTTTTATCTACTACAGCTCACTTTTTTGTTTTATTTATTTATTTATTCTTTAAGTGGCAAATCAAAGATGAGAGAATAAGTCAGAACACTTACTATTCACTATTTCCATTATTACAAGTAATTGGTTAAGTGTTCACTGAATTTTATTAAATCAATAATTTATATTTCGTTTTTACCTTTTTTAATAAATAAATAAATAAATAAATAAATTATTAGTGTAATTATTACCAGTTTTTAATTTGGAGATTTTGAAAATGGCACTTGGCTTTTGGTTAGAAATGTGGCCCAGTAACTGCCACGTTGGAGGACCAAGAAGGTTCGGCCAACTGAAAAAAACTACAAATAGAAAATAACGTTAGTGTCAATAAGATTTCAGCATTCAGGAACATCTTTGTTTCTTTCTCTAATCAATCCTTAACAGTATAAATATCAAAAATTCAAATGTTTTTAATAAGAAACTATCTGTTTCATAAAGAGACTGTTAACTTATTCCAAATGTTACCTGATCCTCCCATTATATCAGGGAAAGGTTCACTGCCTGTCATGAACACTACAATGTGATTTATTGTGTCGGCATCTGGTATATTTATTAAAAACTGGACATCGCCAACTCGCTCAAAATCTGTCTGAACCTGAAATTATAATGAAAATTAAAGCATGGTTTTCACCTATTTATTGGAAATATTTATTAGTGTCCCTAAGAAACTTAAAGACACATTCAAGGGATCCTCATAAACATGAATATATTAAAGATCATTAAGTTAATCTGAGTCAACACGATCAAAGAAATATCTGCCCAGTCTCCATAAACAAGTGAATTTAAAGTAATGTTATTTATTATTTCTAAAAATAACATATTATTAACGACCACAGTTTGAACGTAAATTGCATCTACGGATTTCATTAAAAAATCCTTTGTCTGATTCAGCGATATCAAAACACTGATGGGGCTTGCGCAGGTGACTTGCATTTGTGTTCTGCAGGCTGTAATGACAAAGCAATGAACGGCTCTTCAACAGACATTTATAAGGACATTAAGGGGAAAGTATGACAATTGCAGGATGAAATAAAAGTTGTTGAATATGTAATTAATTTTCATTGAAGATCTTGTATTTGTTTATTTCAGTTCAAGGAACATTCCTTAGAAATATGGCAGGAATTCTGGGACTATTGCATGCAATGGTAAAGACCATGAGTGATGAAAAATCCTATTGAATAATAATGGATCGTCTTCACAGATGAAAATAAAGATGGTTCAGTGTAAAGAGATAGAAAGTCTCGTTCTGTAGATTTGAAGAAGAGAAAGTTACAATACAGATAACTGATAATTAAATGATTAATATAAATAAGAAGCTGTGAACAATTACCACCATCTTTTCAGCTGACAGAAGCGCTGAAAATAATTTGGTCCAACATCAGAAACTTGGTGAAAGATATAACAGTTTAACTCTGAAGTTTGAAGGCCTTCATTGTCAACTTTTATTGGTTCAACAGACAACTTCACTGTATGGATTACTCAGCATGTGGCATGGTCATTTGTAGAATTTTTATTCTAGATTGGAGGCGGGGGAGCAAGTCAGAGAACTGACCACCAACAAAGAAAAAAAAAACTAATGTTGTTTTCAAAATTTCGAGGAGATGTCTCTCTTCAACTTCCTATCAAATCAAAATAAAACAAAAGAAACGAGAGCTACACATTTTGAGATTTCAGGAGAGCAGAAAAATATTCGGCAGAAACATCATAGTTAATTGCAGTTTTAAAAACTAATGCTTTTCATTATCTCTCTCATGATCTTCTTATAATTTCCAAGAATATTAGTGAGATAACACTAAAGCCCAGCGAACACCATCCAACTTTGCACCAACTTAGTCGGCCGATTTTGACGTCACTAGTTGGTAGAGACAGTCTTGAGTCAGTTTTTCAGCGACTTGCCACCAACTTTAGTCCGCCGACTCGAGTTGGTTCTGCAGGGGTCTGTTTGCATGTAGAAACCCTCAAAGCTTTGCTTCTGTCAGAAAGGAAAATAATTCCATTCTGTAATAACAGGGGCCACTTTGAATAACTGACTTTTTTTTGTGCCAAATAAATTTAATTGTATTTATGGAGCCTTGATAATAATATTCTAGTAAAATATGAAATTAATGCATGCTTTTTGGTATGAAACTCATATTCCCCAAATGTAGCCTAACAGTCATCTTTTTTATTTTATTTTTTTTGCATTAATACAACACAGATGGTAAATGATCAAAGCTATTGTCGTGGCCCTGGCATTATAAAAACGACTAATTTTTACACTTTTATATCGATATGCTAATACATTTCAAGTAACAATTACTTAAGATCTTTTAAATCAGCTCACCTGAAGATAACCTGACAGTTAGCGGGGTGAAACTGTCCTTGACGAGTATTTTATTATTTTTAGATTTAATAAATGAATTAATCATCTTTTTATCATGTAATTTTTAACGAATGTCCTTGTCTTAAGATCTTCTTATTAAAAAAAAAAAAAAATACAAAAAGGAGAAGGGAGATGCTAATCAAAAGATTTTAACTTTAATTTTAATTTCTAACAAGTAAATTTTATTTTATAACCTGTTAATCTTAAATATGTATAATTTTTAGTGTTTAAGTTTATTTCACAAAGTTCTTTGAAAGTCAGACGAAAGTTCCAGAAACTGAGGGGAAAAAGTATTAGAAATGACAAAAGAGGTTAGGTCAATAGGAGGAAATCTAAGATAATGAAAACTGCTCAAATTCTAATAATACAGAACAAACAACTATGAGGAAAATGATGAAATTTGATCCTCTTCGCTATTATTAATGTTATATATATATATATATTGTATTTTCATCAAACTTAAATTTAACAAATCTTTCACATTTTACGTTTCATCAATACAAAACAAGCAAATAGGAATGAGAAGCTAAATTATAAAAATTCTTTCTAGCTTCTGAAAATATTACATGTCCTGATTAAGAAGACGGAAAATTAACTCTGAAAGATATCAATTCTAAAATTAGAAAGTTATCTATTATCAATCTAGACCCGCACTCTATTCTCAGCAGTCATTCGAAACTTTTCGGGTTTTTTTTTAATTATACAGTTCTAAGCATACAACAGTTCGCAAACGTCCCTTATTGTTGCTATTTGAATTTGACGTTGAAACACACAGAAAAATCAGTAACTGCGACGAAAAGTAGTGACCTTAAGTTTCAGAATAAACTGATGTCAATACTTCGATCTATGGAAGCAATTATACATGAATTTATCTTTTACTGTTTTGAAATGGATTCTTCTTGTCTAGACTGCATGTCAAGCAATAGGATATTTGTAAAAATGAAAACTGTTAATTAACCTCAAACGTGTTTAAGCTTCAAAACAGTGATAGCAATTGACCTTCGCTTGGTTTGTTTTGATTTCTAAATGATGGCATTATTTTCAAACCACTTACCAAACGACCAGCAACTATCACCCCGAACATAGCCGTGGATGTTTAGAAAACAATGACAAATAGCAATTAACGATTCAAGGACGAATTTGTTTAGTCTTCCACTGTTTGTTTTTCCTCAACACATGGGAAAGTACCGCAGCCACCTCTCAGCCCGAGCAGCTTATTTTTCTGTAAATAACAAAAATGTACTTCCGGTTCCCGTTTCATCAACTTCCGGTTCCGTTGTGTTGTGATGGCCTTGGTGATGGCGGCGTGTTCAGTTTTGGACTGTGATTCGACACCTGAAAATCCAAATATAACTTTTCATAAGTAATTAATTTCAGAAAATTATTTTACAAAATTTGAACTTTCTTTTCTATAAAGTTTAATTTCGTAAGCTAACGCTGAATTACTATAATAATAATAATCGAATTGTAACAAGGCAGTACAGATTTGAGAAATATAGAACATTTAATAATAATAATGACTGTTTAAAACTATTGAAATGAATCTGTCTTAAAAAAAGGTTGCTTTAATACATTATATCCTATCTTTTGTAAGCTTGGTAATGACTGTCATAGTTTGAAACTGTTATTATTAAAATGTTTATATTTTCCAAATGTATGTTGCTTTGTCTTGACCCAAGAATAATAGTCCACTGCTTATAATCACTGTTATAACTTAAGTGAATTACGCAGAGATCTTTAATTTCATTCACATTGTTCACTCTTGTACATAGGTTTCGTTTAACTTTGGTATAAGGAAAGGCATTTCTGAATTAACGTCTCCTAATTTCAGAATTTCGTAATCGGGATAATTTTGCTCCCGTAAAAAGTTTAATTTAAAAGTTTTGCAACAATTTGAGGAAGGCAATTTTTGAACATAATGTTTGTACATTTAGTTACTATGTGATGGATAGTTGAGTGTATACTTAAAAAAAATATTTGACAAAACTCCGAAAGGCGGTCCCAAATTATGAAAACCTTTTTAATGACAGATAACAATATGACTGTGAAGGATAACACATAGCCAGAGTTATTACATTTATTTATCCATTTATCTAACAGAAAACGTACTGTTTTTTATATATAAAAGAAGAATATTTAGGGTTTTCATTTAATTTCTTTTTTTTTTATTTGCTAATTTTTATTTTTATTCTTTACTTTTTATTAATGTGATTTTTATTTTTTTGCATTTTAATTATAAAAAAACAAAAGTCTTTCTTGGATTTGTGTTTACTGTTGCAACTTGTACAGTTTAAGGCTAAACGTGCCATGACTGGTAGACCGCAAGCACAAGAGTAATAAGTCATGTAGTTTTACAGAGGAACGTTTTAGAAGTCTTTGACTGCTCACTGCAAAGATATTTATGGACACTTCGGACAATACAGTGGAACCTCGCTATTCGTACACAATCCGTTCCAGGAGGCAGTTCAAATGGCGAATCATTTTTTCACATAAGATATAATGTAAATTGGATTAATCCGTTCCAGAACCCAGAGATGATTGCTTATTTAAACTTTTGTAATAATACTTTAAGCATAAAATACATAAAGCTATGAAAACAATAAATATATAGGCCTCTCTTATTATGTCTTTCTTTTTCAGTATAGACGATATGGTTGATTTTGCCATGCCATACTGAGTTGCCAGGTCAGAGACACAAGTTTCACTTTCAAACTTCACGAGTTCTTTTTTCAATTCAGTTGTCGTTCTCACTGCTTTCCTTTTAGGCATAGTTGAATCCGTAATCTTTTTTGGACCCATGGCTGCACTATTTTCAATAAAAATAACAATAAAATATCACAAAGTTTCATGAAGCTTGCGTGGATGATGCTTAGCGTACGGAAGCTAGCACGAGACTGAACTGAAGCGACCGCATGAGGCGGCCAGTAACAAGGTCACGCTGACCGAATCGCGAGGAAGCGTACGAATGGCGAGTTCAATTTTACTTGAAAAAGTTGGACGAATAACGAGTTGTACGAATAGCGAAGCGGACGAATGGCGGGGTTCCACTGTACTTAAATATGTTGAGCTATGTGATTTGATGTGTATTAACTCTGACTATGTGTTATCCGTCACAGTCATACTGTTATCTGTCATTAAAATGTTTTCATAATTTGGGACAGCTGTTCGGAGTTTTGCCAAATATTTAATATGTTATGACAAGGATACAATTTATGGTAATGTGGACACATAAGTTAACAAGGTTAAATATACTTAAACATTTCAGAAATTGTTTAGTACAAATTTGTAATTTTAAGTTAAATATGTAAATTCTTAAAATTCTGGTTCACCATAAAATTATTTTATCTTCATAGCTGTAACGTTTTTATTACTGAGCATAAATTGGCATTGTTTTTCATGTTGCATTTATCTGGAAAATATTTGATTTCAGTAGATTAAACATGGTGATGTTATTGATTGATACAAATACAACCCTTGAAAATTTGTGCCTAAACTTACTCGCAAATGGAAATTTATACTCGCTAGCTAATTAACAGGGGGGGGGGGGCAAAATTTCATATATATACGATATACATACACTAGCAGCGGAACCCGCCCGATTGGTAGGTGCATAAAATTTGACTTCGCAACGTATCATTATATATACGTCCTTGCACATCACCTACCTATAAATTGACGAATGGTGATTGGTGAAGGGTAGAGGAAACTTCCATCATGAAATATCCCTCGCGGGAGTTTACATCCCGGTGAATTTGAATAGGAGGTAAATTTGAATTTAGGAAAAAACCGCTGTGCAAGATGATTTTTTTCCACTTGCAAGCGCCTAATTTCTACTTGCAAATTGCGAGTTTGCATGTGGGATTTTCGAGAGTTGTACAAATACATAATTTGTGTGTAATTAAATTTTATTAATATAATGGTTAAATAGAGAATACAGCACACAGCTTTCGACAAGATGGCTGCCTTGGCACTACTTTTAAGATATGAATTTTAGTTTTTCAATTAACTAGTGAAAGGTAGAATGAGATTAAGGTAAGACTGCACTTTAAGGTACCTTCTGAAGCCGTTTCTTGCTAAAAGGGGCAATCAACTATAAAATAACTTGGTAAAACGCCCCCATCATGTATCCCTGCACAGATGTATCCTTAGGAAGACCGTGATTGGCTTGTGCCGAATTCTCCGTTTTAACCAATATAATTATTACTTTAATGGGGAATCACTATTGTTCATTTATGTATTAATAAAAAAATTTTTTTTTTTTTTTTAGGATTCCAATTGAAGATGAATCAGTGTTGAAAATTTGGATGACAAATTTAAATCAAGAGTCATGGACACTTACTTCAGAATCCAGAATTTGTAGCAAGCACTTTGATGAAGATTCTTTTGAAATTCAGGACAATGTAAAAGTTTTAAAACCTTCAGCTCTGCCTTTACAGACAATGATAGATGAAACAATTCCTAGTAGCTATGGAAACTCTCTTGATGATAGTATGAATGAATTGGTTGATACATCAGACTTTAAAAAAGAATTATTTGAAGGCACTACTATGGAAGAGTTTAAAGAAAAAGATGATTATCTTGAAGACGGAGACGTTGATTCTGAAGAAGACGATGAAGATATCGAAGAGAATGATGGTGATAGGATTTATGAAGAAATGAATGAAAATGATGGAAAAACCGAAGACGAATTAGCTGGTTTAAAAACAGACGGTTTAAGCGATTCACCCACAACAACTGATCCCGCTGCTAAGAAAGTGGTCTTGAAATACGATGACTATAAAAAACTAACAGATCCGAGAGAGAAAATAAATTGTTTGAGACAAATTATTGGAAATCAGAGAAGAAAGATAAAGACATACTACCAGCATTTACGTCGGCGGCAGTTGAAAATTGACAGTTATGAAAAAATGTTAATTGAGATGAATATCAAACACAGATTTAACTCAGAAGCTGATATGAAAACAAGGACGACGGAGGGGATTAAAGAAATAAAAGATGCAGACTCTTAAAAATAATAATGAAACTTAAACAAAAAAACTTTTTATAGGAAAATTATCATCAATAACACTTAAAACAGTGAGGAATAAGCTGGAAAGTATTTTGTATTTGAAAATAATTTTCTTAACTATCCGAAAAAAAAAATTTTCTTTGTTTAGTAAATGATATCAAATTATCCAATCTCTAGTAAAAAGTAATACTTAACACGCATTGAGTTTTCTGTTTTTTATTTCAATATGAACTTGATTCTTTTATTTGGTTTAAAAATTTATCTATTCTTTATGGACCTATTTGATTAGCAGTATATCAATAATCTTAATGATACGATTGTATTTATGAATAATAAATATCAATTTTGGTCCAACACTGTAAATTTCACTGTTACTCAATTGAAAGAAATCAACGTACATTGCTGTATTTACAAATTAAGAAAAGGAAGGTATTAGCCAGCAAATTCATCTCATAAAAATTCAGCTTGATTTCTATTACTGCATGTTCATTCTAATCTGCAATTGTAGTACATGCTTTTTTTTTTTTTTTTTTTTTTACTAATTGTACTAGATTGAAAGTTGATTTGACATTTTTATTTGCTGAATGAATAAAAGAAATAAGTGAAAAAAATATATACAGTGGTACCTTGGTTAACGACGGTAATCTGTTCCAGGATTTATCATCGTTATCCAAGGCGCGATTTTAAATGTCATAAAAACATGTATATATCATTTATTCATTTATATTTGCTACAAAAACTTATCGTTAATAAAATGAATATTCATGAATACAGTTTTTAAATGTCAATCTTCACCAGAGGTACAAATTGTGTGTAAAGAAAATATAAATGACATAGGTATGAATATTTTGCAAAATTTAAATGCGATTTCCTCAAAAACTATTGGCTGCCACCAATCGACGAGGCGTTGTAAACCAAAGCCTGCATCGTTATCCAAGACATTTGTTGCTTACAGCAACTCGTTATTAACCAAGATACCACTGTATGTATAAATTTAAAATTCACATTAAAAAAAAAATTCAGTTTTATAACCTCTATAAAAAATTTTTGGAAGATAATGTATTACTATGATGACATGAATGGTAATGTAAATAATTATATATTATATCGTTTATTATAATCACACGAACCATTTTGTCAGTTAAACAAATATATATCCTAAATCATTTTCCATCCTTCATAATAACACAAAACAGATTTCACTATATTGTCTTTTTCATCACCACCATCAAAAATCCGTTCATTTATTTATTCAGAATTGTACTTATAGGAACTGTACGACATTGTCAATAAAGCAATGTTGACATAGTAATCATTTTTCGTTTTTCACTTTTAATCTATTTTTTTAGTTAATTTGGTAAGAACAATAAAAAGGTTTCCTTAAAACTTTTTATTCTGTTTTCCTTCACTTTACTTGTTTTTTGTTTTTTTTGTGATTTTCTTAATCTTTATGGGAAGCTTTGATTAAATAGTGACACTGTTCAAATATCCTAGTCATCTCGTCTCCCTCCTGATATTTTTGTTCTTTTTCTAATAAATAATCATTTAATAAACTTTCAATAATAGTACTGATGTTATAATTACGATGAAAGTACAACAAACCGAATTTTATATAAGAGCCATACACGGGCCCTAAGAGAGTGGGGGAGGGTCAGCTGTTATACTTTGATCCAGGAGGCTAAATGGGCTCTGGAATCCCATAAAATATTTGCATATGAATTCTATCACTGTCTCTTAAGCTTATTCCAACTTATTACATTTTAGAGTGCAATACAAATATTTAATGTGCAAATGAAAGTAAATTTAAATACTGAGTTTTTGTTTGCAAGGGAAAACAAACAAACAAACAAAAAAAAATCCCTGGGACCCAGGTGAACTCTTAAAGAGATCCTGACCACAAGAATATTATTTTCAGTTACTTAATTCTGTTTACTGCTCCAGAAAAAATTGTGACTACATCTAAATTTCCTTCACAAGAAACTTTGCTGTGAACAACTTGATGAGAGACCTTAGTCCAAGATCTATTAAACTTCTACAAATGCTGGCAACATCAAATATATCCCTTTCCTTTATTATTCACCCCCCCCCCCCTTGAATGTTTTATTAGACAATTTTATAAATGTTCTTAATTATAATAAGTATATAACGGATTATATAAACCATACATCTGATATCTTCTTTTATTGCCAACAATATTTGATGTTTTTGTAATTCAGGGGTCATTGATTTGTATGTTTGTCCATTTTGTATATTGTCCCATTTCACTGTATGCTGGATGGATTGGACTGATGAGAGGCCAATTAGCCACGAAACAGTACTGTCTCCGATTCCCAGCATAATTATCAAAAAATAAATCAGTGAATTTGTATTTTGTTTAGTTATGTGCGTTCTTTGTTTTATTTTACTGTAAAATATTTCATTTCCTTTTACAGATATACAAACTAAAGTATAGGGACTGGGGTGGAAACTATTATGGGAGCACAGGAAGAACCCTAAAAGAAAGTCTTAGATATAAGAGCATTCAAGAATGATAGATCCAAAGTGTCTGATTGGGCAGATCACTGTAGGGAATTAGGCCATAATCCGAACCCAATAATAGAAATTTTGCTTCACATAAAGGAAGAAAAGTAAAGACTAATGATAGAACCACGTGTAATAAATTGGTTACCATGCGTAAATAAAAATAAAATTTTGAAAATCAGTGAAGTGGCATTCAAATGAATAGTATAAAAAAAATAAGAGAAAGGTTTTTATAGAACTTATAATACAGACTTTATTTGTTTTAACTTAAGAATAATAGAGAAGATTTTGTAAATTGTTATATTGATACGGATATTTTGGATTGACGTGTTTTATTGTATAATTTTTTGTTTTAAATAGATCATTAACGGATTCTGTAATAGAAGAAGGAAAGTTTTTTCTTGTCCTCAATTTCATCCGATGAAGTTTCCTGTAAAAGGGAACGAAATTTTTTGGCAAGAAAAGAAGATGTACGTTTTACATATTTGAAGAAATAATATAAGGTGACCAACCGTCCTCCCTTGAGAAGTGTCTTCCTTTTTGATGTTTGAAGAGTGATATGTCCTCCTTTCTGATATGTAAAGTTTAAAACCTTTTTTTTTTTTTTTTGGTTGAATAGATACGTTTACAGGGGTTTTTTTTTTGGTTGAACAGATAGGTTTATACACCTGAAACCCGTGATAACATTTTTTTTTCTTCAAATTATTTGTGTCTTTTTCATTTTAGAAAAAATGGTCACCTTAAATAATATGAAGATTTAAGTAACATATATAAAGGATTGTTATTAAGTAAAATTTGTATCTCATTTGCAACCTACTTTAGGTTTGTTTGTTTTTTAATGAAAGTCACTGCTGTAGAATCATTACTTTACGGTTTTTTGTGGTTGGCTTTGAATTTTATTAAAATTTTCAAAAACCTCTGCTTTTCATGGAAAAAACTCTAGTTTAGTCCTTGCACTGTAGCAGACATGCGTGATTAACGAGCGCTAACAAGTTAAAAATTGCTGTCCAAGTGTTCCATTCAAAAATTACAAAAATGTATCCAGGAAGCAATAAAGCACAATTTCTTCTTTCTGCTTCCCGACATTTTAGCGCCTTACAATAATAATTGAAACAGAAAGCGTGACGTCACTGAAATATTGAGAACGAGATTACGAATACTTGTCTGTGATTGGCTAATTTCCCAATTCGATGCACATGTCGACAGTAAATATGGCGGCAATGAGAACTTGTATTTATTATTACAACGGTAAATAATCATCTTTTGTACAATATTTATCGATATACTGCTATAGAATAAAACATTACAATGTAGTAATAATCGAAATGGCTTTTCTCTTCTTCCAGATGAACCAGACTTGGTGATCTAGTAGTTAGTTTTAATCAAAAGCTTATGACACAAGTTTCTTTTTTTTGCCGGTACATCTGTTTCTGAAGCTTTTGTCGATCAGGTTAGTTAACTTTCAAATAAATTTCGAATAAACAATATTTCTCTCTTTATCTTGAAGAATGTTTCTAATTAGATATATCGGAGACGATATTAAGAATTTCCTGTTGAAATTGAGTTATAAATTTTTTAAGTTTTTTATTTATTTATTAATTATTATTATTATTATTAGGCTAATCATAATTCCTTAGTTGCATTAAATAACATAACCTGTTAATTTCTAAATCTTAACACTGAGGCATCTGAATCCTATTTGAAGAAATTCGTTAACCATAAGGCGTAGGAAATATTCTTAAATTCACTTAGCAATCTCACTTAATCGAGTCGATACAAGTCTAGAGGTTATCAGAGTTTAGAATGGTTCTTGGGTTCTTTCAGCACCCTGCTATGAAAACAAACAAACAACAAACCTGTAACTTTAGTTTAATATTAGATTAGGGCTTTCTTTATTTCTTTAAAAGCGAGAGAGAGGTGTTTGATATTTTAGTGATCGTTAGTAACATTTTTTAATAGCCTTGTATACATTAATTACGATATCATCATATATTGGAATATCATGTAGTGTTATATTAGGACTATGGGAACGAATGTCGAGGTATGAACTGGAAAAGGACACGACGTTTTTTTTGTTTTTGTTTTATTTTGTTTGGTTGGTTGAACGGTTACGACTCTCATAACCTCTCCTATGATGATTTCGACAATCTGGCAGAGGGGATATGGGAAATCCGTTGGAAGTCTGTAATCGTAAAAGGCTTAAGCACTCCTTATCCACACAAAGAGTGTTCAAACTAACAAGTAATAGAAAGAGGCTGCTAAAAAGAATAAAACGCATAGTGCAATATTTTGATGTTGGATTACGTTTATTTGCCATTTTTAAATTTGCGAAGAAGTTCGTGTTTTATTATAATGGATGAAGTACAGCCTAAAAAAAAAGGTTGGAAAGTGTCCCCCCCCCCCATTTTTTTTTTTTTTTACTGCTAAAAAATCTTATAAAGGAAATTTGCTAGTTTTCAAAATCAGCTTTCATTAATAAATACCGAATATTACTTTGGAATATAAAGATTAAATGTTTTGAGTTTTATAAACACTGCAAAGTTTAAGCCCTGTATTAATGGTTAAGTTTAATAAAATTTAGTATGTTAAAGGCTTTAGAATTATTTATGTAATTAAAAAAAAAAAAAAGCATTGGATCAAAAGTAGATCTTATACCAGAAAAGTAATATTTAAAATTCCTTTAGTTATATTAAACCTGGTAAATTTGTATGAATGACAAAGAATTAATCATTAATTTTAATATATTCAAGCAATGTCCCATTATCTCAGCTTGGATCAGGGTTATAGCTAGCCATGGTATAGTGGGCAAAGTGATCTTAGGCTGTAATTTGCAGTATCACCTTCCCATCAAGAACCTTTGTTCCAGAAAACTTCATTGGCAAGTGGTGTGGTATGCAAATATCATGCACCTAAATGTCAAACAGCTCTGGGTGGTATAAAACTTCATGTTGTTGTTGTTGTTCTGTCCCTAGATCCATTTTCGGATCAGGCACACACTATGATGGGGAGTTTTTGTTGCTTTACTGCCGTTTGGATATTATTATCCAGAATACACTCTAAGGTGTCAGTCAGATTTTTGCCTCCTATAAAGAGAAGCAAATACTGAAGAAGAAAGAACATCCAAGCCCCTTGCCAGGATTTGAAACCAGATTCCGACACATCGGGATCATGCCAGACTGTCGCCCAGACCACTCGGCCATTCTGGAACAGCAAAACTTCATGTGTAATTTATTTTTATTTATTATTCTAACTTCATGTGTAATGTTAGAATAAACTTCAAGTAAATGAAAAAGTATGGTAAATTGAATAGAAATAACTTTGGAATTCAATGAAAAATATGTTTGAGTATGGTGCTGTTGTAATTTTAACAGTGTAACAGAAATCAAAATGGTTCTCTTCTAGCTCTGAATAAATACTCAGTAAGACCAAATAAGAAAGATGAATTTCAGTTAGATCTAATAATGAGACTACTAAGATGAACACAATTGGCAATCATCCCGTAGTCCAAAGGTTAATCAGAAGGATACTTTGTTCATGTGGCTCTAATTGTACAACATTAATATTTGTCTATTTGTTTAGCATGTAAAGCCTTATGTACCCTCCCTGACGGAATCAAACGATTCTGAAATGAAATATAAATTTTTTGAAAACGAGTTGTTTTTCAGGAAAATCATCAGCAATTTTTTTTTATATCTAATTTTCTATAGAAATTTCAAAATGTCAACTCCAGTTCCTTCGTTTGAATTGGATCCCATATTCGTTCGTGCATTAAAACTTCTTCATTCCAAGGCAAAAGATTCAGCCGAACAACTGAAGCAGATGTTAGATGATGTCTTACAACAGAAACCAATATCCACTCAACCTCTTGGCAGAGATAGTAAAACAAGTAGTTTCTTAAAGGTAGAGTAAACAATTGATATTTTTAATAGCCATAACTTCTGGTTATAGTTTAAATTATGAGTTTAACATCTAAAAGGTGTATTCACCTTATTCTTTGGTAAATATCTCACATTATTGGTTGTACCTTTTATAAAAAGTCTCCACTGTGTAATTATTTCATTGTACTTGCTGAATCCAATTATTAATAGGAATATTCTTGATTAATTGAGTTTCCTTAATTGCTTATTATTGTTTTACCAAGTACTATATGTTGTCTTTGCATCAAGTAGGCCTATATGAATAACCTAAACTTTTTATTATTATTAGCATATACATTGCAACTTGGATAATTCGAAGCTGAAGGGACCACTGCAAAACTTCGAATTAAACAAGTTACATCTTTTAACTTTAATTTCAGGTCTACTGAATGCTTGAAAAGATAATTCTGTCAATAAGTAAATATTCATATAGAAAGATCATGGTATGAAAGACTTAAACACTATTTGTATGTAAACAAAATAAGATTTAAATTATGTAAAATACAGTACATATTACATTCAGTACAGAAAATTATAGTTTTTCAAAAAATTGTGCAATGTCTGATTGCTTTGTAGAATTCAGTCGCTTAAGGTTAGCAAAATCATCAAGCATGTTTAGTGAACGGAAAACAGCTTCATTTACGTTGGTTTGTCCTTCAATGTACCGACGAAATTCGGCGCTATCCCATACTTGTTGGCGATTTGACATTTCTTCTTCACACACTTTTCCACCTCGCGAATGACGGCGACCTTTTCAGCGAACGTTAAATTCTCGTACACGCGTGGTTTACTGAAAGACATGGTGACACTGACAGCAGGAAGCTCGGAATGGCGTCTGAAGCGTCACGTGTCGAACGGTGGCGGGAAGGGGATTTCAGTTGTCATGTGTCGAATTTCTTAACGATGAAACGCCGAAAAGTCGTTATGGCTCGAAATTTTTTATAAAAAACTTCGAATTAAGGAAGTTGAACTTCGAATTATCACGATTTTTTAACATTGATTTAATAAGAAATTCAAGGGACTAAGAGAAATCTTCGAATTAACCACGATTTCGAATTAAAGACGTTCGAATTATCCAAGTTGCACTGTATATTAATGTGTTAGTACAATACTTAATTGACTGATGATATAGAATTCTCAGAATTTATAAAATAAATTGCTAAAGAAAAAAGAAAAGATTTGCTAACTATACTCTTTGACAAAAAAATTTGACATACCAAGGAGGAATTATCCAATGGAGTCAAAAGTTGGTACTTTTAATATACATGTACACAAAACGAAATGATTAGAATTTCAGAACAATTGGATGATTTGTTGGACAGAAAGAGCTACTGAAAATGAGCAGGTCGTATGGGGTTGGTCCACCTCTGGCCTGGATACAAGCTGTTATACGACGTCAAATTGATTGATACAGTTGGCGGATGGTGTTCTGCAGGATTTCATGCCAAACGGCCTCCAATTGGTGGGCTAATTTGTCAACATTCTGGAATGTTTGCATGCGATGCCCTTCACATCCCAAATGTGTTTAATAGAGAGATCTGGCTGGCCTAGCAAGTGTGTCGCAACCACAAAGACATGGAGAGGCATGCCATGTGTGACATTACCATGCTGAAAAATAAGCCCAGGGTGCCCCGAAAGGAACAGTAACACAACGGGAATTTTGTCAACGTACCGCTGTGCTGTAAGGGTGTCACGGAGGACTACCAAGGGGATCCAGCTATCAAACAAAATGGCACCCCAGATCATAATTCCCTGTTGTCGGGTCATCTGGCATTTGGCATAAAGAGCGGGATCCTGATAATGTCCAGGCCGTCTCCAGACACATCTGTGCTGGTCATTGGAGCTCAGTTCATAACAGGACTCATCACTGAAGATAATTCATCCCCAATTATAATAATTCCATGTTGATCGCACCTGGGACCACTGCAGTCGCTCTTGGTGGTATGTACTGGTCAGTGGTAGTCAGTATGATGGGCGCCGTGAGCATAGATTCTGCTTCCCTAGTCTTACTAATGGTCTGGGTGGTCACTTCAGTATTGGTCACACGATGGATGGTTGATAGTGATGCTGTAACAGCTGCTCTGACAATTGCTCTATCTTCCCATTCTGTCATTGCCGTATGCCATCTGCTTCCCTCATGTTGCTGAAATCTGCAGATCAGGACCCATTCATCTAATTGCCGCATTGCTCCAACCCAAATGCCGAGCGATTTGTCGGTTTATCCATCCTGCCTCATGTAGTCTGATGGCACATCCTCTTTCAGACTCCGTCATATGGTCATAGTAGCAGCGAATTCGCCAGCAAGGCATTGTTACAGTCAAGGTAGGAAAACAATCAAAATCCAGTGGAAGTTTTGTTCCTGAAAGCGAGATTCATTCTTAATATATACCATCACGATGCTCAATTTCAATGATTTGTAGCTATGGCTATTTATTCATTCGGTGTGAAATTTTGATCATTTGCATATTCGGTCGAAAGGTTTTTGCATGTGAAGTTTCATTATTAACGAATTTTTTTTTTTCAAGGTGCGTCGATTTTTCTTTGTTGAAGAAAGTAAATTCCATCCTTCAGTTCCATTAGTTGTTCTAATTATATTTTACATACTATTAGGATAAAGTTATTCAATGAAGGACTGTAGTATAAATCTTCAATAAATATGCTTATTATTATTTAATATGTACTTTCAGGGCTTCTGAAATTTAAATCAATTCTATTTGCCACAGTAAACACGTTAATGCAACCTGTTTTACATATTAGAATAATAACAGCTTTTAGAATGATGTTGAGATATCAAGGAGGATACCTTTATACTAATAAGTGTTTGGAAGAAGGAAAACAGCTTAAGAAGGAATAATGTTTTTATAAATTAGTCAATAAAATATGTATATTGTATGAAATTAAAACTACTTTAAATAAATATGCATTATATAAATGCAAAAATAAATATAAAATATTGTATAAATTTGTCGGTTTAGAGTGAGAGTGTCGTAAGTGATAAAAGTAAAATGTTCAGAAATTACGATTAAAGTTTCTCACGGAAATAGTTTGTTACATTACAACATATGACTTTATAGATAGCATTAAGGCTGACGTCATGCTCGACACATACAACTTTCCTACAGTAGTTGCGGCGGTGCTACAACATGCTCAAAATGCACCTAACTCATTTTCATGAGAAATGTCACTTAAGACACTCTCACTCTAAACCGACGATATAATTAGAATAAGATGTTTTAAGATAAAAGAAAAAAAGTATAAATTATGCTAAGAAAATAAGATAATATTGTTTAAAAGCTTTTGAATGATGCAGAAAATTCATTTACCATTTGTCAAATAAAATTCCTGTGGCAATTGAATCTGTGTATATGTATTTTAAAAATATGAGAATTGCAGCTACTAATGTTGTTTTCATTATAGGATAGTGAGACTTCAAAGTTATCAGGTTTAAAGAAAACTTCACCTAAACATTTGAGTGAACATGGTTCTTCAGGGAAAAAAGAAGACGTTAAGAAAAAAGATTTAGAGAAAAGGAGTATTGACAAGGTAATGTTTGTCAGTATACACTTTCTTCATTTTAATGTCTCAGGAAGTCAGGCAGGCTATTAGTATCATCATCATCATCATCTATTTGTCTATCCATGTACATTCCGGAGGCCAATTGGCAAACAATGTTTTGATAAAAAAATCAATGCAAGTGTTTGTTAAAAGATAAAACTATTTAGAGATGAATTTTCCCCCAAGCCTTCTGCCTCTCGAATGGATTTTGATCTATTTCTGCTAATTTCAACTATCACTTTATTTTATTTTATTATTATTTTTTTAATTTTAACTTTATTCAATTTATTCTTGAATTAGAGTAAACGCTGTATAAGTGTTTGTAAAATTTGTAAAATAAATATTATTTAAAATATTAACATTAGAAATATATTTTTGATTTTGAGAAAAAGGAAGTATTTAGATGTTAATAGTTACATTGACTTTGAAGGATATTATTGTTATCTACATTAACTTACTGTAAAGATATAATGACAGAAAATATTTATAGCAGAATGATGAATTGTAATAAAGTTGCTAGATAGGGATAGACGTTGTTCTAAATAGGGTGTTTCAGAATTTCCTCCAGGATTTCGCAGGTCTGTAGTTCACAGACAAACTCGCCAACAGGGACGAGAGCGTGGCAGTGTAAAGAGTACATAATCAAGTTTTCTTTTGTCACTTGCCATGGCTTAGTTACTCATTTCTCCACTAGGAGGCAGTAGTGTGGAAACATGGCATTTTCAGGCGAACAGAAATCATTTTGTGTTTTGCAACTCCCTAAAACCAAGTCAATTGTAAAACCATATTAAGAGTGTAATATGGTTTAGAACCAAGTATCATACAGAACCACCGACAAACAAAACAGTAAGAGAGTGGTATAGGAAATTCGAGGAAACGGGCTGTGTGCATGCCGCACAACAGACAGGCAGGCCAAGGACTGTGACTGTGAACCGCGTACGAGAATCCTTTACCAGGAGTCCTCAGAAATCAAAACATCACGCAAGTCGAGAATTACAAATGCCTCACGTGACTGTTTGGTGCATCCTATGCAAAGACTTGCCTACAAACCATACCAGTTGCAGCAGCTTCAGGCTGTCACTCCTGAAGATAACAATCAGTCAAGAATTCTGTTTACAATTTCACGAACACCTACAGGAGTAGGCAGATAAGGTTGTATTCAGTGACGAGGCGTGCTTTCATCTTCCTGGCAAGGTCAATCGCCTTAATATGCCTATTTGGGGCGTGGAAAATCCCTTGTACAACAATTCAATACATCCGCGTTCCCCCAAAATTAATGTGCTTTTGTGCAATTTCATCTTGAAAAGTGTATGGGCCATTTTTCTTTGCCAAGAAAAGTGTTAATGGTTTTGTTTTCTTAGACATGTTACGGAAATATCTATTGCCTCAGTTACATGAGGATAGTGGCAATTTCATTTTGCAACAGGACGGAGCTCCTCCACATTTTCATTAGGATGTTATCCATCACCTCAATAACACTTCACTTCACCATTGGATTGGACGTACATCTAACGAAGAATTCGTACTTATTCCGTGGCCTCCCAGCTTACCCGACCTCACTTCATGTGACTTTTTCCTCTGTTAAAGATAAAGTTTAGGTGTCCCCTTTACCACGAAATGTACCAAAGTTTTGACGAAGAATTGTGGTTACAGTTGCTATCATTGATGTTGATATGTTGCAACGTGTGTGGCAAGATCTAGATTACAGAATTGATGTCTGTCGAGTTACCAGAAAAGGACATATCGAACATCTTTAAGCTATGTTAAAAACTTGATTATATACTATTTTCACTGCCACGCTCTCGTCCCTGTGGTCAAGTTTGTCCACGAGCTACAGACCTCCGAAATCCCAGAGGGAATTCTGAAACACCCTGTATATGGGCAGTAACACTTTCCTATTTCATTAATTAAAGATATTCTGAAATATAGTCTTTACAATTGTGATAATATTTCTCACTTGCTATCACTGTAAAATAATATCAGTGAAGTTAAGAAACAAATGCCAGTTATTTATTTATTTGTTATTACTTTTTTTCATGTTTGTAAACCCTTCATATAATAATGATTTGCATATATATATAATATATATATATATAATTTTTTTTTTTTTTTTTTTTTTATATAAGTTAAAACCAGATTTTTCAGAGCCAGCTATTGAAGCTAAGAGAATAAAATTAGAATCTCCCAAAATGTCTCCATGTCCTTCACCTCCTCCAAGCAAAGCCGAATTGAAAAAAGACAGTGACGAAAGTGATGACGGAAATGCTGACGCTGATGATTTTGCAATGGAAATGGGCTTAGCTTGTGTTGTTTGCAAGTAATAAAGAATTTTTAATTTTGAAACATAATCTAAAGTTATTCTAAATCAAATGACTATGTAACTTAACTCTTAATCTATAGAATGATAATAAGTCCCAATGTGCTTTTCTAAAATTTAAATTATATATCAAGCAGGATTTTATTGACAGTTTTTCAATATAGAGTTTTAAGCACAGTTCTATCAACATTTTTATTACATCATTGCAGCAGAGTTACAGTTTGTAAATTATTATTGGTAAGCTCTTCCCTGTAAACATTTCTGTTAACAATGATAGTTAATACGTAATGACTTAAGTATTTCCTGATTATCAATGTTTTTGACTTAATAGAAGTTCTCATAATTGATGCCAGTATTTACTGTGAAGCCATTTTATGCCTGTTTAATTTATTCCTTAATTATGTATTTTTTAGAATTTTGGAAGTTTCTTCTGGGAATCGTCTGATTGAATGTCAGGAGTGCCATTCCCTCTATCATCAGGTTTGTTTTGAGTTAGTTATTTTAATTTCAGTTTAAAATATATAATAATTTTTTGAGATTTTTACATGTGTTAAAAAGTTTTATAACATATTAAAAGTTATTAGACCAGACACACAATTTAAAAAAAGGTTAAAAAACATATATATGATAATTAAAACATGACCGGGTTTCGATTGGCAGGTTTAGAAATGATAATTCATAAAGTAGCAGAGCCGGGTTTTATAGAAGAAATAACCAATCGAATGGATTAGACCATGAGATGATAGTAGAGCTTTCAAAATTTCCAATTCCCTTGACACTTTTAATAATGAATTATCAAATACCATACACTTATTAATGACTAATAACTAAATAACCAAATGAAA
>JAFIDM010000179.1:26803494-26818047 GCA_023159025.1 Thereuonema tuberculata | reverse complement strand
AAACTGAAATAAAATAATCATTAACCCAAACAATCACACAATCCTTCAAGAAAACTTTCAAAAGCATGCATGATTCAAAAATAAGTAATTTCATTTTTATAAGATAAATTACAATTGAAGATATTTTATAAGATATTTAATTTTGACCAGTGCATTCAATATTTTACTCTTCAAATTTAGGAATTCATCCATTTATTGAAGTAAAGCTGCTTATTAATGAAATAATATTTAATACTTTAAAATTAAAAATAACATTGATTAACATATTTTTTAGCTGAATTTACTGAAGATATTCTTTAGCAAAATTAAAATAATAAAACAGTCATTAATTTTAGAAACTTACAGAAATATTATTTTTTACGTTTATTCTATGCTTACACTTTTTATGATATATTTAAATATTCTAGCATTTTTCAGAAAATTTATTTAACAATTAAGATTTATTTTATAACGTTAGAATTACTTTATTTTTTATGTTTAATATAATTGAAGAAACATAATAGTTTCTTCTCTTTTTATTATAAAAAAACGCACATTTTAAATTTACAAAGTAAAAATTGTAATACACTGTATATCGTTTTTAACATTTTACTTACAACCGCATGCCGAATATTTTAAACCAAAATAAAAATACATTAATTATTACATGAAAAAAAAAATAACACTTTTTCAAGAGATATCATGCTTTTTTTATTTTTTTATTTTTTTTTATCAGTTACCTCTTCCTAGTTCTTCAACACCAGCTTTTTTACCTCCTGGGCCTAAAGTGGTCGTATTAAATGTACCAAAGCAAATATTTAAACAATGCCCGGAATAACAAAAAAGAAAACCGTGAATTTAAATCATTAGTTTCTGTATAGTTATACTTTTGTAAATTTTATTCTTGATTAATTTTTATTCTTGATTGATTTAAAAAGGGAGATAGAATGAATGTTGAGGTTAAAAATAAAAAAAAAGAAAGGGGAAGATTTAAATTTAGAAATTTATTTATTGAAATTAATATTAAGGATGAAATTTTGATTTATAAATAAACAAGAAAACTTAATAATTAAATTATTATTATTATTGAATGAATAAAATTAAAAATTATTACTCCTCTTTTCAATGCTCAAATGTTATAGTCTTTGTTATTTATTGATTGAGAATTTAAGTAAAAGAGTAGATAAAGGAGACTGAATTCTACTTTTATGTTTGTGTTTAAAACAAAAGAGTTTGTGTTTATTGTTGCTAAGAAGCATAAAAGCTTCAAAAATAGGCATAACTGATAAATTGGTTGTGTAGGAGAGTATGTATATATATATTTCACACAGTTTTATAAGCTGTCCTGCATATAGTTCTAAAAGTTAGAGATTTGACAATTAAGAAGTTATTTGAAATTATCTGCAGTGAGTGACAATAAAAATATAAATTTTTCTGTTTTCCTAGTAGCATCCTGATGTTTTTGGTTGTCAGTTTTAATACATCCCTTAAAATGTATGTGGAAATTCCAATTAGCAACTTCAATCCTCATTGGCTATTCAATGTCATTTATTATAAGTCGACTCCTTTAAAGAAAGGTTGGAGTTTATGAATCTCTCTCAAACTGTCATTTTATAAGCTTTTACAATTTTGTTCTATTTCTTTGTTTTATGCTTTACTTTCAGTGATATGCTATTGAATAATTCCACAGTTATTGTGTATGTTACCATACTACAAGTTCATTTTTGAGACTAAATAAAACAACGCAACCGCTTAAGGTTGACTTCCATGTCAAAATACAAGGATATCCAGGCTTTGGTGACAATTAACTTTCTGACGCTTTGCTCACACAATCGTTTTCAGTTGTCATGTGATTGTATCATGGTGGATTTGCCAATACAAGACGGCATTAGTTTGCTTACAAACATGATATAAGCTGCATCTCTTTATGTTACTCTCTGTGATTAAGTGAATATTACATTTTTTTATAACTTTCATTTTCTCTTTTTCTTCTGATTTAAATATAAAATAAATTAATAATGGCATATAAAAGAGAAAAGAGAAGCCAGTTATGCACATATCTGATGACTGTAGTGCAGTTCATGCATCTATGGGGATAAAACAAAGCAGTGTTTCCCAACCTGGTATACTATCACACTGAATTGCTTTACTACAATGGTTTAGTTAAGTCATAATGCTGAAGTATGTCTGTATAAAACATAACCCTTAAACTGCAGAAAGTAAACATCATATTTTTGAATCTGATTGATTTCCTGAGATTGGTGATCATCAGTGTAAAGTTGTTAAAAATAATGAACTAGTTTGACTTTCAGTTCCTTATTCAGCAATAAGGAAGCAATAGATTACAGCAATAATGCATAAACAAACAAAAACAAATACTGTAATTATATAATAAATCATCTTTCTGTGTTTTGTTCACAATAAATATAAAATCTAAAAGCAACGGGAGAAGAGAAGTGTACTTGACCTTGCCCCTGCATATCATAGTACCTTGCTTGATGCTATGAGAAAGGTTTAAGGTAGGCCTATATAAAGTTGGGCTGACAATTAAGAATCCTTAATTACTAAAATTCAATTTTTTAAATAGTTTAATTTCATTTAGTATCTATTCACAGTTGCAGATGGAATGTGTCACTCTCTTTATAAAATTTGGATTCTCCTACATTAAATAAAATCAAAACTAAAAAAGCAAGCTATAATTTATAATCGAAGCATATAAAACACAGTTTTATTGTTTTGGAGCTAATTTTGTCATTTTATTAAATTTGATTTTTCAAAAGAAAAGGAATTCATCTCTACAAGACATTGGGAAATATTTCTTTGTAACTGTGATTAACAAAAATCTGTGTTTGTTACCAAAAAAGACCTTATAAAGTTTATTTAGAATAGTCATAATTAAACTACGAAAGAGATCTGAAATTGTTGTCAGTTTGTTTTCATGTGTATTATTGTTCTAATGGTTAATAATAACTTATGATTTTTCTAGAAATCACGTACTGTTGTATGCTAAAAGGAATTTGGCAATTCTCAACACTAGAAAAGAAAATAATTGTCAATATTAAATTTAATTTTAAAAATAAGTAAGCTTTTTCTACCTTCAACAATGACATTGCAGCTTGTCTCATCTCTACCAAGACTGTTGGTAGCAATGCAAGTGAATTTCCCTGCATCGTTTAGAGTGACACTTGTTATTTCCAGAGTGACCACTCCATCGGAATGTGTCATCGTATAATCATACTTGTTTAGTTCCTTAGTACCCTTAAACCATTTGACCTGCAAAGAAAAGATAATTAATATGCAGTATAAATATCTAGAATTTCAGTTTTAGGAACATACATGCTAGCAAGTATATATAAAAAGCTAACTATATATATAAGAAATTTTAGAAAGATGTTCACCTCAGGGACAGGCTTCCCTGACAAGCAGCAAAGAAGCTTGACACTGTTGCCAACTTGAATAACACGTGGTCGAAGGAAGAAAGTGAAGCAAGGAGCTTCATCCTTAGCCTCTTGCCAAATTTTGTAATCTGTAGGTTGCCTCTTTCTCCTGTACAGTTAAAAAAAAAATACATAATCATTTTACAGATACTCTAACTACGCTATGTCACAGTAAACTTATAAGTAGGCATTAAATAGTAAGTACTATAAATAAGTAAAAAGATACATATGGAAGAAAGAAGTAAAGTTATGAACAATACCTTGGAGTTGAGAGATCAGGCTTGGGCATTGGAATTTCTTTGGGCAAAGCTGCAATAAAAATTATTTTCATTTAAAAGAATTTATAACTTAAATAAATAAAGTGAATATTAATCAGATAAAATGTTAATGGAAACTAATGAAAATAGTAACAGAAATTAACAAAAAATAATTATAAAATTAAATTGAAAGTTCTGTGATGGATTTTTTTTAAACAAAAAAATATATTTGATTTTTTTTTTTAATTTTAGCTTACTATAATTTTCTGCATTTTGTACATTGTAATTATTGGACTATAAAGTTACCTTGAACATTGAGGAAGACAGGTTCTTCTCGTGCTCCCCAGTGATTTTCGGCTCTGACAGTATATTCACCTCTATCTTCTAATTTACATCTATTTATGACAAATGTGTAGTCATCTCCTTGATATTTTTTCATGTATTTCACACTCTGCCGAAGCTCACAGCTTTCTCGATACCTAAACATCAGAATTAAAAATATAAATTAAGAGTCAATTTGTAAAAACAGTGGATCATGATTTCTGAAAAAAAAACTGGCAGATATGAGGGAGAGGGATTTCTTTTGTCTGAAAACATCTGAGATTATCAACTGCAAAATAATTATTTTAATTAATTATTGAGAATTAATTTTTAGAAGATATTAATTATTGAGGAATTATTCAGAAATGCTTAAGTAGTTCTGATTAAAAAATTAAAATCAGTGAAAAAGTCTTAAATATGCTTAACTTTCATGTTATAAATAAATAAAACTCCACTATTTATTTAGATGTCTGTTAATGTAATGTTCTTTTTTATGTACGAGAGCCTTCAACGCTTTTGCGCATGTGTCAAGTCTCCTTCGATTTCATGAAAATAGGGGTGAGGAGAAATAAAGAGAGGATATTTACTTTTTATCAGTGTTAGTTTACTAGTAGCTGCATTCTATTTGCGCTTTTCGGGAAAGAATTATGGAAAGAATAAATACTATTGCAAAAACAACAGGTACTAAAAGAAAAACAGGTCTTAGGAAAGTGCCCATTTCAGCGTATCACCCCTTTGCGGAGTAGAATCGTGTGTGAGTCGTGGTTCTCGCTTTTCATAACGAACAGTAAGTGAATGGCAGAACCCTGAAATGTTTTTGTAATACTTAAGCAATGATGACTTTCCTTATTAGTAAGCAGAGAATTTAAACAGGGGATTACAGACTTAGGAAACTATTACTGTAATTATTAAACATCATCCACCAGAAAATAAATTATTAAACATCATCCGCCAGAAAATAAATGTCATAAACTACATTTATTAACTGAAAAAAAACGAATTTTCAAGAAGATAAAATTCACCGTCTCCTCTTCTTCAAGCCTTTTATCTCCTTGAAAATTCGTTTTTTTTCAGTTTATTTTCTGGCGGATGATGTTTAATAATTTATTTTCTGGTGGATGATGTTTAATAATATATATAGAGAAGATTTAAGGAAGAAGTATGGTTTGTTTGTATATAGTATTACTGTAATTATTATTTTGTTTAACAAATACAACTTTTCATTAACATTTTTAATTTATTATAAATTGTTTGCTAAGTATCATTTTTATTTTGTTAAAAATTATAGAAGGGTAATTGTTTTTTTTACCCTCCCTTTCATACAAAAAATAATCCATTTAAATATTTGAAAATTACCATGAAACTGTGGCAGGAGCAACTGCAATTATTCTACAGTAGAATTTGGCACTCTGTCCTTCATAAGTGAAAGCACTGTGAGGCCTGATCACGAACCTTGGAGCAGCTTGTCTGCGATCTTTCAAAAAATAAAGAGAACTTAGTTAAAAAGACATTCAAACAAATGAATTGGATTCGCTTCTTTGTAGAAGGTACAAACTAAATTGAAATCATTCAATAAGTTAATTTCTTACCAATATAGTAATCATGCAATTTATATCGTTCCTCTTGCAGTTTACGAAGGGAACTGTAATTTGCAATGCGACCAATGGGAAGGATGAATGTATCCCAGTTTTCCTATTAAATAGAAAATATTATTTATAATTTAAGTGAATAAAATTATTAGCTCATAATTTCATAATAGAGGGATTTTATTAAGTAACAGGAATTGAAGTTAAAATGATACTTACGTATCTTGCTCTGATTCTGTTTCTGTAGTTAAGGTGTTTGTTAGTAGAAATGGTTTGGGTGAGTTTGCTATGATCACCCTTAAGCCAAGAATGTTCCAAACATTCATGCGCCGTCATCCTTTTCCTTTAAAACAAAATAGTTTAACATGAAAAACTTATAAAACTTAAAAAAAAAAAAAGAATTAGAATTGGGATTCCATATTAAAAGTAAGCAAAAAAGTAAATCGTTTTTCTTACTCCTTATTTTTGGTCAGTAGCCTTTTAATGAAATCTTTTCCTTCTTCTGACACATGGGCGAAAGCTTCTTCATCAAAGTCCCAGTCACACGCCTTTACATTCTTCAAAGTTTCGATGTCATTTTCACCAGCAAATGGCGAAAGGCCACTTAAACTAAAAATAACAAAACAGTATACTTTAGTCCAATCCAGAAAATATCAATAATAAGTAGGGAAATTTTATCAATATATATTAATAAAAAATATTTTCAAACGACAAAATTGTGATTTAAATAGAAGTGTTAATGAAAAAAGAATGGAAATAAGTTTATAAGTAAAATAACAGTAAAATGTCAATTGATGCAGTGTGTGTTTACAGAGAGATTGGTAGTGTTGTTAATGCCCCCTCCGTATTGCATCTGAAAAGTTGAAATTCAGCGTTTTTTTACCCTTTTCTTCTGATTTTTTTTTGGTTGGATGGATCCCAAATAATATTTATAATGCAATCATTCTTAGTGGACATGCTTGTGAATTGGTCTAGTTGCGTATGAATGAGTTAGTTTCCCAAAATGTATACTAGTGCTTTTTCATTGCTGCATTTAAAATGCAGATTATGTCAGGGTTGCAATATTTCCACAAAGGTAAAATAATTTAATTATTTTATGAAAACTCAATATATTTTTTATATAAAACTAGGCCATCCCCCTGTCTCCCCCTGGTAAGTATGAGATAACCCAAGAAGATTCCAAGCGGTTATGACAAAAAGTTATATTTATTCCTTTTTGAATGAACTCATTATTTGATAGCGCGCGAACATGTAGAATAAAAGTAGGATTGGATATTAGGGGACCAGCAGTAGTCCAATGGTTAGCTTTCCTACTGCCAGGACAAAAGTCCTCGGTTCGAATCCCAAGCAAAGCGAAAAAAAAAAATAATAACAAAAAAAGAAAATTTTATAATCTGACTTTCTCAGCAATGGAAACTAATAATTAACAATTGTGCCGAACAGACAGACAAGAGAAATAAAAGATTTTAGTAATATAGATTGAATTCAAATAAATATACTTTGAGATTGTTAATTTTTTCTCTATTCTAACTTCATTAAATAATCTAAATTGTTAAATAAATTAAAAGAAAAGCTTTTACTTACAGAACATAAGCCAGGACACCTACGGCCCACATATCAGTGTAGAAACCAACAGGTTCCCTTTCCACTATTTCAGGTGCAGCAAATTCCGCTGTTCCAGTGGAAATCTTAACAATTTCATTAGGATCTAACTTAGTCGCAAGACCAAAATCGATCAGCTTGACGTTGGTGCTCTTTCTTGTTTGGCACATGATGTTTTCAGGCTAAAAAAAACAAAACAGCAAAGTATAAAGTATCCCTTCTCTGAAAACTCTTCAGTATCTACAATAGTTTTCATTTCATTTTTTGTTTCTATATGAGCATAAAATTGCTCCTTTGTCCAAATGGGCAAAGCTTTATTCAGTCAATAATAAAACATCAAACTCCTACAGAAATCACAAGTAATTTTATTCAAACAAGCACATATGCACAAAATGAGATTCAGAGTTGCATATGAACCTTAACGAAACTATCTTTTAAAAGGTTGGCATATCATTTACGTAATTTAATATATAGACAAAAAAATAGCGAGTAAACAAAATACAAAAGACATAATGAAAGCTAGATCATCGAAAAAAATTATACCTTAATATCCAAGTGAATAATGTTCTTTTCATGCATATGACGAACACCTTCACAGAGCTGCCGCATATAATTTATAATTTCAGCTTCAGACATCCTGTAATCCTCGGCAGTGATTCTTTCGAATAATTCGCCTCCTGACATACTGTAAAATAGTATTTATGAATTAATTTTAATTTAAGCTTTTATTGGTTTATCAGAGGAAAAAAAAACATCTAATCAATTAAATTAATGAATACAATTTAACCTCATTCTTACTTTAGAATTATCTAATTTAGTGAATATCAGTTTGTCACCATTACTTTGCATACATACAATTACAAAATTAATTTATAATTGCTGATTTTACTGCCACAATTTCATTTTAAAATTAATAATTATTAATTAATTGCAATTATTCAGTACATAATTAAAGGTTGATTGGGAGGTTCGACCAATTAAAATACCATCCAGATATCTAAAAAATGCTCAAAGCTAAATATCTTTTGTAAATAAATGGTTTGAAAGCAAAGAAATATAACTGTTGCATTCCTACAAAATCCCAATGACTGTTAGCACCACTGTAATTTTTCTGTGTTTATAAGCATTCAAAAATTTAATTTCTAGCTACCGAATTTGATAGTTTTTTTTTGGTCTTTCTCTGATATTCTGTTAAAGCAAGGAATTGCCAGAGAAAAAATATTATTATACAATATTATTATTATCATTATTTAAACTATATCTTACAATTCATAGATCAGAACCATCTCGTCATCCTCTTCAAAGGCATCGTGGAGGTTAATGAGGCGTGGGTGGTGCAATTGATTCATGACATCAATTTCTTTCCTTATGAGATTCTTCTCCATTGGGTGAGAAACTGGAATAAACTTGGCTGCAAATACATTGCCTGATTTCCTCTCCCGGCATCGATGAACAACACCAAAAGCACCACTAACAAATAAACCAATACAAGTGATCAGTAAAGTCTGTCATATTAATCATTTACTTATCATTATTATCCAGAAACACTATTAATGCAATGAAAAATGCTTACATTAACTTAATATAAACTTACGTTCCTATTTCTTCTAGAATATCGTAATAATCATAGACACTAGTGGTCTTCACATCCACTGCCATTGGCATATATTTGGAATAAATATCAAAGACTGAAAAAAAAAGCATGAATTAAAAATCATCCATCATAGTATACTGTAACACAGTTTACTAAAAGGGAAATATTAAACATATACAATTGACATTGAAAAGCAGATATTTCGGCCTTCTTAGCGTAAACCATCTTCTTTAGTGACATCTTCAGTTACATCAGGATGATTTCTTTTAGTTGGTTGAAATGCCGAGCAAATCTTAATGTTTTTATTGTCAATTGTGTGTGTTCTTGGTATTTCCCATGTGTCAAAAAGTTGACAGATCATTAAATTTTAATAAAAACATACACAATTAGACTTTTTATCTTTATAGATATTTACCGTACTGGTCGTAGTTATCCATAATTTGACCTTGGCCACGTATTTTGCGTCCTTGGGAATCGACTGAAAACAAAATGTAAAAACATTTGAGTATATGCAACTTTATTAAATTTAAAAATTTTGTGATTTTAGGTGAAATTGATATTTAAAGTTAAAAGCAAATTGCTTAGCAAATTTGTTGTCGTAATTAGCTATTTGAAATTATAATTACAATGACATTCTATTTTTTTTTAAATTAAGTTTAAAAATCAGAATTTTGATGAAACTTCATTAATTTGAAATAAACTACATTGGGGTCTCATACCACGAACCTGTTCGTGGTATGAAAAGTTCATGGTACGAAATACGATTTCCCATAATATCCTATGGGAAATAAATTAATTGGTATTAGATCCTCCACAAAAAAAAGGCCATCATTTACATACACACACTATTTATTCTTCTTCATGGTTACAGGTTCTTCATGTTCAGAAGCTTCAGGTTCTTCAAGTTGTTCTGTCTGTTTCTTCTTTTTAACATTGAAAAATGTATCCAGTGTTGATTGCTTTTCTCTCTTTTTAAGGAGGCTCCTGAAGTAGTGAAGCACTATGTCATTGTGGAGGTCCTACACACCATTCACTTCAGCTGTGTTGGGATGCCACTCCAACACCCTGTTGTGAAGCTTCTTCCAGTTGATGTTTTCCTCTTTCTCCTCCTCTGAGAAAACATTTTTTTCCGTTTTCCCAACCTAATGTTTATGCAACTCCTTCAGTTCTTCCGTGATCAGCTGCACTTCATACTCTATTAACTCCTCCACATCTTCTTCTTCCAAGTCCTCAGCTGCTGTCACAATGTCCTTCATGACTTGGCTCCATTATCAGATTCTTCTCCTTGAACACAAGCTGACCACAGGTTTGTCCACAGAGTTCAGTTTCCTGACTGACACTTCACGCCAAGCTTTTCCTATGAGTCTAATGACGTGCACAATGCTAAATTCTTCCTTCCAAAATTTCCTCAATGTCATGAAGCTGGAACATGGCAAACTTCACACACCTGGGGAAAAGTGCTTTGGTGTAGAGCTTCTTAAAGTTTGCTATGAAATTCTGGTCCACTGGCTGAATTAGAGGTGTAGCATTGGGAGGTCTGGACTGGAGCAAATTCTGCGATCATTTCATTTATCTGATTTTACTTCAGATGACTGCTAGCATTGGTGAGTGAGTTTGTTTTTCCTGTGTAACTTTTCCACTCAAAAATGGAATGGTCCAAAGAGATTACATTAAAGTTCATTGAACTTTATCAAAATAAAGAAATAATTTGGGATTCCAAAATAAAAAACATTTTAACAAATTGTTAAAAAATATCGCTGGTCTGTAAGAGGCTTATATCTCATGGAAAACTGGGTTTGTGGTACAAAAAGTTCGTCGTATGGGGCATTTGCTGTTTGATGAATAAGAAGTCTCCTGGTTACAATAACTTACCAGCTGAATTTTTCAGATGGGGTGGAAAGACCATTGTTACTGAAATATTTGCATTATTTGCAAAGAAGAGTACATTCCAGAAGACTGGCTAACAGTGTTATTTGTCCCATTTATAAAAATGGTGATAAAATGAACTATGATAACTATAGAGGATCTTTACCACAGTATCTTTATAAAGTAAATCTTTACTAGCATACTCCACAAGAAGCTTCAACCACTAAGGCCCGACTATGGGCCACTGAGCCATAGAAGAAGAAGAAATGATGATGGTTAAGTAGAGCAACAATTATCACTCAATTTACCATGGGTTTGAATTAATCATGAATATTCCTTTTTAATATTTGATAAACTGAAGTAAAGATAATTATTGAAACTTTCAAATGTATTTTTCTTGCCAAATGGTAAAGAAGAAATTTGCTGTAATTTTTGTAGTTGAATGACATTACAAACATATCAAGTTTCATCAAATTCTACAGAGAAAATCCTTACACAAAAGTGGAAATTAAGTATTTGAAATTTTTAGGGAAAAAATGACAATTATCTGAAATTTTGAGAACCTTATCACTAAAAATTACTATCAGTTTTATTTGTAAAATGAAACTAAAAATATTAACCTTGGTAAGGCTTCTTCTTCACTTTATCTTTCTCAAGGGCTAAATTGAAAAATAAGAAAAAACAGTTCAAATGTTAACAATTTAGAAATTATTAAAAAACTTTATTCATTAAATAGATTTTTTTTAAAGAGTTGATTTAATTTTTTAAGACCAAAACATTAAAAAGGAATGATTGTAATCATAATTACTGTGAGTAGTGATCATTGTAGTTGATGCACTGGGATCACTTCGTCCATAAACATTTTCTGCAAAAACTCTAAATTCGTATTGTTTGTTGGAACTGAGGCCAGTAACGAGCTGAGCTGTTAACCTACGAGAGAAATGTTGAGAGAAATTATACTTTGTGTCTAGTCTTAATGATATTTTTGGAATATTTATATTTTATGAATGTGAATCATAATATTTGAAAATATGATAATATTATATAAATAAGGATATCAATATTAAATAATATTTGAAAATAATTATGCTGATTTCTGAAGAGATATTCTACTAAATGGGTTCCTAAAGTTCCGCATTGTATAAAGCAATGATATCATAATGGCAAAATTTAACGTGCATGGTACATATATAACAAAAAAAAAAAAATAAGCATAAAAGCACACACATTTAAAAGGATTCACTTAGCTATTTTTGGAATTTTCATACTGGGAACCCAAGACAGACTGTTTCGAGGTGCTTACCTCTCATCAGTTGAATTCACCCAGTACTCATAGCTCAGTGTAATCCAAAGAAAGATAAAAAAAAGACAAGATTAAACAAAACAATAAATTAATGATACCATCTTTATTGTGACTCAGCACAAGCAGATATGGTAAGTATTCTCTCTTGGTGTGCAATCAAATTAATGCAGAAAGTTTGTAAAGGAAAATGAGTAAAACAAAGTCTTCAAATCGAAAGAATTTTTTATTAAGTTGAAGTTTAATTCCTTTTAAATATGAAAGGGGAAGAAGTAAAGTAGTGAGGTTTATTATGACATTAAAGGTCCACTATTCTAATGAAAATTCTCTGTTCCCTTGTCGTCTTTTTCTCCCCCACATTAACATCTATTACATGATAAGTTATGGGTTGCTGAAATGTCTTTTACCTGGTATTGGAACACCTGATCCAGCTCTGCATAGGAAATTCTCTCTTCTCAATGATGTAGTTGGTAATGTGGCTACCACCATCCCAAGTTGGTGGTTTCCAAGATAACATTACGGAGTCCACAGTAATGGTATCCACACTTGGGAATTTAGGTGGATCTGGCCGATCTGTAAACATAATATAATCCATTTCAGAACAGATTTACATATATTAAAGTAAAGAATGATTTAATTTATTAATACCTATTCACTAATAAACAATGTGTAGTAGATTTGTATTATTTTTGAAACACTACCGTTAATCTGGATGTTGATGACAGCAGTGTCAGCACCCAGCTCATTGTCTGCTTGCAAAGTGTAGGGTCCGCTATCCACTTTGCTGCCATCTCTAATAATAAGCAGTGCATGTCTTTCCTTCGTTTCAACATAATAATGGCCTCCACTCTCAATTTCTTCTCCTTCTCTAGACCACTTGATGCGAGGACGTGGATTACCAGTGAATGGTATTTTGAGTGTAATATTTTCACCCTTGTCGAAATATCCCATTTCGCGGAACCTGGGTGGAACGTGAATTTTGGGAGCGGCTGTGAAAAAGAAAATTTAAATTAATATCAACAATTCCTAGAGAAACTAATAGGTGGTGTATTATCTATAATATTACATAATCATTGTCTTCAGATAAAAGTAATTTTTAAAGGTGAAAGAACATTCTGAAATACAGAACAGCTGTTAATTATGGAGAAATTATTCAGAAATGCTTAAGCAGTTCTGATTAAGAAATTAAGATCAACATAATAAAAATTCTTACTTTTGATGCTCAGTTCAGCTCGGGATGTACGTACACCTCCTCTGTTAGATGCCCTGCAAGCATATTCATCAGCATCTTCACCATAGACCTCACGGATGGTCAATGTACAGACATCACCATCTCTGGTCATTTGATATTTCTGACCATGGAATACTTCACGCAAACCCTTATACCTATTAAAAAAAAAAAGAGAGAGAAAAGAATGGAATAAAAAATGAAAGAACCATCTATAAAAGGCTTAAATTATAACTAATCCTAATTTTTTTATTTTATCAATATAATTTTCATTAAGTACATTTAAAAATAATCCCTACCAGGCAATGTCTGGTCTTGGATTTCCAGTAACAGTACACTGGAATTGAGCTGATTTATTTTCAATGGCAAGTACAGCCTTAAGAGGTTGTGTAAACTCTGGAACACTGGGTGCTGAAACGAAAATGAAAAATTTAAGTTATGAATTACTTTAGCAAATGAAATTACTAAATAAACAATAGTAGCTTTAGTAAGAGAGAGGAAAAAGAAACAAAAACAGTACGAGGAAATGCATGATGGGATAACTGACTAATATATAATATAATAAGCTATGGTTTATGACGTTTCATTATTGTGATGTCTAATAACTGAATTTATTTCACAGATTATGACAAATTTTATTAAGACTTGATTGGTAAACTAAGAAATGCATCCCAGATAACCCATTACCCTCTCTCATCAGATATTCAGTTCTCTGAATTAAAGAATTAAACACTTCACTTCAAGTGACTTATCAAGAAGGTTTTTTGATATTTAGAACTTTTAAATATATTTTATATAAATACGAAGAAGCCAAGATCTTTTATAAAATCATAAGTGATTTCTTAGTAAAGGTATTTCAGTGTTGTTGGCATCATTAACTAGGAGTAATTATTACTGAATATTCAGATCTGATACAGAGGTCATTAATTCAGCTCAGAGGCACCTCTTTGAAAAATATATTAGTTCATGGAAATGACATTATTATTGTTGAGAATGTTTTTAATAGGCTTTATAATTAAGCATTTGATTTTACAAAGTAATTTTTTTAAATGCATATGATAGTTTTATTTATTATTTTTTTATTTATTTTTTTCATTTATTTTAGTGGTTAAGTTCCAAAAAATATAGATATAGATAAGTTTCTTTGATGTCATTTAAAGATTGTTCTGGTTAGCAGGTGGTACTACAGTAACTCTCTAAGATCATTAAATAACTGAATTAACTTGAAAGACTATGCATTTTCTTACCATTGGGATCTTTAATCTTGATAGATCCTGAAGCCGTGGAGGCAGGCCCAGTTCCTGATTCATTGACAGCGAAGACTCTGAATTCATATTGCCTGTCTTCAATCAGGTTGCTGATATTGATTTGAGTTGTAATGCA
>JAFIDM010000179.1:26786166-26803094 GCA_023159025.1 Thereuonema tuberculata | reverse complement strand
TGACATGAATTATCCATTTACAGTATTATCGAATCATTGTCATAATTATTATTTCTGTTTAAGTTAAATCAAATTTGGAAATGAATGCACTGCATAACCTACACCCTCCAAATAGTTAGCCTTCAAATGGACTGACATAATTGAAAGATATATTAAAACTCAACTAGAAATTGTTCTGTATAGAAACCATTTTTGAAATCCTTTGCATGGGAGATTACGAAGTTGAGGCCTAAAAATAAAATGGATCTTTCATATTTTTCAAATCAGCTTCTTTTTGTGTGTGTGCTATTTTATGAGCATGGATGCATTAACTATCGATTTGAAGGTCTGTGTCACTTAAAGTCATTTAACATATGTACCGATATGTCAAGCTTATTTTATTGAAAGCTCTTTATACAGAAAATTAGTTTGCAACTTTATTGCAACTTTATTAACTTTTGCTAAGAAAGAGAAAGCGAAATAAAAATATAGATAAAGTAAAGCAACTTGTAGTTTTAAGATAGCTAAGTTGTCAAGCATCTAAATGAAACTTACCAAATGGATGTTTGGCCTTGATTGGATTGGCTCCTTCTAATGGTACACTAATACCATTCTCATTGACAGCCATAACCCTAAACAAATACTCTTGATTCTCAGTCAAACCTTGAACTGTGAAATATGTTTCCTGAAAAAAATAAATAATAAAAAGTAATTTTTTAGTTTCTTGTGGCAATAGCTCTTTATATTCAAATGTCCAATCATTAAATCAAATTCACTGAATTTTTTAATATAATACCAACCTTTGCTAAGCTTGTAGCAATAACCCATTGGCTGTGAGTGATGTCTCTCCTTTCTATAATATAGTGGGTAACCCGGCAACCTCCATCAAATGCAGGTGGACGCCACGACAATGTTGCCATATGCCTTGAAATGTCAGATACTTCTAGTGGACCTTGAGGTGGTCCAGGCAGGCCTGAAATTTAGAAATGACATAGAGTTCAGTATACTCCAAAATTTTAATATGAAATTAAAGATAGATTAAAAAAGTATGGTAATATAATGATGAAAAAAGGTATTTACCAACGAGATAAAATTTACTAAAGGGGAAAACTAATTTAAGAAAATCATAGCTTACTAATGATAAATATAAGCATTATAAAAATATTTTAACAAACTGGGCTATTAGGAAATATGATCAAGGTTGTGAAGTTGGAAATATATGCAATATTTTTTTGACTCGGATTCCAACTCTGACAAAAAAAAAAAAAAACCCTATTGATTTCATGACTCTGACTCCAGTAATTTACTTTATTACTTTGACTCCACGAGCTACTGACTCCACAACTCTGATTCTTAACTCCACAGCCACGAACGTGATACTGTAAATGAATCTAATAAAGATTAAGTGGTCAAACTCTTACATAGTTCTCTACTATGACTAGTTACAAACACAAAAAAAGATGTCTCGTTATAGGCGAGGAGGCCCTATAATGCAGGAGTTTTAGGTTCCCATTAATTCTCAGTTTGACCAATGGGAGTAGTTGAGGTGGGATGGTCTGCGTTTAACCCAAATAAGAGACCTAATACCCATTTGACAGAAAAACAACCTTGGGAAAATCTCAAACCATTACCAGGAATTGAATCTGGGTTCCTCTTGTCTGCCATCCAGTGCCTAAACCACTAGACTACCAGACCCATTACAAAATATAAAAGTTAATCTTTTATTTATACTTCAACTATCTATTTCGTAGATTTCTGAGTGTGGTTGAGTGATTGAATACGCTTACGCATAGTATTCCCATCTTGTCGGATTATTCCCATCTTATTCTCCTGTTTATTTTAACTATCATTAAGTGCATTTCATTATCAATCGCTCTTCTTAATTTCATACAAGCACATTAAACCTTCTCATTCATTAACAAATAAAAGCAATGTTTGCATAATTTAGTAAAAAAAATAGTCTTTAAAGAAATTGTATATACTAAGCCTTCTCAAAAGCATGTCAATCTGATGGGCCCTTTTAACATATAACAAACCAAGAAAGGGATATTAAGTTGATATTAATTATTGTTTTTTTTTAAAAAACTCACCTGTAAGTGTGATGCTGAAAGTGGCTTCATCGCTACCACTGTCATTTGAAACACGGATTCTATATTTTCCAGCATCATTTTTGTTGATTTCTTTAATGAAAATAATGGCATAATCATCAAAGACTGTGTATTTGAAGTGGGGTGATTCTTCAATTTCTTTTTCCCCTCTGAATAGTTTAACATCAAATGGTTCAGTGCCTGTGAAGTAGATCTTAATCTTGACATTATCCATCTCTGGATAGAAGAGATCTCCAGGAGCACGGTCAATCTTTGGTGGACCTAAAATAAAAGAGAAAAGTTATTTGGCAAAAATCTAGAAAATTGTAAAGAAAATCTTATTTTTGAATTGAAAATAACCACAGTAAAAATCGGAAGGGTGAAAAACCAAAGTGATACAAGTATGCATTTCTTAAAAAGAAAAAAAAAATTAAGGCATTTATGGAAGATAACAAAAATCCATCCTATTCAAATGAATAATGGTTTAAAGCTAATCTTTTCGTTAATGCTACCAAAAGCACAGTGTAGATTTGTAATCTTAATAAAGATTTAATTATGATTTAAAGCAGAGCTTCTCAACCAGTGGTGTGCCATGGGGATGCCTTTGGTGTGTCATGAGAAAGTTCTGAGAATACATCTGTAATCAACATTTAACTTCACACTAGTCAAACGCTCATGTATAGAATAAAATCTAGATGTCAAATAACCTTGACAAACAGAAATAAGAATTACATTCTCTTTCATTCTAACAATTAAGATTAATAAAATACTAATCACATTTAAATAGGCTTAAAAATATTTAACAGTATCTTGAAATGTTTAAAATAAAAACAGTTATATTCATGTTTTTATTCATTTGCAAATAATAGATACTTTTCAAAGGATTGGTATTATAGCAATAAAAAAGTTGGTGTAATGCAGGATTTTAGAAATAAGATTTGGTGTGTTGCAGGATTTCTGCAAACATAAAAGTGCGCCTGAAGCAAAAAAGGTTGAGAATCACTGATTTAAAGTATAATTATTATTTTATTAATTTTTAAAGGACTAGACTACATTTTATAAGCGAAGAAAAAAATAATTTACACTATGCTTTTATTTAGTGCAATGGCTCATATAAATGACTTAACTTTATCACCTGCTCATATGAATTTCCTTAAATTTTAAACTAGCTTCGCTCAAAAAAAAAATTACTTGTGTTGGTTTTTCACTCACAATGCACACTATTCTCATTGTACTTACTAGCGATGCGAAGCCTAGCTGCGCAGGTGTCTGAACCCAAAGCATTACTGGCTTGGCAAACATATTCACCCTCGTCTGCTTCCCATACTTCAGAGAATACTAGTTTGAAGACACCATTCATTTCAATTGCACGAATGCGACCTCCTGGGTGAACTTCTCGTCCGTTGCGTAGCCTGCATTTTCAAACAAGTGACAAAAAATGAATAAAAATGAAATAATTTATATGGTATTTAAAACTGAAAAACTATACTAACATTAAATTTTTTTTTTTTCATCTTAAGGAATTTTATTATCTTTATTCTCTAACCTTTTTACTATATAAATGTTTTAAGAGTTCATGATGGAACAAATAAGGTAAACTAATAAGTATATTTAAAAAGTGTCGATTGATAAAATAACATTCTGATACTCTTTTAAATGCATTATTTTAACATTTTACCCTTTTAAATATCCTTATTTTAGCTTTCACATTATGGTATAAACTCTTAATAATTGCTTATATGCATATTAAACATTTTAAAAAAACCTGCAGAGTTTTCTGAAATGAATTTTTAATAATTGAAAAAGGAAAGATTAATAGAAAAACAACTATTCACCAAATTGTAATGAATGCTTGAAAGATGACAGGGCTACAATTTATGAATTATGATCCATCGTATTATTTAAGCATGTGTTTTATAATTTTGTAATCTGATGATTATATTCTGAATAACAATCGAAACATTTCACTTTTTAAACATATTTTATTATTTTAGATTAAATAATTTTTTTTAATTTTTTTCTTTAGAATAATTTTATTTTTAAAACCTTGATCATTTTATTTAAAAACTGATCTTGGAACCATTAGAATGAAAACACCAAATGTTTTGTTAAAAAGTCTTCTTACAAACTAAATATTGGGTATTACCATGCCAACGCTTTCACTAAGTATGTTCTTACCATCTTGCAGTGGGTACAGGCTTTCCAGCAGCTTCACATTCAAAAGTAACTGCTCTATTGAGACTGGCATACTGAGTTACTAACTTCCGCACGAACTCTGGCTTCTCACCACCTGAAACATTCCAGTTGCAACACAATTAAGAAATAGATAAAAATATTTAAAAAAATATTTTTGTATTTTTTTTATCAATTCATTAACAATTTCTTTTATTATTTTATGCTGATAAAAACACATTAACTTCAAAATTTAAGTAGCACCAGTGCATTTTGAAACTACTTCGTTTGGTCACTCACCTGCCACCTCGCACACTTTGATTGGTGTGCTTCCTATGCTTGGTTCACTCTTACCAGCCGCGTTCACCGCGAAGATTCTAAATTCGTAATTGGATCCTTCAATAAGATTTAGACAAGTATATTCACAATCCTGTACATTGTAATCATTGGCTTTCAACCAAACTGAGCTGCCAACTTCCTTCTTCTCAATAATGTACCCTGTAAGATATATTTGTATAAGTAAAACAAATTATTGTAGATAAATTTAAAAAAAAAAGTTTGGATAAATATTTGAACTCTTAAGAAAGCATTATTACCAGTGATTCTACTTCCGCCATCTGATCGGGGTGGCTCCCATTTGAGATCAACGTAAGTCTTACCCACTTTGGTGACCTGAGGAGTACCAGGAGCTGAAGGTACAGCTGCAAAAACAAATTATTTGTATTTAGAATAATAATTAACTGATGTAATTCAACTACTTTAACTGTTATGAATATTTCTACCCAACTTTACAAAGATTTTAAGAAATAGGAAATGTCAATACCATGTGGTATTGTACGTAATACACAATTTTAATACGCACCTCCCTTTGGTTTAAGTTTGAATGCATTAGTTGAGGGACTTGGCTTGCTGAAACCAGCAGCATTCTTGGCACGGACACGGAATTCATATTCATGTCCGACTTGCAGTCCCATAACTAGGAAAAGAAAAATGATAAATTAAGATTTTTTTTTCATCAAGTATTCTTTGAAAAAAAAAATATTGTAAATTATGACACAAAATAAACGTTTTTTCCTAATAGTTATTACCTCTGTAATTGTTTTCTTTGACAACAAATTCATTGGATACCCTCCAATTGGTATCAACGGTCTCCCTGTACTCAATCCTGTAACCTTGAATCTTGCTACCTCCGTCGTTGTAAGGGCGCTCCCAGTGCAGGCTGACAGATACATTATCCCAGTCGTCTATCTTTGGTTGACCGGGGGCATCCGGGACATCTATAAAGATAGTGATGTAGGTTAGCTAATGTAAATGATACAATAATCATGCCTGAATGAGGCAGAGATAAGAAACTTTAAACGCGTCTTTAAGTTAAAACTATTCTTTTGTTTGCAGTAAATGGTAAAGTCTTCTGAAACATTAATTTTACTGACACAGAAATTTGGATTCAGATTTGTCTTATTCAATTTGATAATTTTTCAAACAGAGAACTTACTGAATGGGAATTTTGCAGTGATGGGGTGATCAGTATCCAGTGGTTGACTCACTCCATACTGATTTTCGGCACGGACTCTGAAACTGTACTGTTTATTAGGCTCCAGACCAATGACGTCATAATGACAGCTCCTAACGAAGCTGCTGATCTTCTGCCAAGACTGAAAAGAAATATAGTATATTAAATAACAAAATAATTTTTATTCCCTTTTAAGTTATTGAATGTTAAACCAATTGTATCATATTTATGCTGATCCATTGCTATCTTCTCCTCAAAAAGTTATATTTTTAGTAAAAATTTTAATGTCTGAGCTTCCACTAATCAAAAATTAGTCTAACACACACAATCTCTCCTCTTATGCCAATACAGATTCAACTTTCACTAACTGTAAAAATTTATTATTATATGCTATTTTTTTTTAACCATCTCTACAATTCTGAAAGCTGCTTACAGAAACTTCTTCTAAACATTTGTTATAGTGCTGCATTTATACAAGAGTATTTCATCTATGAGATATCGTAGCTATGCAAGCATGATGTTGATAGAAAAGGAAGCAAATTGTACTTAAAATCCTGCAAAAGTTGGCAATAATCAATTGAGCAGAGATGGATAAATAATCTGTCAAATAAAATTAATTGGATCATCCATCAATGACATCACAGCTCACAAGCCTTAGTTAATGGGATTTGTGACTATTAGGCAATCAAAACTAGTCCACTTGCAAACAAATTTTGTAGATATATTTTCTTTCAAAATATTATTAAAAACTGAAGATTTTAATTAACAGTATAAAATAATGCATTCTTACAGTGGCGTAGCTAGAGTTTGTGCCACCCAGGGTGATACCGGAGTTTGCCGCCCCTCTCAATACACATCAAGCATATTTAGACAAGAAGGTCAAAACAGTATATATGTTTATTACAAATATATATATATGTATATACATAATTAATCACACAATACAATAGATTACATGATTCTGTTCTTAATCAATATCATGTTTAAAAGGTAAGTTAATGTTATAAGAAAAAGAAAAAAAAAAAAAGAAAAATTTTGGGATAATTTACCGCTGTTTCCTGACCACTGCAGTAAACCAAAACCAAACCAAATTGGCACCTGGGGTGGACCCCCCCCCCCTCACAAGCTACGTTAGTGCTTCCTTATAATTGGATGTCATCCTTGATTATGTAGTATTTTAGGCAAAACAAACAGTAACAAAACATTCACATCCCCACGCAATAATAGGGCTTGTTCTAATATCACGGTCTATTTGAATATAAACTGTACTGGAACTGATATTAGGTTTTGAATCAGTCCAGACAGTAATGGTTCTGAGCACAGAAGAAAAGGTATTTTCAGTCAAATATCACAACTGTTCATACGGTCTAGGATGAAAAAATGGACCAGCGTTGCATAAGTGAAGGAGTGGCTTCAACTTACGTTTCAGAAACATGCCCCAAAATGACAGTGAAATCATCAAAAAATTACAACGGACAGGTAGTGTGCTGATAGAGCATAAAATGTGCAGACACAACCAAGAACCTTAACAACAAACAAGAATCACAGCCATCTCTTGAAACAGGTGCTTACCTGTCGAACAGCTGTGGCTTGGAGGCAGCAGCTTCATGAAAACTTTCCTGGCTGTGTCATCTCTTGGTAGAAAATTTGCAGGAACAGTATTAACTTGTGTCCGCCATAATGGCAAACATTTAGAACATATTGTAAACACCTTGGATCGATAATGCTAAGTTAGGATATTCCTGCACTACATATCCGATATTTAATTACATTTATTGCTCCCACTCCTGTTTTCTCTATCTTTTGTTTTGCCCAATACTGTATATCAAGATACATGTATTTCCTGGATGCAGGAAAATGCAACTTTTCCAATTAAAATACAGTTGATGCTACTACAATCTTAAGTGCAATATTATTAGCTTTAATTTTCCTTTAGAATTAAAATGAAAATATAAAAAATTTTCATTAGAAAAGAGCTTGAATCTAAAGCATTATGCTATAACTATACTGAATGATTAATTCTGGAAATTTCTGAATGTAATTCTTATATCTTATGATATAACTTCAATAACTTTTCGATTATTTCTGGGACTTTCATCTCCTAAAATTATAGGAACATTAATTTGAATGAAGGAATTTATTAGATGGTAATTGTGCTGTTGAAATAATTTATAGAAAAAACACCACCAGAAGAATTAGAAATCTTCTCTAAGACAGATCTCTTGAGATATGTTTTGATAGATAATTTTTGAAGGTAGAAGATTAAAAAAAACAGTAAAGCAAGTAATCTCAATGAAGAGCTAAAAATGTAGTGTTTAATTAATAATTATAAAAACAAGACAGTAGAGAATCATCCTGAAATTTCATGACCAATATTTTAAGTTATCTTTATTAATTGTGTAGTCATTGTTGTTTGGATTCTTATTTCGTGTATCTAGATTTTTAAAATGATACTTTGTTAGTAGAAATATGTCAATTAAAGGCAAATAGATATGAAATAAAAAAAATAAAAAAATTCTACCTTTGTGACAGGATCTAATTTCTCTACCACATAATTTGTGATAGTACTGCCACCATCATCAAGAGGAGGTCTCCATGATAATGAGCAAGTTTCTGGCGTGATGTCAAATACATCAAGAGGTCCTTGAGGAGCACCTGGCTTATCTGCAATTAGAAAACAAAAATATATGGAAAATCTCATGAACCATAAACAAATGGTATTAATTTCATTTCAAAGGTTTTAGGTGTGATAGTAATTTACTTTATTTTTTTATACTGCATTTCTTTTGGTAGGCATGTCTTCTATTTATAAAATTTTTTACTAACCTACTACAAGAACCCTGCAAGCTGCTGTATCGGATCCTTCTGAATTAGACAATTGCACGATGTATTTACCAGAATCCTCCCGTTTGGCGCTTTTGTTTACAAACACAGTTCCAGATGAATTGAACTCAAATTTTATTCGACTGTCCTCAAATATATCACTACCATTCTGAAAGAAATAATGTCTTATTAGAATTAAGTACAAAAGTTGTTTTCTTTATATACTGATGTTAAATATATTATCTCAATGCCTGATTAAATTTTAAAAAATATTCAGATGTTCACAGTTTACAATATTATGATTCCTTTTCATTCATTAATGTTTAATGTTTATAGTGTTAAATGTAAGATATGCTTAATAATACAGCAAAAAACTTACGATGTTCCATTGCACACGCGGCTTAGGGTTCGCGGTGAATGGAACAGTAATGGTATATTCCTCTCCAGCCATCACTACAATATCCCGGATGCTGAGATCGCTGGTTATCTTTGGGGCACCTGTAACACAAACCATCCCATACATATTTTATAAATGAAAGACAAAGTATCTTTATAGGAATTAAATAAAATAACTTTGAAGCAGGAGGTACCGATATAGAATATATGATTCAGATTTTAATTTTAGAAAATCAGTTCCAAAGGCCCTAATAAACAAGATGGGATTAATTTGAAGTGTTATATACTTATAAAAACAATGCTTCCAAAATATGGAACTGTTTGTTTCCTCTTGAAAATATAATGTACGAAGCTAAAGTTTCATTATCCATAGAGATTTCGATTTTGACATTAGTTCATTTCTGATATCTTGTTATCTTAAGCTTTTTTGAACTGATTCTTGTCAATAATACGTGTAAAACAGTATTACTTACATGGTGGCGCCCTAGCGAAAATACCATCTGAAGAAGCACTCCATTGACCAGATCCGGCAGCGTTAACTGCGCAGACACGGAATTCGTATTCGTGGTTTTCAGTGAGACCACCAATTCTATAAGTAAGGTCTGGAATGACTGCATGGGAGGCCCTTGTCCAATGATCCTCCATTACCTATCGGAATTTCAAAAGAAGCAAAATTGAAGCTAAAAAAGATATATTTCCCCAGAAAAATTGGATCAATTAAAAGTCACAATTTGAGGGAAGCTCTGAAAATTCTACAATAATCATTAATTTCATTAAAATTAAAAAAAAATTAATGTACAAAATGAAACAATAGTTGGATATTTATAGGGAGCCAGGGCCAGTGTAACACAGTAACGGAAGTAACTAGTAATACAGAACACTTGCAGAGGGGTTAGATCTATTTTTTGTTTCTTTATTACTTTCAATTTGTAGTTTTATTATCAATAATGCCGTTTTCATAATTAAATTCTTATCAAAAACTGTACTGAAGATTAATAGATTAATAATTCTTATTTTGAAGATGGTGGTTTCTGCCACTCTTTTGAATGCGCTTTTCTGTAAGCTTTGCAGTTCTGCAGGGAAGCTCTACCAAGCGGAGTTGGAATCAATTGTTTAGCTTCAATAGAATCTACTCTAGTTGAACAACAAACTTCATGTCAGCGGTTAATGGTTAACTATTCGTTTCATACGAATTTTAAAGCTTAAACTGAATTTTATTTCTAATGTTTGAAAGGTATGTTCATATTCCCTAATGAGGATTACAAAATTATTTCGCTAATTTTTTTTCAAGTAATTTTGAACTAACCAGCTTTCTTAAGAATCACAGTGAACATTAATCTTCTAAACTACAGCTGAAACTCAAGTTAAAAGTAAAAAAAATTCTTTAAATAAAGCTATCTTAATGCATTCATTTACAGTATGAATGCAAATCTGGAATTTTTTTGTAAATTTAGTGAAAGCGAACTGTCAGTTAGGCTTAACTTAAATGTTTGCAGATACAGCTGATAACACTTGTTAATTCCAAAAAATGGTTCACCTCTTGGCATCTGGGTTCATTAAGTCAAAAGTCACTGAAGAATGAATTATGAAACCAGAAATTCACATTTAAAATTCGAACAAATAAAACGAATGCCGATTTTAACTAATTTTCATATCTACCATTTCTGGAACCTTGGGAAAGTAAAAGTTACCTTGGTATTCTTCAGCAAAGTTACCTATTAATAAACAATGATACAAAGTCGAAAGAAACTTAATTCGCTTGAAACAAACTTAATGAAAGAGTTTTTGTGTAATTCTTGTTGCCCTCACTGACAAATACCGCAGAACTGGCTTGACAACTTGCATGCATAACTTTAGATCTAAAGTGATCTAAAGAACTACACCCGACTCCTAAAAACGCCACGTTTTAGGATCAAAACTCTTAGCTGCCTATTTCTCCAAATAGTATTAGCATTAGCTCGTGTTATACTATTGGTTTCAATTGGACTTAATCCAGGAATAGCTTACGACTGTTTGAAGAAACCAGCTGAAGTAGCCTAGTAGTTCAAAATAAAAGCTTATAAAAATTGAAAATTTTTAAGTAGATAAATATAGGTAAGATAGATCTTTAGTGATCTAAAAAAAATTGAATGCAAGTTTAAAAGTAACATTAATTATTTGGCTAAAGAGTATTATCCGGCTCTCCTCGTAAGGATATGTGATTCGGCGCTTCGGCACCCCTCGTACGACTGTTACTTACAATTAGCTGTAGGTTAGGTTAGATTAGGTCTGCTCAGCTGCAGGATGTAAATTTCCTAACAATTTTCAACCTTTGAAAATTAGCCTTCCAAACACATTTCAGGATGTCCGCCATCTTGAATACAGTCCTAACACAGCTCTGTGACAGGGGTGCCGGATAATACTCTTTAACCAATTAATTAAATGTTATTTCCTTCGAATAACTATTTTTTTTTCTTACCCTCCGCCTTTCAATGATGTAGCCTGTGATGCTACTGCCACCATCATTGCGAGGTTTAGTCCAGCTGATGGTAATGGAGTCCTCTGTTGTCTCCACAGATCGAGGAGTACCGGGAGGTCCAGGAGGATCTGAATATAAAAAAAAGAGACTTACATTAGTAACTTAATTTCTTTTATGGAAATTCCATTTTTGCTTTGTGAATGAAATGAGATACTTACCGAAGGGGTGCTTAGCTCGGATAGGTTCGCTGGTCATGGTTGGGTCACTAGTGCCATGCAGGTTCTCAGCCATCACACGGAAATCGTATTCGCGTCCAACTGTTAGATTCCGTACGCGGGTCTGTGTTCCGGTGATGTAGCTGCTCACCTTTACCCAGTTGCTTGTGCCCACCTCTTTTCTCTCCACCACGTAGTTTGTAACCTCACTGCCGCCATCGTCCTTGGGCGGCTGCCATCTCAGCGTCAGGGAATCACCCTCAATGTCCTCAGCCTTCACGTTATCAGGAGGACCTGGGCGATCTAAAACGAGAAACACACATTAAAAAATAAGCCTAATCATTTCAACGATTATTGATGCGTCGAATATATCCGTGTCATTACAACAGTAATAAACTATCTAGAGAAGACATTATGTATAAGTGCAACAACAAGTAGATTTATGTTCTAACTTATATTTGTAGCTGAGATTTCTTAAAACACTTACCCAAAACGGTAACTTTCAACGTGACGGTGTCGAAACCAGATCTATTCTTAAGGAAGAGCTTATAGCCTCCTGAATCTTCTCTCTTTGCTTTTTGGTTTACGAACAAAGCACTTGTATCCGACACCTGTCAAGAAGAACAAGGAGGTCTTAAAATTTCAAGAATGTAAAGATGACAGGAATATTTTTCGATTTAAAAAAAAAATAACATTTGTATTGTGAAAAAAAATCTTACCTTCATAAATATTCTACTGTCCTTTTCATCAATTTCCTTATCATTGTTATACCATATAGCAGTTGGCAATGGGAAGCCGGAGAATGGAACATTGATTTGGAATTCCTGTCCGGCTTTCACAACAATATCCTTAACTGATCCAGCATCAATACGTGGTTTATCTATAAAGACACATTAATACACTTAGAAAATGCTTCCTTCAATGCTGTTATTAATCTCTCATATTTTATGGAATTATACATAAAAAAAAACTTGTAAAATGATTGGTTATTATTTAATTTATCTAATTAGCAATAATTTGATAGTTTGTCCGGGAATCGATGCCACTGATCGGAAGCAAATGTCAGTAAGGCTAAATGCTTTGTCGAATGACAACCAGGAGCATTTCCTGATGTTAAAGGCGTCGGAAGATCAATATTGACCAGAGATGCCTATTCTTAAAGTCTAGTAGGCGTTGTATCACGCAAATCTTACTCTCCAATTATAGTAATGTTTGGAAAATCTGAGTTTTTTTTAAATAATTTTATTATAAATAAAATTATAGCCATCAACATTAAAAAACAAACTATTTCTAAATTTTTGCTGAATAACTTAAAAAAAAAAGTTCCAAACAATAATCAATATTCTGAAATTGCAAGTTGAAGTCTTTTATTTTCATGAACTTTTCGTTTTTAAATTCATTATCAATCGCTTCTTTTAGGCTCTTACCTGGTTGATCTTCCACAATAACTGCCTGAGATGGCTTGCTTGGTGCACTATCACCGATATCATTAACAGCAACCACACGGAACTGATATTCTTCTCCTTCTTTGAGATTTGGCACCTGAAAGCAAAAAACAACATAATTATTAAGATTCTGATCAATGAAGGACTGTCTACAGTAGATTACCAGGATTAGAACAGAAACTTACTTATAAAACCATTCTACGGTATCGTCATCACCGTCACAGTAGCTCTTTCATTGCACTTTGTCAAAGTACTTCAAATATTTGGATATTCAAGGTAGGAGCAGCAATCCCAGTAACGATCGCATAATTCCACACGGCTTCTATACAGTGTCACATAAAGGGAAAAAAACTAACCACTATGGAAAAAAAAATACTGCCCAGAATGAGAAAATAAGGAAATTGGAGCGGAATGTGGAAATGTTAAAATACAACAAAGGAAAAATAATACAGAAGTTTCTGGAAGTTTGAAGAAACAAAGGGTGAGAATTTATTGAACACATTTGTTAAAATTTCTTTACAACTTCGAAACCCACAGAAAAAAAAAAAGTTCTCCATAGATTGGGAGATCCCATTTTAATAATGTAGAAGAATAAAGGATTTTATTTTTGTTTGTAAATATAAAGTTATTTTTTCTACTATAATCCTACTTCTGAAATGAGTCAAATCTGTGCTTTGCTAATGGAGAGTGGCTTTTGAGAAACCAATCAGAAGGTCTCGACTATTGCAGTCTGAACCTCAAATACAGTAGAACCTCGTTAATCCGGACGTCGGTTAATGCGGACAGCTCTAAAAATATTAAAAAGTTGAACAATCAAAGGACAATCGGGCACAAAAATGATGTTTGGCAACGTTGGATGGTGTATTGTGTCCAAGGTCGTTGCGCCGCGTTACAAATGACGTTCGTCTTCCAAACAGCCAAAAATTAAGGTGAGCGAAGTGAAAGACTACTTGAATTTCGTAATTCAGTACCGTTGAACAATCAACAACTGAAAACGTAATTCCAGATTCTGAACATTTGCGACACCTTCGTGAATCATTGGTTAAGGAAATAAGTTGCAAACAATCACATTAAAAGTTTAATAATTTTTTTCAAAGCAGTGAATGGGGCTGAAGCAGTGCCTTCTTGTTCTAAAAGATTATAGTCAAGGGATACAGTTCTTATTAAATTACTAGCCGGGCACCGTCGCTTTGCTCCGGAACCCTTGCGTACATAGCATAAAAAAAATAAAAATAAAAAATAAAACCTATTTATTTAGCAAATTGTGGCCTTCTCCGGATAACTCAGATGTATTGCGGGTTGGCGCCACACACACACCTATATATCGATAAGGCAACTTTAAAGCGAAAATATAAATCCTCTTTATTCCCTATCCCGTGGGAATTCTGAAAAATCCTTATTCCTTGTCTGCATCATAAAGGGAACCTCTGTGCAACATTTCATCTTTCTAGGTCCAAGGGTTTGGGCTGGGCGTTGATGAGTCAGGATTTTTCTTTTTATATAGGTAGATTGTACAGCTAAATTTTTAATATACTGTACTGTACTTTATTATGTAACATACTGCGCCTTAAATTAGTACTTGTAGTATTGTAGGCTACTTTCAATGTCGAATAAACTATTTTTTATTGTTATCAACGTAGTTTAAATTAGTCATACCCACATTACAAGGCCTATTTGATATAATCCGAACTTTCATTAAAACGGACACCTCTCAGCCCCTATTAGTCCGGATTAAGGGGGTATTACTGTATACGCAAAAATAAACTTTTTTTCGTCTTTATGTTTCTCCTAAAATTCTAAAAAATAAGGAAAATAATTCCTAAGGTGAGCTTTCTTGAAGTCTTAAAAAATGTGTTCTGATAATTTTTTATTATTTTCTGGGGTCTTTTTCTTAAAGAAAAACCACGATAAACACGGCTTAATACTTCGCAATGCTTAAACCCTAGAAACGGACTTTTTTGAACTGTGACATAGGTTGTGACGACATCACTTATACAGTCCATCGAGCAATCATGAATTTCTCGCGACATCGGACAGACAGGGCGGGGATAGAAGACTTCTCTTGCTATGAGCTACGCTCTGTATAGAAGCTTAAAAATAGTTTTAATTGATTAAGAGAGATGGAGGATCCATAAATTATTCTACAGGTATAGAATCTCAAGTGCTTTAAGTAATGAATAAAACTTTGCTGCATTTTTTTTTTTAATTTGTTTCAAGAATAATTTACCACTTCAGTAATTACACTTAATCATTATAGTGAAAACGCACAATGTAATAATTTTAAGGTTATCGTAAAGATGCTCCAAAAGTTCAGTGCCTTTGCAGCTGACCAGAAGATGATTTTTCGTCTCGCATTAATCAGCTCTAAAACTTCCATTACTGTAATGAAGCGTCGAATGTTATCCGATAACTACTTCCAGATGGCTTAGATCCACAACCAAATCAGGACAGTTCAACATAAGAAGGAAATATGAAAAAAGACATCGAGGAAAGGCAGATGGACGACGGCCGGAGTTTCTAATTATAGAAGATAAGAAGAATCCATAATATCCATAACTAAGAAATTATCTGTTCTTTTGTAAATGAAAACACTGCAAAAAAAAAACACACAAAAAGACAATAATAAAAGTAATTTGGATTAACGATTAAAAAAAAAAAGAGGCTTACCGTGAAGAAGGTATCTGGGTGGGGACTGGAATTGACGAACTCCCAATCTTTGGCACCTTTTGGCTTCTTCTCAATAAGGTATCCTTTGATTCTGCTTCCGCCGTCATTCAGTGGTCTGTTCCATGAAATCGTCACTGAATCGCGGGTGATCTTATCCACCTTTGGCGTATCAGGAGAATCGGGAGCAAATTTGGGATCTTTGGCAAGGATGGGTTGTGTTGGTCTGCTGGGTTTGCCAGGACCAGCTTCATTGACAGCCAAAATACGGAATTCATAGCGATCGCCAGGTGTCAGGCCAGTGGCAGTGAAATTGAGGTTGGGTGTTGGGTAACTGTTCACCTTGTTCCAATCCTCTCCCTTTCCACGCTTTTCAATGATATATCCTTAAAAAGAAGGCAGAACAGTGTATTAATAAGGCAAAACTTAAAAATAGCCCTTTTTCAAAAGATTTTATCTACTACAGAAAACGTACATCTTTGCTAATGAAAACAACATACCTGTAACAGGTCTTCCACCGTTGAACTCAGGTGGAGTCCAAGCAAGACTGACAGATGTGGAACTGTAACTTGTAACCTTTGGTACTCCAGGAGAATCTGGAGGATCTACAAATTAAAATACAGCAGATTCAGTAAGCTATAATATATCAAACAAAGAAGCGGAATTTTCATTATCAAATTAAGTCAAATTAATGAAATTCTGAACATATTGACAAAGTTTTATTTGTAATTAACTTTACATATATTTTTACTTACATTTATCCTTTTAAAAGCATAAAAAATAAAATGAACAACATTTACTGCGCATTCAGTATTTCGAAATTATAAATATAAATAAAGAATCTTAAGGCACTCAATTCTAATTGCTAAAGACTTAAATTTTCTTTACATTTTTTAAAATTTAAAAAGATTTTTAGGAAAAAAAAAACGCAGTAAAACTTACCGAAAGGATTCTTAGCTGTGACAGGTTTTCCATCTAGAGGTTCACTTGTGCCATACATATTTTCAGCCCGAACGCGGAAAATATAATGTTTGCCTTCATCCAAGTTCTTGACAGTGAAGGAAGTGCTCGGGCAGAATCCAGGCACAGCAACCCACTTGTCAGAACCGACTTCACATTTCTCAATAACATAACCTATAAATAAAGATTGGATATTATGTATTTTAGGGAATTAAG
>JAFIDM010000179.1:26672620-26785766 GCA_023159025.1 Thereuonema tuberculata | reverse complement strand
ATAACCTATAAATAAAGATTGGATATTATGTATTTTAGGGAATTAAGCTTTGAAACGTATTACTGAGTGTATTTTTTAATAACATAGCTTAGTTCTCTATAAGCAAACAGGTTTACCTGTGAGATCAGAACCACCATCATCCAAAGGCCGCTTCCAGGTGAGTGTGATACTGTGGCTACTGATGTTACTATACTCCAATGGGCCTTGTGGTGGTCCAGGTTTGTCTGAAAATAAGAAAGTAAGTAGGTCATTACTTTCAACTACCTGGAAAATATGAAAAATTACAGATTTACTTAAAACTTCAAAAATGAGTGACATAGTACTGAGAATATAGTAAAATCACTTACCTACTACCACAACGTTCAGATCAGCAGAGTCTGAACCGTATGCATTGCTAGCAGTAATAGTGTATTTGCCGCTGTCTCCACGTTGAGAGACAGGGATGTGCAGGCGAGCCATGTCATCCGTCATCTCATACTGCAAAGATCAAAGAGACCAAGTTAATTTCAAAGAAATTTTATGTTGTGATTTTTTTTTAAAAAGCAGTCTATTGAACAAAGACAGATGTATCGGCTTGTATAAAACATTCCTTCACATAGTCAGTGATGCTTCGATATTTGTCTGACTGTGGAACGTAGACATATATCCAGGAGTGGAAGAAATTAGTGTAAAGCATCACTAATTAGAAAACAGTAACGCGAGGCGCATTATCGTTTCCTGGCTAAATAGGCCTTTATATCAATTTCTTCCTTGATACATGTGTACTAAATATCTAACGTATATATACAGCCTAAACACCTTTGGCTAATCGGTGGAGAAATGATGTAAAAGGTGTTCTTTATATGTTCTCCTAGCATTTGAGTAAATAATAAATGGGTTTCATTTATTTGTATTTGAAGGCTACCCTTTCTCTTTTTTTATAATAGCATTGTATTATAATCTAAGTTAGTTAGATTATTTAAATTATTAGTTAAATTATACAAATTATAATTAAGTTAAATTATACAAATTATAATTATAATTAAGTTCTGCTAAAATTTCCTGCAAATTACATTTCAATTGTCCTCATCTTTATTTGTATTTCTTTTCGTTATACACTAAACTAAGTTGGCATTAAAACAATAAAATCTGTTATTCTAGGAAATTAAAGTTTTAGTCTATATTATGAAAGGAAAAGAGATTGAGACCAAAATTTGACTATATTTATTGCCATTAGAGTGGTGCAATCACGACGATTCAAAAACTACTTATCTTAAAAAGTTTTACCAAAAATGAGAATAACGACGTAGTAGTAATTACCTGCACTCTATTCGAGGGTGGTAGTGATTTGTTTTCTTTCGACCAATCAATTGTCGGGATTGGTGCACCAGAGATTGGAACGTTGATTGAGAGTGGCTCTCCTGCACGAACCTTGATTTGGCGTCCGTAAATACCTTCAAGGTGAACTTTCGGTTGCTCTGTAAAACGAAAATGATTAAATAATGTAGCATGTTTTATTACATTAATGCCAACAGATTACTTTCCACATGTTACCACAGTTTCCTAATACAAACGTACATAAGGATTATGTAGGAAGCGTTTCAAGTAGAGAGTGTTTCAATTAAGATTTTCAGTACAACTGTCCAAATTTTAAACTAGATTACACACAGGAAAAACACAAACAACAATTTTAAGCATTTTTTTTTTTGCTGTTGGATAGAACTGATGAATTGTAAGATATATGAATTATAATGAACGGTACTTCATAGGGAAAGTATATACACTCATGGACAAAAAAATTAGCGCACCAAGAAGGAGTCGTCAAAATGAAACGAAAATTTACATACGTAGTGTCTACTTTGATATAAGTAAATGATAAGAAAATCAAAGAAAAAGGATAATTTATTTCAGAGAAAAAGGCAAAAGAACGGAGGAGTTAATACTCCGTTGGACCCCCTCTAGCGCGAATGCACGATGCGATATTATCGGGCATTGAGTCATACCAGTTCTGTATGATGTCTTGAGACATTTCGTTCCATATTTGCTGTAACCTTGCCTCTAGTTCGTTCAAACTCGTGGGATGCCCAACTCGTCCCAGATGCCCAAATGATCCCAGATATGCTCGATTGGAGACAAATCTGGGGATCGGGCAGGCCAAGGAAGGGTAGTAACAGTGCGGAGACAGTCTTGTGACACCGTTGCCGTATGAGGCCGAGCATTGTCTTGTTGAAAAATGGCTCCTGGGAGCCGTTGCATGAGTGGCAACACATGTGGTTGCAGGATTTCATGAACATACCGCTGGGCTGTCATGGTGCCACGGAACAATACTAGGGGTGACCGTGTATTGTAGGCAATGGCACCCCATACCATCACACCAGCTGTGGGAGCGGTGTGTCGCTGTACTGCAAAGGCAGGATTGAAGCGTTCACCACGGGCTCTCCACACACGAACACGATTGTCATCACTGCCGAGATTGAATCTGGATTCGTTGCTAAAGACGACCTGGTTCCATTCCGCTGCAGTCCAGTTCCCTCGTGCGCGGCAAAACTCCAAACGGAGGCGTCGATGGGTGGGCGTCAAGGGCAGCACACGTAATGGGCGCCGCGATACCAACTGTCCTTCAGCCAGGCGCCTTCGTATGGTTCGAGAAGACACAGCGGCCCCTAGTGAAGGTGCTACCTGTGCCTGGATGGCGGCCGATGAAGCAGTTGGCTGTACGCGTGCATTTTTGACTATGTGGTGGTCTTCTCGACGACTGGTCTGTCGAGGGCGTCCTGAACCTGGTCTTCGTGTACATAGCATCTCTCGGGTCCACTGGTCCCAACACCTACTCACAACACAATCAGAGCGGCCTAATTGACGAGCTACTCGCCTAGCTGACCACCCAGTTTCCAATCATCCCGACGATTCTCCCTCTCTCAAACTGCGACAACTGCGTATACTGTCTTCGAACACGGCGTAATGGCATGTCTAGCTCAGCTCTTCCTTTGTAAATGATTGAGCACACTCAAACAAGCTTTGGTTAACTATTTTATACTCCACAGAGTACGATGTTCAACGCCCTCTACCAGCTATACGTAATGCGCAATCACGCTGCATTTCTAATCATTTGCATATCTCCCTGACATGTACCTTCATTGCAAGTTTCGTTACGATCCCGCAATTATTTCGTGGTGCGCTAATTTTTTTGTCCATGAGTATATTTTTTAAATCGCTTAATGTTGGTTTTTCCCAAACCTTAAAAAGTTTAGTTTTTTTTGCAAATTCGACTACATTGGCTTTACAGTGTGATTAAATTACTAATATATTACTACAAAATATTGTGAGTTTGCTGGTTACATTCTCTTTCATTAATTCCTTCTCTATGATGGAATATGTCATTCTTCAATGTTTAAGTTCTTCACAACGTTTCTTATTGAAGATTAGGAAGATAATTATATCTTTTTTTTAACAATTTTTATTTTATACAATCTTAGTTTCAATTTCCTAAAAAACCTTTCTACTTTTTAGCTATATTACAAATTCAGAACAAGGCCAGAACGGGTTACAACAATGGAGACGTATTACACGCAGTGGCGTAGCAACACCTTTGGGGGCCCGGGGCGGGAGTTCCATTATTCCACAACCAAAAAAGGAAATACTTGGGTGGATGGGGCCCCTAGGCTGACTGACTGGTGGGGCCTCCTAGGCTTGCTTTTACAACCAAAAAAAAAAAAAGGAAATCTTGCTTTTACAACCAAAAATAAAAAAAAAGAAGGAAATCTTGCTTTTACAACCAAAAATAAAAAAAAAAGGAAATCTTGCTTTTACAATCAAAAAAAAGGAAATAAGCTGGCTGGTGGGGCCCCTTCCAGGCGGGGGCCCAGGGCGGACCGCCCACCCCCCGCCCCCCTTGCTACGCCACTGATTACACGGAAAAATATATAAGTAGACTGAACAAAATTAGCTGCCGTTCTCGGTTTAGGACTAGGCAGTGAAATTAACTGATCACACGTTCTAAGGATTCAAATATTGTGACTTTCATACAGAGACAGCGTTATTGGACGAACTTTGATTTCGTTTCCATTGATTCCTATATTAACTTGGAATTCATTATCTGTAGCTTACCTTTCATGGGTTTGGCGTCAATAGGTCTTGATGGATCGCTGGGATCACTGGTTCCTGCTTGGTTCCTGGCAATAACACGATATTCATATCTGTGGCTGTCAGTTACATGGTCGTCATCAAATTCAGTTCCCTAGTAAAAAAGAAAAAGGTTGAGAGATGTAATGAAACATTCACATAGGAAGAAAAGGGTCAATATAGATTAGTTAAAAGCTCTTGATGGTGAATTATACTCTTCTCAATGGGTTAGAAATAGTATTCTTTAAAAAATAAAAATAATTCTTGATAAAATAAATAACGAGCGCAGCTAATGAAATCGGCGTTTCTATTTACTAGTGTAGCTGGAGCGTCGTAAGAATAACTAGGTGTTAAATCCATTTACTTAGTCCAGGCCTTTCAATAATGATTATGATTCAAAATCTGGAGTTTAGAAACTGGCAAAACATTCACAATTTCAAAAGATTTTTTTTATATTAAATTGTAGTTTTTTATTATTATTAAGCAAAGGAAAGATAATGAGGCTTCCAAAATTTTAGGAAATAAACTGTGCATTTGTTAAATTTATGCACTCATCTAATTCACTTGTGGCTGGCGTAAAAACTGGTACATGAACTAATTGTGAATTTGATATATTTTCTGGGAAACTTTAAGGATCCTATTGCCTTTCCAAAGTTACCATCTCCGTATGGTAGTCCTGACAACATAGCGGGTCAAGGACCAAGCACATTGTTACCAAGTGTTTATTATTATTATTATTACAGAGTATTATTATTATCATGTATGAGCCATTATAATATTGTTATTATTATTACTGTACATGCACTGTTCATCAGAGATCCGAGTTACATACAAATCCCACTTACGAACGTTCTCAGGAACTTGATCTCGTTCGTAATCAGAGGACTGTCTGTATTTTATTTTTAAAATGTATTTTCTTTGAAGTAATATCAACCTATCTTGCTTTACTTACTCTGACGGGATCTTTGTTCAGACGAACCCATCGGTTGGTCTTCATATCCCTGCGTTCCACTTCGTAACCAATAATTGGAGAACCACCATTCTTGGAAGGCGGAGCCCACTTAATCTTAATATGATCACGACTGGTGTCCACAGCTTCGGGACGTCCGGGTTTGCTGGGAACATCTAATGAAAAAAATAAAATAAAATAAACAAACGGTGAACTTAGTAACTAAATAAAATTAATTTTACTAATTACCAAACTAAAAACTGGATTTCAGAAATACGTGAAAAAGTACATTCGGAAAGGTGATGTCCCATTTTCAATAGCAATCAATCTATAATATTCCTCTTTTAGACATATATTACGTTTTGCATATCATAATCTTTTTTACATAAGGGCATTATGTAAAAGGGTTTGAACTTTTGACTGCAACTGAAGAAGGGACATCATCATTCTGAAAGTATTTTTATAGTTTTCATATGAATTTTTAATCAAGTTTTATTGTTCTATTTACTCTAATCGCACTTACTGTAGGGATTCTTGGCAAGAACTGGTTTGAGAGTTGTTAGCGGTTCGGAGATTCCTTGGGCGTTCTCGGCCATAACGCGGAACTCGTACTGGGTGCCTTCGATTAGTTTTGTAAAGGCGCACTGGGTATTCTTTGGATCGACGAAAGATACAGCAGGGACCCATCCGCCACCGTGCGTCACATCACGCTTCTCGATGATGTAACCACTGAAAAGTCAAAACGTACGGTTAGAAGACCAACATCAGGGAATGCAATTTGAAAAAATGAAAACAAGGAATAGATAGAAAAACGTCTACTTACGTGATTTCACTTCCTCCGTTATCTTTAGGAGGATTCCAAGAAAGCGTGGCGCCGTTGTTCGTAACTTCTATGGCTTCTAGTGGAGCCTCTGGTGGTGCTGGTTTATCTGAAATAATGTTCCATTATAATTAGCCAAGGTCAAGCATTTCCATCTACAGCAGAAGATGATATACTATTTTACTTCACTTTCGATTTTCAATGTTTCTATAAATCGTATGCATATTTACATAATTATTTTCTTCATGTTCTAATCCTTTAGTTCCATTGTTGAACAAACGATATATTAGCTTCCTATTTGAATCGTATTTCCAGAAATTTTTCTTAACTAAATATTATATCTTCTGTCGACATCTCTCCTTAAGACACATGTAAATATATGTTTCTGTATGGTATAATAATCAATGGATTACTTCGAAATTAACAAAATAGAGAAATTTTTCCTAACTTTAAATAGAGCTGTGATTGCTTAAAATTCTAGTAGAGACATAACTTACCAAGCACAATGACATCAAATGTTCCTTCGTCTGATCCGAATTCATTTTCCAGTATTAAATGATAGGTGCCGGACTCCGTTCGCTGAGCGTTCACTGTATGGATAATGGTGTGATCTCCAATGGTAGAGATGGTGGTCCTGTCTGTACTCTTCAGTTCCTTGTTGTTAACCAACCACTTCACTGTGGGTGCAGGTTCTCCAATAAAATAGATATCCAGGTGAAGCACTTGGCCCGATTTGATGCGAACTTCCTTCAAAGGTGTCTTTATCTTTGGTGGCACTGCGGGACAAAAAAAATTTAATGTCTACCTGTAAATAGAGCTACAAGATACTACCGCATTTTAAAACCTACTAAAATCTTTATAAGATATCTAGCGTAAAACTTGTCAAACAGAGGCTATGTTCTGTATATAAAGATATTATTGTTACCTGCTGCCAAACAAAGTAGTAGTTTTTGTAAATTAAATATTCGAAGATAAATTAGATGTTTTAGCAACTACACCAAAATTCGACTACAGACTCCGTAGAAATTCTGGTTTAAAGTAATTTTTAGAAATTTGACTATCAACAATTTTTTCTTAAACCGAATTTTGTTAATTAATTTCTTTTACTCACATTTTCTTGCTTTTGCCACCACTGGGTCAGAGGGTTCGCTCGGTTCACTATTACCCGCTGAGTTCTTGGCAATTATCCTGAACTCGTATTCCTGTCCTTCAATCAGGTTGGGCACAGTTGCAGCTGTCTTTCCAGCAGGTACATCAACGGCATTTACCCAGTTGGGGCTGCTTCGGTCTTTCTTCTGAATAATGTAGCCTGTGATCGGAGATCCGCCGTCAGTCTTGGGTGGTTTCCATTCCAGATCGACATGATCTTTGTCCCAGTCAACCACTTGTGGGCGGCCGGGCGCATCGGGTTCATCTGCAAATAAGAGTGGAATTGGCAATGTAATTAGCAACTATCGATGAAACTATTACAGATAACGAATAAGGCATAATTAAATGGTGTCATTAAAAATATCCCATAATTTATGGTATCTATCATATTTCAAATTCAAAAATAGCTCAACAACGATTAATAAAGTACCTAAATAGCTTAATTCTAGAGTTTTGCATTGTTCTCAAAATATTCTAAACATCTTATTGCTTTATCATCTACATTTAATTTCAAAGTAATTATACATGTATAAATAAACGATACCTCAAATCTAATTCTTATACCAAGTTAAAATATGGGATTATCTTATGTTAGTACATATTTCCAAAGTCTAGTGTTACTATAGGAACGAACTTCATAACGGGTTAACATGAATTTGTTTGGAATTTTCGACATGTCACTGAAATGTTCTATTGCTCGCATTAACATACCATAAAGATTCTTAGCTATGATACTCTTGTCAGTTTCCAGTCCGTCGGATTCCCCGATGGCATTCACGGCCTTGACACGGAACATGTATTCCTTCTTATGAATCAATTTGGTCACCTCCATAGTAAGACGACTCGTGGTGCCAACCTCTACCCAGCTACCACGAGACATGTCCATCTTCTCTACCAAATAGTGTAAAACAGGAGCACCTCCATCGTCCTTTGGAACTTTCCAGTTAAGAGTGACCGACTCTTTGGTAATATTGCTTACCGCTAGAGGTCCCTCTGGAGGATGTGGTCGATCTAGAAGAGAAATATCAAACAAGTTAAAACTGATGCTTAGAATAAACCTTAATAAGAATAATTTACTCTAGTTTCGAGAGAAAAAAACTAAGTCTCTTTAGAAATTACATAGTTATCAAAAGTAAATTTCAATGAAAGACGTTTTTGGAAAGATTAAGTATTGTACAGGAAAATTATTTGCAAAAATAATCTCTGAAAAATTATCATTCTTTGAGTTAAGAGAAATTTTAACTCTACTTATAATCATTATTTTCCAGTCTCTTACCTTGGACGAGAACGTTGGCAGATGCAGATACCTCTCCTGAGGAGTTCTTAAGTGTGAGTGTATATTTTCCAGAGTCAGAACGAGCTGAAAAGGCTATTTCGAACACTGTCTGTTCGCTCGTTGAAGAAATGTCCACTTTGGTGGAGGCGACTAGCATTTTGTCATTAAATGACCACGTGACTGACGGCGGTGGTTCTCCGCGAATCGGTACTGTGAACATGATAGGCTTGCCAGCGCGTACCTTTTGATCTTCCAGGGCCGATTTGTCCAAAGATGGAGACACTGAAAAAAGCAGCAGTAAGCAAATGATTAGCCAAACAAGCAAGCAAAACCTTACATTAATGGATGGAAAGGATTTGCTATATTACTATTCCACATATCTTAATAAGAATCCCAGTTCTATGAAATGTTTGTACTTACACGAATTGACAATTTCTATTGAAATTATTGGATTTGACATCAACAAAATAATTGACTTAACCATTTTTTTGTTCATCTTAATAAGCGCTATTCCAACAGTTTATGTTCTGTAAAGCTTACAACGCTGTCAAAACGTAATGTAGATTTTAATTTTTAAACTGCCTAAAATTCTTAAGAATCCTACCGGTATTAATGAAAATGTATAAATCAATAAGTATTTATTTTATTTTCACATTACAGACGAGTTCCGACTTACGGTGCTTCGCCATTACGATATAGAAAGCGATAGGCATTCAGTAAAAACCGTAATTCGAAATTTGAATTTTTTTTTTCCCGAACTAGCGATATACGATACGATACGATGCTGGGCAACGGCAGGCTAAGCTGTGATGTTCGATAGGTTAGTTGTATTAAATGCATTTTCGACTTACGATGGGTTTATCGGAACGTGACCCCGTCGTAAGTCGAAAAGCATCTGTATATATTTTCAAACGGCATATTACAAGAGACAAGGGACAATCTTTCAAATTTGTATATTTCAACTTTTTCGACATTTAATTGCCCTGCAGATGGAATTTGTTTATCGATTCCAAAACATCCTTTGTAATTCCCTTTTCCCTTTAAACAAATATCATTGCTTGCTTTTAAAAATCATTGCTAATGGTATATTAAATTCAATTAACAACTTCCCTTCATTTTTATATCTAAAGTATACGAAATATTTTACTTACAATATCTAGCCTTGGCGACAATCGACTTGGATGGATCACTAGGCTCACCCTTGCCGCCTTTGTTAATAGCAACGATACGGAATTCATACTCTTCCCCTTCAGTTAGATTAGGAGCGGTGCCTTTCGTTTGATTGCCTGGCACTTCGGCAGCCTTCTCCCAATTAGGACTGAATCTACTTCTCTTTTCAATGATGTACTTCTCAATAGGAGCACCACCATCGCGTTTAGGTGGTCGCCATTCAAGATCCACGTGATCTCTATCCCAATCCTTAATTTCAGGTGTTCCAGGTTTATCTGGAGCATCTAAAAATAAAAGAAAGCAAAGGAATTACAGATATGAGTTTGCAAGAAGTAAATAAATACCAATGATTAGTTAAATTTTGTCACTATCTTGACCAGTTAAAGTAGTTAAAGTAGAAGTGAATTCCATAACTCAAAATAAAGAAAAAAAATAATAATAAATAAAACAGGAAGGATGGTCATTAATTTAATTCAACCTAATTAATTTTTCCTAATTTATCGATTTTCTAAAGTTAAGGATCATCATTTGCTTTTGATGATGCTATGCTAGATTTATCTAGAATATTGCTGCAGAAATAGAAAACTGGAATTTGAATTTCGAAATTTATTAAATCAATTCTTCTATATATTATAGGTCCAGAGTAAATAAAATGTATATTGAATGTCTCATAATTCGAGGAAAAAAAGGAATAAAGCATCTGTCAATGAAAACAATGAACTAAAAAACTAAAACTGTTATAAGTCAAGATCTTTTACCGAATGGATTTTTGGCTGTGATTGGCTGCGTTGTAGTGAGTGGCGTTGACTCTCCTTGTCTATTGACTGCCCTCACTCGGAATTTGTAGTCGTGTCCTTCGATGAGGTTGTCTACCTTCATTGAAGTTCCCTGGGCTTCTCCTGCTGGCACCCAGCGGCCAGTCTCGGTATCCATCTTCTCCACCAAATAGTGGCTAATGTCAGCTCCACCGTCGTCCTTAGGCGGCCTCCAGGACAATGTGAGTCCGTTTTTGGTGACATTATCTGCTCTCAGCGGTCCCTCTGGTGGACTAGGAATGTCTAAAAAGAAAAATTGAGAAATGAATTAACTAGCGAAAATCATCGATCCAGCAATATTTTTCTTTCTTGACGTTAAATACCAAATCAGAATATTATCCTCTTAAGTCTTTTTTAATCTATAAGCTAAGTTCAAGTGAAGTTTTAATGTTACTCACCTAAAACAACTACATTGACAGTGACTGTATCCGTCCCATTGATATTCGTTGCTGTCAGCGTATATTTGCCTGAATCTTCCCTCTTGGCGCTGCGGACGATTAGCTTAATATTATAATCTTCAGTAACCAGCTTAAGATGATCGTCCTGCTGTACGGGAATATCATTCAGGGTGAATTTCTTGGTCGCTGGTGGTTCACCCTGAACAGGTACATCGAAATCGAAATTAGCACCTGCTTTAACTTTGATATCATACATGGCGTTTCGGTCGATCTTGGGAGCCATGTTCTTGGGACGTGCCACGTGTGGAGCTGTAGCATCACTTGGCTCTCCTGGTCCACCTTTATTGACTGCTCGGACTCGAAATTCATAGGTATTTCCCTCAATGAGATCTGGAACTTTGGCTTCAGTAGAATCTGCTGGCACCTGCACAGCTTTTTCCCAGGTGGGACTGAATAAAAAAGAAAGAAAGAATGATCAGATACTTTAGAAAATCTAAATTGACGTCGTTTTATTTTGCGAACTATTGCTACATAGTTACAATTTCTGTGGCATGAAATTCGATTCTTCCTTCCCTCCCTCCATTCTTGGGTTATTCCTGAGGAAAACTTACGTATTCTTTTCTGTTTCTTTGTCATTCCTTTACTGCAGTACTTCTCAGTAATTTAGGAATTTTTTTGTTTCTATTAGAAGCTTCAAGATTTTAAGCTATCTAAGATAGATCTATTTCAACGTTTCTTAATGCTTCTAGGAGAAGAAGCAAATAAATTCGTAAACCACTGAGACGTACTACAGTAAAAAAATGATAAGCAAAAGAGAATTATTTAAGAGTGAAATCTCTTAGTTGAAGAACCACAGAGAGGTTTAACATCAAATAAAGAAACTGCAGACAAAGATTCCTGATTTGCCATGACTTAACTTGGCAAAGCAATTTGGGAAAGAATTGGCTGGTGAATTTAGATGGTAGCTATCAATACAATAAACACTACGTGGTAATAAGTACAGTAACATACGACAACCAGCGAGAATGTGTCAGATCTTTTTGAGCTAACCTAGATCTATCTTGAGGTGATTTAAGGATATGTAGTTCCAAATATGCTTATTCTTGAGAAGCATTGAAATGTAGAGAACACATTTTTTCCAGAAGAAAACTTGACGACGGAATTAGGAGAGAGAAAGAGAGATGATGAATTTAGATAGTATTACGCAAATTAATAATGACATAAAAAATAAATTTTAAAAATTATACATTAAATCTACAGCAATTTCCGTAATTTAAATTCATTATTACGTTTTTCTCTGAACCTAACTCGTAAATATCAAAGAAATGTATATAAAAATAGAATATAATTATTAATGTTTTGCTGCAATAGTTACTACTAATGAACATTTAATGTGAAATCCTTGCAGATTATTTAATCCATCTGAAAACGCTAATTAATTATCTATAAATAAAACATTCATTTATACAACTTAGTTCCTTTATCTTTTAAACACTATAAAATTACTGCCAGAATTTTAACTAATAACTTGTATTTACGTAAACCTATTACGAAACATTAGCTTTCACTTACTTGAGCTTATCCCTTTTCTCAATAATATAACCAGTCAGAGGCGATCCTCCATCCGTGGCAGGTGGTTTCCAGCTCAGGACCACAAAGTCTTTGTCGTAATCCTTAATCTCCAATTTTTCTGGTTTACCTGGTTCATCTGCAACAATTATACAAAAATCATTATAGTGTCATTTTTTTTAGTGCTACCGAAGAAGCTAACGGAAATGATGTTTTTAATAAGAAAACATTCTTAGAAGTAGATTCTCACCGAATGGATTCTTAGCCACTATTCCTTGCATGGTGGTCAGTGGCTCAGATTCGCCCTGCCTATTCACAGCCCTGACTCTGAACTTATATTCCTTTCCGGGTTGTAAACCATCAACCTGAAATTATATATAATTATTGTTAGTATTCGAAAGACATCCTTTGATATAAGGGAATCTTAATAGGAAAAATGTTACTCATACAAAACTTTATCTTATCTTATACTAATATATAAAGCTGAAGAGTTTGTATGTTTGAACGCGCTAATCTCAGGAACTACCAGTCCGATTTGTAAAATTCTTTTTGCGTTAGATAGCCCGTTTATTGAGGAAGGTTATAGGCTATATAACATCACGCTACGACCAATAGGAGCGAAGCAGTAAACATAAACGTCAACCAACGGGTGCGACGGCGGCGACGGGGCGGCTTCGCTGCACGACGAAAACCGAACATTACCGAGAAGGGCCGAATTTAACGCGGGTGACACCGCGGGGCACAGCTCCTAACTTTATAAATTACACTAGATTACCTGGTAAGTAACGCTAGGTTTTGCACGCACTTCCCTTCCCTTACAATCTACCAATAATTTACGAGGTGAGTTAATATGGTTTCTCTATAAATGGGAAACGCTCTTTGGTTCCTCTGGAATACAAAGTAGTTAATGTTGTCTTTTTCATAATGAAAAAAAAAAACAGGCTACTGTTGTTATTTGACAATGAATACGGTCTCATTAAGTTATAATAAATCGAAACTTTTAAAATTTTGATTTGTTAAGTTTACCTTTTATTTATACTTATTTATGAATTTACAGAGTATTCAGTGTTATATGACGATATTAGGTAAAGCTTTATAAGAAAAATTGATAGTGGTTCCATTGGTAGTGGTTTTTTATTTTTTTTTTATTATTTTGTAAATAAATTTAAATACCTAAAAAACTAGAAGTAAATTTGTAATACTTAAAATTTAAATACCATACTAACAAGAATATTACTGATATAATAACTAAATAAAAAGAGCAAAGTCTTAGAATATTGCCTTTTTAATTTTTTAAATTTTTGTAAATTTTAATTTCCACTTATGACGCTGTTGACGTGAGGATAAATTGGCATATCTTCACAGAAACAGTGACATGGTTTTTGTATTAGCATTTTTCAAATTCCACATCAATGTCCGGCTTTATATATTATATAATTACACCATATCAAATCTATCTTTTTAATTAATGCGAAAACTTAATTCGTTATTCGATTAAATTATGATTAAATTACAAATAAAAATTGCTTTAAAATCTTAAGATTCGTTTTTCAAGATGATTTTAGAAATAAGATAGGCGAGTGTATAGTTAACGGCTTTATCTTTTCTTCTTTCGATAAAGACATTCTGAATTTAAAAACAAAATCAATTTTATAAGACTACATATGGACTGCTATATTAAAATTTACAAGTGTTCTAGTTTGTTTTTTTTTTTTTTGTGTGTCCCTACCTTCATATCTGTCTCTGGACCGATGGTTTCACCGACTGGTACCCATCGTCCAGTGGCAGTATCCATTTTTTCTACCACATATCTATCGACAGGGAGACCACCGTCATCTGCAGGTGGATTCCAACTGAGCTTGCATCCTTCAGCATGAACATCAGATACGTTGAGGGGCCCACCTGGTGGACTGGGTTTGTCTACAACACAAAACAATTCCTTAGTCTACGAGTGATGAAATAACTGGCTACGAAATAAAAGTTACAAGTACATGTTCCCATATCAATTTAATTAGTTTTCAAGTACGAAAGTATCTTCTTAATCTTCATGCATAATTTTAATTTTGAATTCAAAAAGGATTTACGGGGAAGGGGAGAAAAGAGTTATTTGAACAAATTCGCCATTGTTCGTCTTTAATTATTTATTTTTATCTTCATGGCATGTTTTATATATGTATAATGGAGTCACAATACAGGCAACATCATCGCAATTTCAGCTTCCAATTTTAAGAATTTTTGACTTCCAGAATGTTTCAAATCTATTTAAATAAAACATTTTTGTATCTTGATTTAAAAAAAAATGCAAATATATTTTTGAAAGCATAACAAAGAAGTTATTAAAATTATATCAATATCAATCGAAATACGTATTAACATTTTAAACATAGACACTTTGAAAGTTTTTCATGCAACTTTTAATTTCTAAATGTGTTATTTGATGACTGTAGTTGGCCTCTGTCTGAAGACATAAAAACTGAGCATCGTTTCTTGATATTTTGTTTTTAATAATACTTAGAAAATCTAGTTCTACTAGGCAATTTTTTTCTAAATTCTTATCCAATAGTAATTCCGAGATTATGTTTTAAAGTATTTCTTCTATATCCAATTCACAATAAAATCCGTTATTAACATTTACAATGTTTACTAGAATAAACTAGAAGTTTAAGTATTTACTAGAAATAAACATTTAGTTAAGGATTATCTTCTAACGGGCAATAGAAACCCTATATACAGTATCTTAATTCTTCCAACGCTAGAATAGTACTTGTAAGTTGTTGCGAGCTGTACAAAAACACTATCGTCATTGTATTATGGCTCTTTTTTACATGTTATGATTTAATCCTTATTGTCAGTTTCTTTCAGTATTTTATTTTTTCCTGATGTACAGCGAATATCTTTAGATAACGTAATAGACTGACTACTTCATTGAAAATGACTGGGGACTACGTCATGTTTTAAGAACTTTAAAACAATATATTTCGAAGTCGAAATAAATAGTTTAAGTAAGGGAAGGATGATTTTTGGGTTAATACTAAACTTACCTAGGACGACAACTTCCACAGTAGCTTCATCTTTGCCATACTGATTCTCGGCTGTAATCGTGTAGACACCATTGTCAGCTCTTGTCGCCTGGCGAACGTTCAGCTTCGTGTTGTAATCTTCGATTGTGAGCTTGACTCTGTCAGAGTTGTCAACTATCCTGCCTTTCAGTGTCCATTTGATGGTCGGTGGAGGTTCACCAATCACATTCACATCGTAATTAAACGATTGGCCAGCCTTAATGCGCACTTTGGTCAAGTTAGTGCGGTCAATCTTAGGAGCCACTGGAAGTAAAATATAACATGAAAATAAATAATTGGGCAAAGAACCTTTAAACTTTAACCGCAACATTTTCGGTGTAATTTTTACAATACAAAATGAACGTCAAACAAAAAAAATGAAAAACCGTGAAAACAATTATGAAAATGCATGACAACTTTTTTTTTTTTAATATTTGACTAATTTGCATGACAACATTGCATTAATCTTAATTAAAATTTCTCAAAACGGAAGGACAACTGAGATTGTTGAAAGATGTAATATGCTTTATATTATCACCAAAATATTTTAAGCGAAGAAAATTGTTAGCAAAGAAACTCAAAACAAAAAGCTTCAAATGTACGCGGAAAATTTTTTTAAGTGTGCTTAACAGAATAAAGTTATACTAGTTGACCCGTGCGAATAATTCTTGATCAGTCACCGAATGGTAATATAATAATGTGGAAATAAGTAAATGCAATTATATATTATTGAAATGTATTTTATTTTAAAGAGTAGTAATAAATATCAGTCTTATTGTAAAAATCGTTATCATTATATACAATAGGTTTAATTGTAAAACATTTAAAAAGCAGATATTGGCTTTGTCAGATAGAAACGTTATCTATCATATGGCGTACCGACAAAAAAAAACACCTTTGAGAAATAACTCCAATAGCTGTCGTGCATGTTAGTTAAACAGATTGTTAATAGATGGCGCCTTCTACATTTTTATAAAAAAGTTTTTAAACGAAAACATTAATTTTCAACACTTTGTTTATTTTTCGTCATTAGCGGTGAACGTAATCTTCAAAATGATGTCTCAATCATTGATTTTGATGAAGTATTAAGGGAGATATGGCGAACCGACATAACACCGAAAACACACCTTTGAGAAATAATATAGAGAGATTTACTTCGTACAGAGAAGGTACTGAAAAAAAATTAAAAGAAACGCTGCTTACATTTCCTAGGTTTGGCAATAATCGGCGGCGTGGCGTCGCTAGGTTCACTGGGTCCTGCTTTGTTGATAGCCCTGACACGAAATTCGTAAGGTTGTCCTTCAATGAGGTCACCGACGGTGCCTGTTGTTTGAGTCGCAGGCACTTCCTTCGCCTTTTCCCAATTTCCGTATTTGTCTTTCTTCTCAATCACATAGCCAACGATAGGAGAGCCGCCATCCGATGCTGGGGGATCCCATTTCAGATCCACGTGATCTTTATCCCAGTCTGTAGCCACTGGGGTTCCGGGTTTCGTGGGTTCGTCTGAAAAGCAAGAAAAGTATATTAAATCTGTTCCAAAACAAACAAAGTATAAATTAAATTCCAAAATATTTCCTGTAGCATAAAAAGCTATCTCGATTGAGTGATTTGAGTATCTAGATCGGATATCTATATTTACCGAAAGGATTCTTAGCTGTAATCGCTTCCTTAGTTTCCAGTGGTTGTGATTCGCCTTCTTTATTCACAGCTCGGACACGGAATTTGTATTGCTTATTTGGCGTGAGACCAGTAACCTCCATATCTAAGAAGAAAGAGAAATAAAATCAGTTCATTGAAGAGAGAGAGAGCTCTTAAAATGCTTCCTACCATAAATTTTCAAGAGTCCAGTCCAAAACGAAGACACACTTACTGGGTTCTCTGCTTTTGCCAACTGGTACCCAGTTGCCAGTTTCCGGGTCCATTTTCTCGACTTCGTAATACTCGATAGGGGTTCCTCCATCGTCTTTGGGCCTCTTCCATTTGAGTTTGCATCCTTCTTTATGAATGTCAGACACTTCGAGCGGGCCTTCGGGAGGCTGTGGAATATCTGAAGGAAGAAAATACACGAATAAGAGACAAGCTTTGACTATTATGCACTACTTGAATATTTCATTCATTTATTTTATTTAAAGAAGCATGATTATTTCAAAACCTATCCTCAATGAAAACCAGATGACTGGAGTATTGGATCACTTAAGAAGCACTGTATTCATTCAAAGCTTTCTTTGTTTAAAGACTTGATGACTTTCAGAAACAGGATTACATTTGTCTACAAAGCTAATTTTTTATTTTATTAAAGTTCTTAAATGTAAAATATGTTAGATACTTGCACTCAACTCACATCCAAACCCTCTAATCTAAAGATTAAAATAACAAAATTATTAATTGAATGAATCTATATTTTCCCATACTAGATTTCTCCTAATTATATTAACTTAAAAATATGTATCTTACCTGTTATGTTGACTTTAACAGTGACTGAATCCTTTCCTGAGCTATTGACAGCAAGGATAGTGTATTCTCCGCTGTATTCTCTCTTTGTATTACGGATCATCAATTTGGAATTGTAATCCACATTCTCAATCATCGCATGGTCAGCGCCTTTCAGCACTATTCCGCCAACGGACCAGGTTATTGTCGGAGGTGGTTCACCTTCAACATTCACGTCGAATTTCAGAAGTAGGCCCGTATGAAGTGTCAGATCCTTGAGATTTTTACGGTCAATTTTGGGTGCCACTAAAAACAAAATAACAATTTTAAACATAAAAAAAAAATAGGCTGAAATTGCTGTATTATTTTTTATTATTACTTGTCAGTAAAAACTCTATCTTTACAATCAAGTAATTTAGAACGAATAAATTAATGGAACGTACAGATTATGAAGTAGGATAACAATACTTAATTACTAAAAAAAAAAGACAATTGAATATTCTTACAGAATCGTGGTTTGGCGATGACTGGTCGGGATGGCTCGCTTGCCTCGCCTGGACCAGCCTTATTCACAGCCCTCACACGGAATTCATATTCCATGCCTTCTTCCAAACGGCGAACGGTTCCTTTACATTCTGTGCCGAAGGTTTCTTCAGCTTTCTCCCATTTCGTGCTGTACTTATCCTTCTTCTCTATTACGTAGCCTGTATAGAAAGAATAAAAAATATTATTTTCCGTTCGTTTTGGACTTAAGCTACTCCAGGAATCAGTTTGTTTTCTATAAGATTTAACCAACTATGCTAATATAGTCAATTATTACAATAAGTCAAATAATTTAAGAAAGGAATTTTACAGAAAACATTACAAGTTGTCTAAATTATTAGGGATACAACCTAATAATTATAAAAAAAAATGTAAATTTATAAATAATTGACTCCAGCCCCATGTATTTCAATATCTCTGTGAAATTCGTACAAATAAAAAAATTGATCTGGTTTATAAAGTATTGCTGACAAAGCGTTTGTGCTTCTTCAACCAAATATTCACCGAAGTCTTTCAGGATGAAAATGAAATTAAAATTCATTATTATTTGATAACACTTAAAATTAATTTTGTAAACCAATTTTTCACTTGTTAAAGTCATAGTTAAAAATGAAAAATTGGTTTATAAATTCAAAATCAGCCCGAGTAAAATAAATATCATAGTAAAATTACTATGTAATTTGGGTGAACAACCTTCGTCTGCCTCATTCCGAACACTTATATAAGTATATTAAATATTGAATATATTTAAAAATCCAACTAAAAACAGGTAATTATTTCCAAAGCAGCCGGAGAACAATTATTTGTTTGATAATGTGGTACTTTTTTATTATTATTTAAATATTTTTATTTACCTGTGATAGGAGCACCATTATCGCGATCAGGTGCTGCCCATTTAAGTTCTACGTGATTGCTGCTCCAATCAACGGGTTCAGGGCGTCCCGGACTATCTGGAGGACCTAAGTAACAACAAAGAATAATTAGTGATTCATATACCTCTCGGATATGTTAAAAGAAGTCCAAATCATTCAGAGACATAGTCAAGGAACTTACTGAATGGATCTTTGGCTACGATGGGCATGTAGGTCTCCAGAGGCTCCGATTCGCCTTCTTTATTTACAGCCTTCACGCGGAACTTGTACTCGTGACCTGGCGTCAGACCTGTGACCTCCAATTCGGGATCATAGGTCCTGCCACAAGGCAGCCATATGCCGGTCTCAGGATCGAATTTCTCTACCACATAGGCTTCAATCGGTTCGCCACCGTCATCCTTTGGTTTTCCCCAGCTGAGTTTGCAACCTTCCTTATGAATGTCGGTCACTTCCAAAGGACCTTCGGGTTTGGCTGGCTTAGCTATAAGAAAACAAAAAAGTAAATCATCAGCACTGAATTATATTGTAGCTGCAGTTTTTATCTCAAGATTTTTAAATGTTGTTATTTTTGTTTCAAAGCTTCTTTCAACGTGACAAAATTTTGAATCTTAGAAAAACAATCCATTATTTTCCAAAATACAGGGTGTTTCACTCGCTATCGAATCCTGATTTTCCCTTATAAGTTTCAAACTGCCTTGATGCTAATGGCGACCACTTTCAACACTTGCTACGAAATCATAACGCTTCTACTAAACCAAGGTATTCTGTGTCAAATTTCTTTGCGTTACTTCCGTTAGTTTGAAAATTATAAGGGAAAATCAGGGTTCTACAACGAGTGAAACACCCTGTACTGCTTACTAATATAAGAAGTTTTAAAAATGGCAGAAAGGTCAGTAATTTACAGCCCTTAAAGAGATAAACTCGGAGATTGGTTTTAGTGATTTGTTACTTATAAAATTCATGAAAATCAGTCCACGAGGAATTGGGTTCATGAATATAAACAATATGAAGTTAATAGATAGCAGAAAGAAAGAATAGAAAGGGATTGAAATAGCAGGAAGAAATTTGATTTTATGAATAATGAAATGTGGCATTAAATGTTAAAGAAAATGCACTCCCTCTAAATAAATATTCACCATCGAAAAAGTGTGTAATTTATAGACTTCTATTTTAAGGTAAGTTTCAGTAATTAAAAAAAAAAACAACTACTTTTATTTTTCATCAAGCCCCTATCAGGCATTTTAGATCAATTACTCTGTCTTTCTGACCGAGTCTGTATTTACTAGTCTATCTGTAAGGACAAGTATGTTTTACAGCCGGATATCCAGGCCTGTTGTCAACCTCTCTCATACTATAGTAACTACTAAGTATCATGGTAGCTTCATAAATAACTTAATACTTAATAATGAAAGATTTTCAGTTGATTTTAATTATTTGCTAAACAATACTTACATAAGATTGTGACATCAACACGAGCTTCGTCTCGGCCGTGTTGATTAACGGCTGTGATAACATAGGTTCCAGTGTCTTTTCTTTCTGCTTTGTCGTTACTGAGTTTTGTATTGTAAGGTACATTAGTAATAGTGATGTTCTTGAAATCCTCCAGGTTCTTTTCATTCAGGGTCCAAGTAACTCTTGGTGGTGGTTCACCAATAATCTTAACATCAAACATGTAGATCTCACCCGCCTTCACCTTCACATTCTTCAAATTGCGGCGGTCAATTTTTGGGGCCACTGAAAAGATAATAAAGTAAAATATAATTTCAAGAAAATGTAGATTAAAAAACTTTAAATTGTCAAGGAGTTGTCTTTGGAATATAGATTTTTAAAGCGACACTAACGTTTTCTAGGTTTGGTGAGCACGGATTTGCTCTTATCGCTCGGTTCGCCAGGTCCCGCAAGATTGACTGCTCGAACCCTGAACTCGTAGTGCACTCCCTCCTCCAGGTTGGGCACCCTGCCGTGGGTCTCTGGTCCCTTCAATTCAACGGCCTTTGTCCATCGAGTACTGTCTTTCTCCTTCTTCTCGACGATATAGCCCGTGATGGGGGAACCACCGTCCTTTAAGGGAGGAGTCCACTTGAGATCGACAAATGATTTGTCCCAGTCCGTTGGCTCTGGAGTTCCGGGCTTTCCTGGTTCATCTGAAAGATCAAAACAAAAGTGTTTTTTTTATATGAATAAGATAACTATTTGTAATTAATTCAAACTAAAATTTTAGTGTGTGCCATATTAAGTAGACCTCAAATTCAGGAAAAAAAAATCTAAAACTTTTAGGTCAACTTTAGGCAAAATTAGAAACCAACTGTGATGGCAAACAAGAAAATATTCTATCTGAAAATACTAGAGTCCGATCTTCACTGCGAATATACAGTATGTCCCGACTTTATTTCCCATATGAAAAATAAGAGAGTCCATGCCGGTATATACTGTATATATGATATGTTATGACATGTCAGCTACATCCAGTAATAACGACATCTAATGGCAAAGATAAATGACAAGAATCACAAACAGATGTCTAAACTTAAAATCGTCTTCTTACCATAAGGATTCTTGGCAATGATTGATTTTTCTGCTTCTAGAGGAGTAGATTCACCCTCTGCATTTACAGCAGATACACGGAATTTGTATTCTTGACCTGGTTGAAGATTGGTGACCTAATGAGAAAGTAAAGGAAAAATAATTTTATGACGCTTTATATTTTAACATTTGAGATTCCAAACATTTTGACTTAAGTCAGCATTAATTTCATGCTGCTCAAATTCAGTAGCTTTTTTTAGTGAATTTACCTCCATATTTGTATCGGGAACTCGGGCAACTTGGACCCATCTGCCTGTTGCTGTATCCATTTTTTCGACGAGGTAATGTTCGATTGGTTGTCCTCCATCGTCTAAAGGCTTCTTCCACTGAAGTTTGCAGCCTTCCTTATGGATATCAGATATTTGGAGGGGTCCTTCAGGTTGTGCTGGCTTGTCTACGGGTAGAAAACAGCATTAAAGAAAAAATATATCTTTGAGAATTGGATAAAAGAGGAATTTCCCATTTCGTCAGCGATTAAAAGTTAGGTAGATCCAGAGAAACTAAAACCAAATTACAATATATCAATTTGGGATGGATAGCTGGAATCCGCTAGTTGTCTAAAAACTATTAATTTTTAGTACTTCTTTTGCTATCTTATAATAAAAGGTAAGATTAATTAAAATAATTAGTGTTTATTAGGATATTCTTTCTATAGAATTCCAAACTATTCGAATACTATAAGCTATGTTATTCTCTTCAGTTTTTACTTACCAAGGATTGTTACATAGACTTCGGCTTCATCCTTGCCAGAGCTATTCTCCGCACGGATGATGTAGGTGCCAGTGTCCTCGCGAGTAGCCGCATGCACCGTCAGTTTTGTACGGTAATCCTCCGATTCAATAGCAGTTTTACTGCTGTGCTGAATTTTCTTTTCTTTTAAGAACCATCCAGTAACCGGCGGGGGCTCTCCAATTACTTTCACATCAATGCGGAACAATTGCCCTGCCCGGATGTTTATGTCCTTCAGAGTACTTCTGTCAATAGATGGAGCCACTGAAAAAAATATAGGTATATTTTAGAGAAAAGGTAGAGTATATTGAAAGCAATTAAAAAAAAAAAGGCATGGCATTCTAATTTATCATTTATGCGATCGAAGCAGGAACTGAATGATTTCTAGTTATGTCAAAACAGATTGAATAATTGTGAATACAAACGTTTCTGCTTGACTCGTAATTACAATAATTTAATTTTATATAAAATTTTAATATCTTTTCATGAAATCTCAAGTAGCTGTGGACTTAAACATTTCATTTATTACCTATTTAATATAATGCTCTTTAATAAAATTTTCCTTCAATATTAAGAAAGGAGAGAGAATAATTGAACTTGTTTCTGCTTAGAAATTAGAAAAACAATTTATCGCATAACATATATTTCAGATATTTGCCATACAATTTGTTGCATCTCATGTCATTCTCTCCTTTCTTCTGATTGTTTCTTGTTGCTTTTTGAGTAAATGTAATACAGAGTAATTTACTTACAGAATCTTGGTTTGGCTATAACTGTATCGCTTGGTTCGCTCGGTTCACCGGGCCCAGCTTTGTTCACTGCCCTCACACGGAATTGGTATTCCATTCCTTCGATGAGGTCGGGCACACGGGCTTCGCATTTGTCGCCAATGATTTCTGTAGCTTTCTGCCACTTGGTGCTGAATTTGTCCTTCTTTTCGATGATGTAGCTGGTGATAGGAGCTCCGCCATCTTTCTTTGGTGCTTCCCATTGAAGATCAATGTGATGTTTGTCCCAGTCAGTGGCCTTGGGTCTACCAGGCTTTCCAGGCTCATCTGCAAAACAGATGCGAGCAATGAGTTTATAATTACTCGTTTATATATCATTTTAAAAATCTGAAATCTAACATATTAGTATTAATTTAACATACTGATATCATCATAAGCATTGGTTTATAAGGTAAGCTCGCTTCCTTATCTACAATTTTGATTATTACTAATAAATTAGAGAAAAAAATTACAATGTATAATATTAATTTCTTATAAACAAACAGGTAATGTCGATATAATTGTCAACTTCCGTTATTTTTTTTTATTTTCATATTTATTTTTTTAATAATTTCACTTCGAAATTCGTTCATGGTAAAGCATTCATGGTTGAATTTATTCCTCAGAAATTACAAAATTCAACAGAAATTATTTACAATGTCTAAAAAACAGAAAAAAAGAAGACTTGTAATGAATTGGGTTTTGGCTGAACTTTTTCAGATATGCCACTGGATAATTTTGAATAAAAAAAAAAAATCAATATTATAACCTTATAAAGTGATACAATGTAAGTAATTTTCATTATCTAAAACAAGCATCTGAAACCAGTAGGATAGTATTATTTTTTTTTTAAGAAATCTAATTTTAATTAATCTACAGTCATTATAATCATAATTAATGGAATAAGAAAGAGCCCTATATATTCACCGAATGGATTCTTGGCAAGTGTAGGAGTCTCTGTATCTAATGGATCTGATTCTCCCTCGGAGTTGACTGCTTTCACGCGGAACTGATATTCTTTGCCTGGATTCAGTCCTGTCACATCGATCTCGGGTGTTTTGCTGGTACCCACTGGCACCCACCGGCCTGTCTCGGTGTCCATTCTTTCCACCGCGTAATGATCAATGGGTTCACCGCCATCGTCTTCAGGCTTCTGCCACTTGAGAGTGCAGCCCTCGGCGTGAACATCCTCCACCTTCAAAGGACCTGTTGGCTTCGCAGGTTTGCCTTTAAAAACAAACAGAATACAGTCAGTCAAATTGAACATCAAATCAAATCTTACAACACTATTCTTCAAAACGTATCTTAAACTTAAAAATAAATATGCGGACTAATTATGAAAATAGTTTTGCCTTGACTCAAAAGTGATATCAACTAAAGATGTTGTCCTTTCGACATAATTACTTAGAAAAACGATAGTGTAAATAATATCTTGCAATGAAAAAAAACAAAACAAACTCATCATACTATTAACTACAGCTATCGGATAATGACAGAAAAAAAAACAAAAAACAACAACAACCACATCTCATCTTTCTTTAACTGTAAGATGCTGGTCTTATGTTATGCTACTGGCTAATGCTATGCTAGTGTTTATATTTTATCAAGTTTAGTTTTCAGTATCATTTCGTAATTACAAAATTCTTTTTCTATTTTATTTTAATTCAGAACGTTACTGAACGTCAAAACATAATATTTTAACTATCTTAGTTAGTTGAATAAACAATTACATGGCGATAAGTTTTAAGATAAGGCAGGAAGAAAACTTAAAACGCTAGCATAGATTGCAAACCAAAAGTGACTTATGAAATAATATCTTCAACCTTCTTTTTAAAATTTAACAATTTACAATAAAAATGGACTTACTTAGAACAGTGACCTCCACAGTCACTTCGTCCACCCCCGAGTCGTTTTTGGCGTGGATGGTGTATGGCCCAGTGTCCTTCCGGCGAATTTTCGTCAGAATAAAGGTGGTTTGATAATCTTCGTAGTCCACCTTAAGTCGTTCGTCTGGCTTCATGGGTTCGCCTTTGTATTTCCATGTTTTAGTCGGTGGAGGTTCACCCTGGATGTTCACATCGAATCGGAGGATCTGACCCACGCGAAGGGTGACATTCAGTAAGTTCTTACGGTCAATTCTTGGAGCCACTGAAAATACATTACGTATAAAAATTAAAGGAATTCATTGAATATGAAAAATATATTAAAAATTTAAGACCATGTGGAAATTTAGTTACTGCTATTTTTTGTGTTGTACTTTTGCTTTGATTTATAATTTCGAACCCATTTCCTTAATTACAAGAACCCTTTGAGTGGATTTTTGTTAATTCTAATGTCGTAAAGAAATATTAAGAGAACTGGACATGTCATCTATCAATGACAAATAGGTTATTTAGTTAATTTCAAAGAAATTACGATAAATCTTAAGACTTTTGTCCAAAAGCTTCTTCAAAATTGCGAAATATTGTTCCAGATACTGTTCAACTAGTTCTACGAAAGTAGATTTATACACATTTTAACATTTTCATTTTTATTATAAATAAAATATTGTGAAGGTAGAAAAGTTTAATCTAGTTTGGAAAAGTCAGTAGCCAAATTCTAAAAACTTCTACTTCAATAAAATGTAGTGAACTTTTTTCAGCGTTCATCTTAGTGACGTTGAAAAAGGGTCCTGAAATTAGGACTGGAAACTGGCCCGGTTTTTTTATCTTTTATTTTTTAATTTAGTAATATTTTTTTCATTTATTTATTTTATTTAGTGTGTTTTTTTAATCATTTTAAACGTTATTGACTGTTAGACACGTTAAATCTTCACATCCAAAATATACTTTTATTTAAATGTTCATCTTGGTTAAAATATTATGAATTCAGCTACGATCAGGATCAGAATATGGAAAAGCCTACTTGTAAAGATATTGCTGAAAGGAGAATGGGCAGATCTGTATAGCTATATATACGTAAGGAAAGATCTCCTTAAATAGAACATTTTTATATCATTACGACTTGTCTCAATTATTAGTCCGTTCGGAGTTATATAAGTCTAAATATGACGTTTGAGTCATTGATTTGTGGTGAATGTGATTGCAGGGAAGCCAACCACCTACAGACGGGGGGTGCTTGATTGTGGATGGTTGGCTTCCCTGCATCCACATTCAATCAATTACACTGTTAATAATTATTATACGTAATTAATAATTAATATTATCATTTATTTCAAGTAAATAAGAATTATTTACATGTAATAAATGAAAATAATATTTACTGTTACTGAAAATAATTATTAAATGATAATAATTAATTATTACATCCGGAAAGTAAGATCTCAACGAGATAAGTCATATTTAGACGAAAATAACTCCGAACGGAGTAATAATTGCGACGAGTCGTTGTAATAATATATATTCTATGTAAGGAGATCTTTCTATAGGTATATATCTTATCACTATACAGGGTGGGGAAAATTCCCATAGGGTTTGCCCATTCTCCTTTCTATCTTTTAGAAAAGCTATTGATGGGAATTATGGATGCTTATTATTAGTTTAAATGCAGGAAAAATGAGAAAATCTCGAAAAAAAAATCGGTTTCTAACTCAAGATATGAACTAGAATAAATGCCACTCAGTAATACCACTCGACATTCTAATGATAGCCAGTTGAAAATTTATGCAGTACAAACTGCAAGACTAAAATATTTTTCGTTGATAATGTTAAGAGGTAATTCAGCATTAATATTAATTGAAACAGTATCATCGTTACTTCTAGTTTATTTTCTGTTTAAGAAATATTTGTAAATACATTGATTATACAGGGTGTATCAGTTGAACTCGGTCAACCCGGTAATTTCTTCCTGGGAGCCACTTTCGAGAGCAGTTTTTACGTTTTAACAAGAATAACGGAATGCTTCACCTGTGTATAACAGTCGGCATGCAACTGACGTCAGTACGAGCACCTCGTGAGACTGAACACGGGTTAGTGACTGTGATCAATTTACAATGAAAGGCAGGGACAGTGGTGCTTTCCGGTTGACGTTAAAGCAACGTGTGTCTTATCATTAAGTTTATTTATGAGTTGAAGAGTTCATCTCTGCACTAAGACATTTTTTGATGAGGAATATGGTTTTTCTCCGAAACGTTAAGCAATGACTGTATCAAGAAGAAATTTGAAGACACTGGTTGTGTTGTAACAAAACATGCTACGAAAGGGTCACATCACAATCACTACCGAAGAGAACCAACACATCATCGCCGAAGAGTTGGTGAAGTCAAAATTGACCAGTTCATTTGATTGCTGCTACTGTGGGCATAATTGATCGGGTCAACTGATACACCTTGTATTATATTCGTAAAATATTTTCATGAAATAAAAACTTACGGAATCTTGGCTTAGCAATAAGTGACCTGGATGGGTCACTAGGCTCGCTCTGGCCACCCTTGTTGACAGCAATAACCCGGAACTCGTACTCAGTTCCCTCTTCCAAATTAGGAACTGTTCCTTGAGTTTTATCGCCTGGCACTTCGGCTCCTTTCACCCAATTGCGGCTTCCTTTTTCTCTCTTTTCCAGGATGTATTTCTCGATTCGAGCACCGCCGTCTTTCTCAGGAGGAAGCCAGCGCAAATCAGCATGGTCCTTGTCCCAGTCGTAAATGTCAGGTTTACCGGGTTTGCTTGGTTCATCTGCAAAATTAAGTTGATAAAATAAATATGTAAAAAGGAATATATAGTTACATATACGTTTATATATTTAAAATTTCTCCATTTCTGATATTAAACATTCATCATCACGCTACATTTACTAACAAGATATGAACAACAATTAACAATCAATAAATTACAGTGATGTTTTTTGTGAAAATTTGTAGATTAGTTTTATTGTAATGAAAAAAAAAAGTATCAGCATTATTATTAGTTCATTGCTATTATATTTGCATATACTTTCATAGACTTTCATCAAGACTTTTTAATTAACTACTTTTCAATAAAACTAATCATCAGCTAGAGTTATTCAGCATCATTCAATAGCTGACGAAACCTTTTTCTTACCGAATGGATTCTTAGCAACGATAGGCTTTTCGCATTCGAGTTCCTCCGACTCTCCTTCCTTGTTGACAGCGCGGACTCTGAATTTGTACGTTTTGCCTGGTTGCAGGTTGGTGACCTCGAAATTGGGATCTTTGGATTTGCCAGCAGGGACCCAACGTCCGGTCTCGGTATCCATCTTTTCGATTTCATAGTATTCGATTGGAGTACCGCCATCATCCTCAGGTGCTTTCCACTTGAGTTTACAGCCTTCCTTGTGAACATCAGAAACTTCCAGTGGACCTTGCGGTGAAGTAGGCTTACCTACAATCAAACATAGAGAACAGTTAATGCTATTCACTGCAATAAGAAATCAACTTTCTTAAAGCGTACTCTCTAATCTAATGTAATACATATTTTTGTTACAGGAATCCTTTCAAAATATTTAAAATCGAACGACATCTAGAAATTAGATATACAATAAAAACATAACATGAATTACTTTTGAAATATTAAATATTAATCACTTACGAATTAAAACATCATTTTTAATCCTTATCTTATCCTTATATTCGTAAGTAGTGTGCTTATATAACAAAACTTTTAATGCTTCGGTTTTACTTTCAAATACTGCGTGTATATCAAAGAGAATAAGACTATTTAAACTTTATTAAGGGATTTGATAATTCTTGATACAGCTTTAAGCAGATGAATGATTTTCTAATTATAATCCTTAAACTTCAGATAAATATGAAAATTTTCTGATAGGAATATCGCATTAAATCAAAAGAAATAGCTACCGAAAGATAAGTCAAATCTTACCCAGAATGGTAATATCCACATCAGCACTGTCTTCACCAGAGGCGTTCTTAGCTATGATCTTGTAAGATCCACTGTGTTTTCTCATAGACTTGAGGATAAACAGCTTGGTGTTGTAATCAACATTGTCGATGCGCAACGTGTCTGAGGTCTTGACCTCATGGTCTTTGAAGATCCAAGTGACAGTCGGTGGGGGTTCACCAGTGATGTTCACATCGAGGCTCACCGTCTGACCTGCTTTCACTACAATAGGTTGAAGATTGGTGCGGTCGATCCTAGGTTTCACTGTTAAAAAAAAATATAAGATAAATAAAATAAAAAGTATTCATGGACTCAGTTATATTCGAGTCGACCTTTAATAATACATATTGATGTTATATTATTTTTAAAAAAGAAAAAAAATGGATTGATAAAAAAAATTGCAATGGATTTTATTCTCAAGAAGTCAGTTGTTGGTTGCTAAAGTAAATTTAAATTTTGTAGTCAATATATGTAATAATCGCTGGATACCCTGATACGATTTGAGTTTTTTTTTTCCTCTTGTTTATTAGAAATCATGGGAATCGAAGGATTCTTCCACTAAAATTTCATTTTTATTTATGGCCATCACACCCGGGATCCACAATTTAGACGATAACAGATTGAGTTCTGTTACCAGAATATCTTATTATATATGTATAATGAAACATACATATTAGAAATAAAAAGAAAGGATTATAATAACCGGATTTTAAGGTATCTGTTATCCTATCTTTTTACACTGAGAGACCAACTGCTTCAGTAACAAAAATGACTACTTTTCTAGTATGTATGACCAAATGTTTACACACAATAAATTCTTGTAAATTACAACTTTATATATTTAACAGCAATAATATTGATATCGTCTGCACTCAAAATCATTCCTGGCATTCAACTGTTGTAAGTTACCCAAGTGGGAAAGCAGAAAGCACTTGACTGCGGGAGCCGGGATCGATCCCCGACAGAGGTCGGGACTTGTCCTTGTTGAGTTCTCCTCCAAACGGATTCTAAGGTTCATCCAGTTCTCTGTAACATGGGTACCGGATTTTACCCGGACGATAAAGGCTGGCAAGCGTCGGGCTGACCACACGACCTCAACTTAGTCCCGTTGGTCAGGAAATGCTTTCCCGCGACCCCAAAGGCCGCATAGGCCTGTAGAGGGATACTTTAATTAACCTACTGTAAGGAACTTCAGAAGAGGAAACAAACTAAGTAAATCTCTTTAATAGTCTTGAAATTTATTTAAGTGGAAAGTGATCATTTGTAACGAATTGCAGTCACTTAATATGAAATCAACTATTTGCAAAACTTTATGGTAATACAACAACACTTTCACTCATCTTCTATATGCGAATTTTCGCGGAATATCTTAGTTTTCGATATTATTCTTTACCAAACTCGTTAAAAGATAAATTTTTACATTTCAAATAACCGAGTATGATATTAAAATTTTAAGCAGCACACTTTTTACAATAACTCTGTTGTATTAATATACTGTTATGTAATCATGTTACTTGCGGTGGACTTCTAAAAGTATATATTTTTACCATTGTTTTTTGTTTACTTAAAATTTCATCCATTTGACTTATGTGAAATTAGAAGTAGATGAACACTATTACAACTATAATATCGAGTAAGATAATTGTCGGCATTTTAAGGATAGAAAAAATTATCATAAAAACACAAAATTTTAAAAATCTCATATATAAGTGGATTGTTATTTAAATTCGAAATTTAGAATGAAATATAAATCAGTATTTTTATTAGATTGGCAAAAAAAAAAGTTTAAAAATATCTATAATTAATATACTTGGAAAAACAATCTATGTAACAGGTATTAAAATAATGCATTAATGTAAAGGTTGATGGTAAAAATTATATTGTTTAGTATGTATTCTGCATTTAATTACAAAGAATACCTTGTCGCTTTATGAGTTTCATAGATAATTAGCAGGGAAAATAAATATTTCTTAAATTAAACTCGCGTAAGACGAGTAGTACAAGATTGTTTTCCACGTTTAAGAACAGAATGCAAATTGGACTTCGCAATGAATACTTTATTCTGCTGAATCTTGTGATTTTTCTTTTTCACTTAAGATTAATACTTGAATTGTACTTACGATATCTAGCCTTGGCAATATGTGGCTTAGTTGGTTCACTAGCTTCTCCGGGTCCAGCTTTATTAACAGCTCTCACACGGAATTCATATCTGTTGCCTTCTTCAAGGCCAGGACACACGCCCTCCGAGACGTTGCCGGGAATCGTGGCACCTTTCTTCCAACTGTTACTGTATTTGTCTTTATATTCAATGATATATCCGGTAATGGGGGCGCCACCGTCGCGGAGGGGCCTATCCCATTTGAGTTTGACCATATCTGTGTCCCAGTCGATGATGTCAGGTAATCCTGGTGGGCCAGGTTCATCTGCAAGCACAGCAATTTAAAATATTACGTTTCCATTCAAAATAACAACGAATTTCTAACTAATAATTAAGAAATAACAATTATAAATCACGTCAATCTTAATGACGCTAAGGACAACATTTACAATCCGATTGAACAGAATGTTGTTGTTACCGAATGGATTCTTGGCCAGAGTCATCTTGTCAGTCTCCAAAGGCTCCGATTCTCCTTCGTTATTGAGAGCCTTAACCCGGAAGTGATATTTCTTGCCAGGATCGAGTCCGGTCACCACCATTTCGGGTCTGTCCGCCCTGCCAACGGGCACCCATCGGCCTGTTCCTGCCTCCATTTTTTCCACCATGTAGCCATCCAGTGGTAGACCACCGTCGTCCTTGGGTTTGCTCCAATTTAATTTGCATCCCTCCTTATGAACTTCAGATACATCCAAAGGACCTTCAGGTTTGCCTGGTCTATCTGTTGGGACGAAGAAGTAAAGAGAGAAATAAGTGTGGTTCTGATCTGTTTCATCTTTTCACAAATATAAATAAAGCAAATACAAGAGATGAAAAAAAAAAAAATAGCCGATCAGGATTCTTTAATAAATAATTTCAGAAAAAAAACAAAAGTTATCACAGAAATATAATTAAATTTCTTAATTTAATAGAACAAATTTAATAGGAGAAATTTGTTAATTCTTTCAACAAAAGAATGAAATCAACGAAACTGATCTGTTAATGGTTGTAAGGAAAAAAAAAGATAAGAATAAATATCTGTAAGACTATTATTTTCTATTTAATGAAATAAAAATAATTAATGGTAATTTAGTAATTTATTTCAACTATTTATGACTTATAATCAAGGCAATCACCGTAAAGATGGTCATAAATATAATTATATATTCATAGATTTTTTAATTACTTTTTTAGTTACTGTATACAGATATTTATATATGCATCAGGCATAAATAATCTATTCATTACTGGCAAACATTAAGTTTTCTGATTTATTTTAAGTAATACCAAAATAACATTATGAAATATGATTTATATTAGGAATGAATCATTGCAAATGAATAGCCAATTGTTTAAAAACTATCTTAATGCATATTTAATAATGAATACATTAGTTTCACATAGACATCCAGTCGACACACTCCATTTAATATCTTCTAAAAATACAATATTTTTTCAGATACAGGAGGAGAAAGCCAGATTAATGATTGAGTCATGTATAATAAAAATTATTCCCATGTTTTAATAAAAACAATTTTAAGTTAGCGAAATTGGATATGAACATTTTTGTAAAATTATTAATAGGAAGATAAAGGTATAATTATTAGCAAAGATATATAGCACTAAATTTAATTATTTTTAAGATTAATTATTAGTATAGATTGATGTGATGTTAATGGATTGTTGTCTTTTGCTAATTTTAATTGTTTGTAAAAAAGATGTAATGTGAAATATACTATTACTAGTATATGGTTAAATATAGATTTGACTGTACATTTTTATGAATTTTAAGAGAGGAAAAGGTCAAGGTTTTTCATGTCCTCAGAACCTGATGAAGTTTCCTGTTTAAGAAAAGGAAATATTAGAAGATGTTAAATGGAGTTATGTCGACTGGATATCTATATAACATATTACTTAGAAATATTATAGGAGTTATTAAGAATATATTAGTTGTAAATTTATCGTTTCTCTGTGATAACTTACCAAGGACGATGACGTCCACTGTGGCTTCATCTTTTCCAGAGCCATTCTCTGCTTTGATCACATACTTGCCAGTGTCTTTTCTTGAAGTATTACTCACAACAACTTTTGTGAAGTAATCGATGTTTTCAATCTTGACAGTATCAGAGCTTTCCAGCTTCTTATCGACATGGAACCATGTGATTGTGGGCGGAGGCTCGCCAATGACGTTTACCTCGAATTTGAAGAACTGACCTGCTCTGATTGTAACAGGGATTAAGTCTTTGCGGTCAATCTTGGGAGCCACTGTTAAAAAAATAAATAAATAAATAAATAAATAAATAAATAAATAAAAAACCAAAAAAATGCATTTAAGTTGGACAATGGCTCGATCAATTAATCGTATGATTCCAAAACATCACGAATTCCTTTATCTACTGTGTCCCAAAAATCTTTGTAATATCTTTTAATTTTTCTAAGCTTTACACTTTTAAATGCCCGTAAGATCTGTCTTATTTTTCTTCAATCACCTCAGTATGAATATTACAGGAAAAAAAGTTTATTGAGCTGGAATTCTTTACATGCTGCAATACCGGACCTTTCAAATATATTCAATAAAAATTCTTAAATTGAAATTTATAAAATTTTCCGTCGAGATAGGAATGGTAAAATAAAACTAAATAGAAACTTTTTATTGCAGGAATTACCTACTTATATAGGGCAGTTTAACGTGCAGTAAAATTGAAACATGAAAAACAGGAGTAAAGAAAATGCCCATTTCAATTCACGCATTTGAGCTATCGTTTTACCGGAATCTAGGACAGCTGTTTCGTCCTTATTAGGACTCATCAGCTAGATTTGCCGATATTGACGATCAACTCGAAGGGGTGAAAGGCTATTAGGATCTTCCCCGTTCCCGTATGGGGTCCGTTTGTTTGTTTGGAGTCCCACTCCCGGGAGCGATCCTAATAGCCTTTCACGCCTTCGAGTTGATCGTCAATGTGGCTAAATCTAGCTGACGAGTCCTAATAAAGACGAAACAGCTGTCCTAGATTCCGGCTTGACGATAGCTCAAAGGCGTGAATTCAAATATGTGCATTTTCTTTAATCCTGTTTTTCATGTTTCAAATTACCTACATTTGTGACATTTCAGAATTTTGGAAATCGAGAAAAGCTAGAAGTTTAAGAAATTTGTGGATTACTGAACAATACTTCATTTCAGTTGAAAGAACTGAAATTGCTTCTTATATCATTTGATTTCACAGCGAATAGAATGCTCAAATGCACATTTGAATCACAATGATAAAAGAATTGTGTTGTTAAATCAAGTCTTACAATGCAAAGCGGTTTTTATTAACAATTAAGATCTAAGAAATAATAAGGAATTTAACAATGATATTTGTTCAATTAGATCAATTTCGTTCAAATTCGTTTTTTGCTTGACTTTTCTCTCCGGCTCTTTGGTGGTAGTTCATCTATGATTTTCAGTCAAATGTCAAAATCTAATACACGTAAAAAAGATGTCTGATGATCGAGTTCGTTTATTTTTAAGTGTTTTTTTTTTCTTAACGTCTAAAGCGGGAGATAATCATAATTCATGTTGGGTAGCCCACAAAGAAAATGATTTTAAAGCTTAGTAGATAAAACTTGTTCCAGTGCCTACATAGAGCATAATGTGTTTGTTAGACACTGAAATTACAGAACTCAGGATATTTCCCAGAATTGCAAATACAGTTGGTTATGAATGAATTAAATTTTTATTTACAAATTTTCTTCTTAAAAATTTCCTAAATCTTTTACATCTTTTGCCGTAATCCTCATGTAGATTTTCTTACAGCTGGGTTTGCGCATTGTAAGCGAATTTAGAACTCCTAATATTTTCCCTAGTTACCATCCCTAATATTTTCCCTAGTTACCATCCCTAATATTTTCTCTAGTTACCATCCCTAATATTTTCCCTATTTATCATCCCTAATATTTTCCCTAGTTACCATCCCTGTTACCATCCCTAGTTACCATCCTGTTAAATTCCAAACTATCAAGCTTCTATAAAAAAATAATAAGTAAATATACAGTACAAACGGTTTTGGAATAAAACTTTGCTTTCCAAATTAAAAGTAAAGGATAAATTTTCAGTTTGATAAATTTAACTCAGTTGAATTATATATCAATACTAAAGCCAAATAAGAACCGTATAAATGTAAAATGGGGGAAAATAAGTTGCAACCAAGCTTTTGAAATATATGACCCAAAAACAGATTGTAAAGCTATAGTATGTAGCTCTGATTGATTCGTAAGATGTTTGCACTAGTATAAAGACTTACAAATGCAGAAGTTCGAATGTTAGGCTAGTCTGATGCCGTGATTCACATTTCACAAGCAGTATTAAGTTATTTCGTTTTCAATTAGAAAGTAATGAAACAAGATAATTTGTTGCATTCGATATAAACTGCATCATTTTCTGAAACATTTAGGGTTTCAGCATTCAACATTCAGTATTGAGAAAACAATTATTAGGTGTTCGTGGCTTCTGGCCGCTTATAACGGTCCATACCCTCCCCAAAATACTGAAAATATTGGGCTGCTTATTATGGTCACATGACCACTGTAAACTGAGTTTTAATTTCTACCGAAATCCGAAGCGCTCTTCAATAGTCGCGCATCACGACAATGTAATTACCATGTAACTTATTGTGATTATCATTGCATCTTTACATACAGAAATTAAAACTATCAAAACAAAAAAGCAGTATTTTAAAATATTGAAACTGAAAAGGAAATTCTCGTGAATAATCTACTCTATCTATGTCTTCTGTTTTTCCCAAATGTACTTTTTAAAATAATATTAAGCATTTTATTTTCTAACATACAGCTTTCATGTAGATTTATAATATATTTTGGGAGAAAAACAAACTGCAATGTTTCCGTAAAAGCATCGCGTAAAGCTAACGGATGTGGCTGTCTAATAGTCGAACTGTCTCGACTATTTTATATATATTTCCTAAATGCTATTTAAGTATAACTAATGCTATTAATAAAATATTTTTAATGGTGTAAAATGCCTTTTCGTATACACTTTAGACATTACTTTAAAGTAGGTATCGAAGTTGCAGAAATTAGAAATTAATTTGATTCAAACTTCATTTAACAAAAATTTTTTGTTTGACTTTTATTCATCTTACTACATTCTGTGAATTTTTATGAAACTGAACAAAATTATATATATTTTTTTATCATTTTAAATTCATGCAAGTCCTAAATCTACATTTCGGTTGAAGTATAAACATCAAAGCTATTTTACCTTTAAGGTACAATATTACGAACACCAATATCTAAGAGTTTCAATCTACTGCTTTTAGAACCAATCAGCCATTTTAATATTAACACAATCTTGTTTTCGATTAAATATAGGATTAGCTTACTGAGCAATTATAAATTTAATACCGTCCCTTTAAACCATACTTAGATACTCGGGACGGCATCATGGAACTTCTTTGAAGACAGACCTTCAAAGTTATATCTTTTTTGTGGATCTTCACAGAAAATCTGCATCTTATTAACAACAGGAGAGTCATGATTGTGGTAACAACACATTATTTTGTGATATATAAGAAATAGCTAAAAGTTTAAAAAAGGATTCAATGCCTTCTTTAGACCAATTTCAAGATCTAATTTATAATCTGAAGGAATCTCGGCAAGACGAAACAACTAAAGTTTTTAGTCTTAGATTACTCTTTTCTGAGAAATTTTTTTCAGAATCTAAGTTGACTCGAAGTGCTCCCAGTCAAAATTATCAAGACTTCTGACAATGTCCTCAAGATTAAATATAAGAAGTCCCCAAGGGTCAGATTGATAAATTTCTTCACATGTTTTTATGTACGTCATAGTGCGAGTTCCCTCTGACGATTCATAAAAAAAAGCAATATTCAGGAAAATCTTCTGGATTTAACCAAAACCATTTGATAAGATTAAGGTGTAGTTATAGATTAAAAATTAAATCTGATATTTTTAATTTTTTAAGTACAATGACATTTTTATTAAGTAGACAGAAAATTCTAATATGGTTATTTAATTTTTCGAATTTTGAAGGTCTTATTATAAAGAATTACATCTTAAAAACTGCAGAATTTAATGTATGTATTCACTTTTTTTTTCTTTTTTGGCTTTTAAAAAATACCAAGATCTAAGAGGAAGTCCCCGATTCAAGCATTCCGACAGCAGTGAGTATGGATTCGAATTCTACCATGACACCTTCTTATGGTCAAAGACAATGCTATACTTATTTTTTTTTTTTTAACTAGGCACATTGGCCTCTCACCTCTGAGTACCGAGGTTCGGTTCTCATGTGGGTTTCGTGATGGTGGACGATCCGCGCTGGGCATGTTTTCTCGGGGTTCTCCAGTTTCCCCTGAACTTCTCCCACCATTCTTTCTCAAATTTTTCTCTCAGTCTGTCCTTATTTCCGTGGGATAGCACAATAGACCAACGGTCGCGGTGCTCGGCTTCTCTGCCACCCACACTCACCACAAACATAAGGGTTAAGTCAAGCGATTTACCAAGAATTTAAATTTGCTGCAACTTTATCGTGAATACATGAAAATTTGCCGATATTGGTCAATATATTTGGAGGTTCGATAAATTAAGATAATAATATTCTTTCCTAATTAGGAATTTATAACCACGCTTTTAAAAATTAAATGCAAATTTGGCTTTGAATTTTCGTATACATTAATACGAAATTCGCTGTATATGGTTAAAATAAACAAAGACGACTGTAGATCTATAGGAAATCGATGGTCGCACTTACGTAATTATTTTTATTTATAGTAAACCTAAACCTTTTCAGAATAACATTTTGATTATTTTTGAAATACAAAACACGATATATACTTAAATACTTAAGTATTTAATGTTTATTAATTATCCAAGATTCTTGGGTCTTTGGATCTATTTTTAAATTAAACATCTGAAATCACTGGTGGAAGAAGTTATATTTAGAAATTTATTTAACCTTCATGCGCTCGCGCGGACGGCAAAATGGCAGTCATTTTGTAATTTGCGCTCCTTTTTTTCCCCGAACGACAAGAGCCGGGTGAGAGGGGCATATATTCTTAAGTTTAGCCTTCCTCTGCTAGCTGCCAATGTAAAACAATGAAGTTAGTCGTTTTCGGAGACTCAGTACTTATCCAAAGTCCAGGGAGTGATTTTGCCAATCTGCCGTCAGCGCGAGCAGAAACGCGAATTTTTCTAACGCCACAAAACTTAAAATGTAATTAAACGTTTCGTTATTGTTCACTATAATTTCGCTTTTTACTTACTTATAATACTTTAGATTGTGTTATATTTATCTCTTCTTATTTCATTAACAGTTTTTTAACCTTTCTTTCATCATCTTTCTTTCTTCCGCTCGCGCCTTCTAGTGTCACACTTCCACTCGCAACGACGGCAATTTGGCCGTCAATGATTTTTCACAGTTTCCAGCAATTTCCTTCGATCAAATTGCATATTTTTGATATTTACGTTAGTAAATAATGTCAAGTTAAGTTTAGTTCCAGTTAGCTTCTGTGTAGATTTTATATTTTTTTGTTTGAAAAAAAAAATGTCATATCATGTTTTTAAGAGTACTATTTTTTTTTAACAAAGATTACTCGTCAAAATTGAGCATACGATATTGTGTTTATGTTCATTTATCATAAATATCCAAAAATATGCAATTTGATCGCAGGAAATTATTGGAAATTGTTAAAAATCATTGACGGCCAAATTGCCGTCCATGCGAGCGGTAGTGTGACGTTAGAGGGCGCGAGCGCATGAAGGCTAATATTGTTTCAGCTAAATGCACTCAATTTTATTTCACTACCATATTTTGGACGTCTTGCAGCATAATATATATGTTACCGCTAAAGTGCAGAAATCAGTTTCTGCAGATTATCTAGGTAATGTGCAGATTAACTAGGGTGATCCGTTAAAGTGCGGAAAATTGTTTCCTTTCTCACATTACGTAGGTAATCTGTAAATTACCTAGATAATCTGCACATTACCTACTAGGCACTCGTTAAATAAGATCTTTGCTGGACCATCAATCATAGAAGAATCATACGGTTTAAAATATTACAACTAAGGAAATGAATTTGCAAATCATATAAAAAATTTATGATTACTTATTAGTACAATCTAAAGATTGGTGACACTTTGAATTACATGGCAATTGGCTTTTGCGACAAGCACACGTATTTGTGGTAAATTTAGATTTGCAGTCACATTTTCTGAAACCCTGCCCAGTACCAAGAGATTGTTTCATTGCTATTTGACATAAAGATATTTCTACAGGGGAGGGACATCATCTTTCCAAACACTGAATTCAGATTTGGCATACAATTGTTTTAAAATACCCGTTTTAGTACCAAGTTTATAAAAGCCAACTTCTGTTTTACTAAGAACTACAGCTAAAATCGATGCTCTGTCTACTTCGGGTACTTTAATTCTCACAGTGACACCTTCATCGACATATGTGTGCTTTGCATTAGAAACTGCTAACATTTTCTTTGCTTGCTTTTCTAAACCTTTCTTGGCCATTACAAAGTTGAAGGACTGGTCCCACACTCGCCAGACAAGTTATCTTTTCTTACTTGATTTAATCTGACTTTGAATGCGTTTATTACGGCAATTCAGAAAAGGAAAATTCAATTTTTTTTAATACCACAACATTAATCTATATGGGCTTTTTGTTGAGATATCCAACGTTTAGCATTTCAAGAGTATCATCAACAGTACCAGTAAGTCTCACCTAAAAGAGCGTCATCAACAATACCGTAAGTCGCACCTAAAAGTGCGTCAGCAACATTGTTAACGCACACTAAGTGCGACTTACTGACGCAAGAACGATTCTACGCTACGCCAAGAGCAAGTCATATGACAAGAGCAGACGAAAGACCCATAATTCAGGTTCGAGAATCAAGCCTGGAGGTTCAAGTGTGGCCGCCAAAATGATAACGTTAAAAATTATTAAATTAAATAGGATTATGTATCGCTCATTTGCTGCAACAACGGCATAACTCAAAAACATTGAGTTTGAAAGTTTAGAAAGTGAATAGAATGTTTTGATTCAATAGTGGCAATTCGCTTTCTCGTAGCGAATTTTATAAGCTCAGTTATGTCATTATACTAGCAAAAAGAACTTCAAAGACTCGTTCATTTTTTGAAAATAACTCGCAACTGATCATTTTTGTGTTATGATGTTGTTGCAGCAAATGAACGATACGTAAAAGACTCTCAGAACCACGAATGGATCTAATAGATATGGAATACAAGGAAGATGATAGAAAGGACATTGTATGATTCCAGTTTCAGAACATATGAATTTGTAATGCTACAAAACAAAACACGTAGATAAAATGATACATTTAACTCGGTGGGAGAGGACATACTTGATGCTTAAGGATCGCTACTTTTGCAGAATACATTCAATTCAATGCGATCTCATTTAATGACAAGCCCTTGGTTGTTTGAGCGAGCTTTTTTTTCTGTATCATTTGGGAGCACCATCAAAGGATAACGGTGTGAATGCCACAGAATGAATTAACATATCCAAGAAAAGGAAACTAATAAAGTGAGGAATCGAGCCTTCTGACAATGGATGTCCTATAAAACATCAACGAAACCGTGCCCAAGCATTGCGGTCCCCAGAGACAATCATAGCGCGCCAAATGGTAATAAAAGAAAATCCGCCAAGGTAACGACAGATTAAAAGCAGGTTGCAGAGGTCACAGCGTACCACTGGAAGAAACATCGGGGAAAAATCTATGTATGCAATGCCGTCATAAAGCCCGTGGACACCAGGTTAACCCGATTCACATCCGTGAACGTTTTACGAACTGTCGTAAGCTTGACGAGATACCTGGCAGTCGACAAATGGAAGTGGGTCATTTAGACGAGGCACGGGTCTTCGATGACGCAAACAAGCCAAGAGCAATTTATTATCGTCAAAGGAGCTAAAAAGGACGATCGGATTTCGTCAAGCAATGCAGAGAAAAGTTCTCCAAGAGTTCATGTAGTGACCGATTATTGCTCACGTGGCAAGCATAGTGACCAGCAATGCAAAAATTAATGCAACATACTTTCAGAAGAATGTGATGAACCCTATTTTTGAAGTTTGGCATCCCTTGTCTTTACGGCATCGAGCAATACGAAATGCACATCCATGTGGGTAAGGCGTCCAGCCATACTGCCTGTTCGTCATTAGAATACTGTTGGAGGAAGAAGAGGGAAACAGCGGTGAAGGTGATCTCCTTTATTTCGATCCTTGATAAGTCTCCTGATGCATCCGCCATGGACTTCTGCGGATTTGGATTATTCAGTAATCGTCGTTCTCGATCTGTGGACGGCCTATGGAAAGTCTACTGTGACTTATGATCCAATATTCCACAAGAATAATTGAATGGAATCTCCTGTAGTGGAAACTGTGTTGCAGGGCCATCATTCCGAATCAGAGGAAGCATATAGAACACAATAGATGGTGGAGGAAGGGACTACACATGAGAAAAGACTTACTGTTATCTGCCTCAACTTTCCGCATAGATACGCTGTAGTGTCTTTTAACACAGAGATTCGTTTGACTACTCTTTTTGCTTTTAACGAGATTTATAAGTGACATATTTGAATCGATGTCACCAAGACAAGTTACAATAGGAGATATTTGTTGAAGACTCATCATCTAAACTGTTAAAGATTTAAAAGAAGAGAATAATTTCAGTAAGCGCTATCCAATGAATCCAAAACCACCTAGTGAGAAAAACTTAATTCACTTCCACTGAGCTTACTATTAAAAAACAGACACCAAGCTTGCTCATGTGAGTACGTGGAAACCTAATATGAAAGGAAATGTGTATGGTTTACGCGTGGGTGGAAAAATGCTTGTTACACAAACTGATTTACTAAAGTTAGCTATGAAAGTTTTCAATACATTACATTTTGGAGTTTAAAGTATTTATTCTTAATATTCTTGTCATATTTTGAACACTAAGATCCGTCTTTTCTTATAGATTTTCATTAAGAATATTTACTTACGAATTCTGTAACAGATGAATTGTTCTATTTAAGGTTTGGTGATATTAGTCATCTGAAATATGACTTTTTATTTTTATTCTTTAAACTAACATCCAAAAAGAGAAGAAATTAACTTTAGGACTTACCGGTGATCGGAATCCCAACACAGTCGTCGTCTATTCTAGGTGGCTACATCATCCTGCCACACTATTTGGCGCTTTAACATTTTATTATTTTTTCCTTTGTATTTTTTTAAATCCTAATTTATTCATTCAATGAGCAAGATTGAGTGTTCCACGAAATATTCAAAAGTCATGGTTTAAATTTAGTTGATAGCAAATAACAATAACGTTTCCTAATCCATATTGCAAAATTTTTATTTTGCATTTTATTTTAAATTTGAATTTTGAAATATCTTGCTTTAAATTCAGAAGACTTCCCGATTTCTAACATATAACAGAATGTTTAATAGACTGCTCCTTCGTAGAATCTTCTTGAAAATTTATAATAGAAATCAAAAAATGCTTTTTTTCCCCATTAATTTATTTTAATCATCAGTTAATTACCAGTTTCATTTTTATAAATAAGCTATCTCTAACAGTTCTAGAACTGAAATTTAAGATTCTTATAAGTGATTGGGCATTTCAAATTCCAAACTAATTTCTATTGAAGCTATTTAAATAGATTTTGCAAGTCGTGTTACAAAATTCGGAGCCTTTTCCGAATAGGAGGCCTATTTTTCTATCTCGTTTTTATTCATTTAACAGCCAGAAGAATAGGTAAGATACACAACTTAACCTCAGGAAGACTTCTGAAGAATTTTGTCTTAAAACTCCTCTTATTTTAACTTCATGTTCAGTTCATTACGAATCGAATGAAGTAGGCCTACTTTTGAAAAATTATACTGCTGCTCGATTAAGTTTTTCTTAATTATAAAACTACATTTCAGCAGAAAAGTCGCACAGTTGCATTTTTTTACTTTTTTTGTTATTTTCCTCGCGATTCGCAATCTTTGTTTGAATCAAAATAATGTCAATTTAAAGATCGTTTTCATTACCTATCCAATGATAACAATACAGTGTGTATTGTCCCTTCAGAACCAAGACAATAACGAAAATAGACATAACACCCCGAAAACGGTCGTTTCAGGTAGTGCTAGTTGATAGACTTGCCGTAGGAATAAAAGGGTTAATTTTAGGTAATAACGTTCAGCCTGAAAGGAACTCTCACAAATACGGCTTCATTCAACACAAGAAAATGGATCCCCACACCTGAAGAAGCTGCTCAAATCGAAGCAGGGCAAAATCAAAGTCAAGTGGCTGGTCAATTGAACTTGAGCCGGTATTCCGTACGACGTGTATACCAGAGATATCGAGAGACTGGTGGTTACGTACGGCGACGAGGATCTGGCCGCCATCGTGCTGCTTCTCAGCGGGATGATGGCTTTCTTGTAACGAGTTCATTACGAAATCGACACTTGAATGCAGTTGAACTGGGACAGCAACTTCAAGAATCTCACCATGTCGCTGTTAGTCGGGTGTCAGTAGAAAGAAAGCTCCCAGAAGGAGATCTGATTGCATACAGACCAGCAAACGGCCCGAAACTAACCCCAGCCCACCGATAAGCCAGTCTCCAATTTGCTCGAGAGCATTTAAACTGGACATTAGACCAATGGAGGGATGTCCTCAAACGAATGTAGGATGTGTTTACATGGCAACGATGGACGTGGAAGAGTCTATAGAAGACCTTCAGAACGCTTCGCTCAGTGCTGTATCAGCGAACGCGTCTCATATTTCGGGGGTTCATGCATGTTCTGGGGAGGAATTTCCTTAGAAGCGGCAACTGAGATTGTTTTCATCGCCGGACCGAGTAGTGGCTCTCGAACAAGAGGACTGACTTCCCAACGTTACATAGAGGAAGTACTGGAGGAGCATGTCATGCCATTTGCGGAGTTTATTGGCGAAAACTTCCTGTTATGCAAGATAATGCCAGACCTCCGCAGCAACTGTAAGCAGCAACTGTAAGCAGGGCCGTCGCGTGGTTTGTTGGCGCCCGGGGCAAGAATTCGTCAGGCGCCCTACACTTGATATTTGCGCCCCCCCATCCCAAAAATATACAACCAAAGAAAAAAAAAAACGAAATTTCCAATTTTTTTTTATTTTTGCCGTGCGATCGCCCAGGGCGATCGCCCTGCCCACGCGACGGCTCTGACTAAGCCAATACTTGCAAGACGTGAAATATTCCGGTTATGGATTGGCCAGCTCGTAGCCTCAATCTCAATCCGATTGAGCATTTGTAGGACAAGCTAAAGCGAAGAGTTCGGGCAAGAAGTATGACGCCTATGAGACTTCCAGAGCTGCAACTCGCAATTCGGGAGGAGTGGGAAGCCATATCGCAAGATTTATTTCATAGCGTTGATAAAATCGATAAAAAATCGAATGAGGGTCGTAATTAAGGCTAGAGGAGGGAATACTCGTTATTAAGAAAGATTGTTTTATAAATGTTTGTATTTAATTTTGTTTTAATCACCATTTCCCAGGCTGAAGAAAACGAAGTTTTTCTGGTAGGCTAGGAGATTCCTCCAAAAAGCACTCTGCTGACGCGCAATAAATACTTAAATGGTATCGTTGGATAGGTGATGAAACGATCTTTAAATTGACATTATTTTGATTCAAACAAAAATTGCGAATCGCGAGGAAAATAACAAAAAAAAAAGTAAAAAAAAAATGCATTTTTTTTCTGCGATTTTTCTGCTCTCAAGTGTATTTAAAAAACTATTTGAAAAATTATTGCCAACCATTTAAGTCAAGTAATTTTTGAATTTAACTTCCATTCCAGCTTCACATGTATTGACTTTATTACTGTTTTTTTTAATCAGACAATATTTAATATTTTTTTAAAAATTGGTTCCTATACAGAAGGTTAACTATAATGTTACTAGTGATTTTTCCTGCAAAGTCATACAGGAAAAAATGTAGTAACTTAGAAGAAATATTCAGCTTTTTTTGTTTGTCTTGTTTTATTTATTTTAATGCTAAGATTTAAAACAAATTTGAAGTTATCCTGAAAATCCAGTGAACCTCATCCTAAAATCAAGCGTTTTAACCCTTACCCAATGACAGGATAAACAAAAGACGATTTTATACTTAAAGGAAATAAAAGTATATTAAAATCCATTCTAAAGCATAGTTTTTCTTTAGAAGCCTTCAAGTTTCAAAGTGAAAAATTTTCGTTTATAAACCAGCGATCCCCAAACTAACAGAGGGTATCCCCCTCTGCAATTGAAGAAAAATTATCAAAAATTTAAATTTTAAGTTTCTATGCCACGGGTTTCGAATGTTGTTTTTATTTGGTATTTAAGTTTCAAATTAGCTGCATCTGCTTGCAGAATAAGCAACGGCATCTTATTTATTGTATTTTAATTTTGCACGAGTAACAATCTTCAACTACAAATTTCATCTTAAATGACATTTAAACTAAATAAAAAATTAGAAAAAAATTAAGCCTTCATAATCTGCCAAACTGCATTTTTTTACTTTTTTTTATATATTTCTTTTTTTTTTGGGGGGGGGGGAGAATTTAGCTGTAGAATTTCTGCAATATGGAAAGAGGAAGGGCTTGAAAAGCTTGGGAACCACTGGTTTAATTATTTTAATTAAAAAAAAATGGTTTAAAATTATTAAAGCAGCCATAGTAATGCCACACTTATCTGTTTATAGTATCCAAAAAAATTTTCACATTATATAAGAAGTTCAAGTAAGTCTTAAAAGATACAAAAACTTTCTGCTGCTGATTGAATTTGATTAAAATGTGGTAATTATCAAACTTATGTCCAAGAAGTTGCGGAAGTTGAATTAACTAATAAGCAGGGTAAGTGTGGCAATACTGCAGCTGAAAACAAAAGACATTACATGCTTTAAAGAGCAACAAAGCACAAAAATAAAGGAAGCATGCAGTTAATTTCGTGTGGAAGGAATTCTACCATTATTAGTTTGCAGTTTTTTGCTTACTACTTGCAATTCTTAAATCTGTATAATGTCTATCACTCAACAATAATCAGCATCTACTACTATTGTCACACTTACCCCACTTTAAAATTTTTCATGCTTTTTGAACAAATTGGAGAACATACTGTATTTCTTCACAGTTTTATTAAAAATGGAATGTACATGGAATTCTAGCCAATTACAATAAGTATTTTGTTTTTCAGATTTCCCGGTATCAATATTAAGAACAGTCATGTAAAATTTTAAAGTGAAGTTTTTGTAATATGAAATTGTTAACAAGAGTATTGATATTTTAAGATTGTAATATTATTTTCTCATACATTTTTTTTCAGTAATTCACAATACATTCTGCCATGCAATATTGCATCCGAAAAAAGAAGGAGTGTGTTTTTCGTAACTGTCTTTGTATACAATGTCTATTTTACATCGGTATTCTGTGGTTAAAAAAAAAGGCTTAAGAATTACATGCAAATTAGTTTAGGAGGATTTAGGTTCGGGTTTTGTAAATGCAAAGCTTTTAGCGGCTTCCAAGTCTAATTCAGAATACTCACAGAATCTAGGCTTGGCAATGATGCTGTTCGTGGGATCACTGTGCTCGCCGGGGCCAGCCTTATTGACGGCTCTTACTCGGAACTGGTAGCTTTGTCCCTCCTTGAGATTCGGCACCGTGCACTGGCAAGTAGATCCCTTCGACTCGTGGCACTGTTCCCACTGGGTGCTGAAACGTTCCTTCTTTTCAATAATGTAGCCGGTAATAGGAGCGCCGCCATCCGATCTGGGCGGCTCCCACTTGAGGTCCACGTGGTCCTTGTCCCAGTCCGTTGGCTCGGGGGTGCCAGGCTTGCCCGGCTCGTCTAGGAGGAGATGGAATTAGCAAAGTTTGCCTTTATTCTTACACTGACCCAAAGAACTGCATTTCGCAGCTGCTTTTTGAACCCGCAATTTACTATTCATTAAGTATCACAATTACTTGGAAATATTTTCATAAATAAAGTTAAGTTCAATAACTGAGTTTATCTAATAAAATTTGAACGTGATAAAGAATTAATTTTAAGAACTGATTTAGACTATTATCTTAATACATTTGTTTGTTTTTTGCTTTTTTTTTGTTTTGATTTATATTTATATATACATATATAAAAACAAAAAATTGAAATATAAAATGTTAAGACATTAATATACTGGAATCTACCGTCTTTTGACCTTTGATGTCGTTGTTTTCCTGCCTTTGTTACGAGCGCAATATGGACAAACGGGACGGGTTGGGGTAGGAGACCGGGAACGAGAGGAAGTGGAGGTGGAGGAGGAAGTAGTAGATTGTCGGGTGGTGGAGGAATGTGTAGTAGTTTGTCGGGAGGTATGTGCTCGATGAGGAGAAGGGGGACGGGAAGAGGATGTAGAAGACTCACCAAATGGATTCTTGGCCAACGTGGCTCGCTCGGTCGTCAGAGGCTCCGAATCGCCTTCCTCGTTCACAGCCTTCACACGGAACTGATACTCTTTCCCGGGCTGCAAACCAGTCACGTCCATCTCAGGCTCATTGGAGCGCCCAACAGGAACCCAGCGTCCGGTAGAAGTGTCCAGCTTCTCGACGACGTAGTGCTGAATGGGTTTGCCGCCATCGTCCTCCGGTTTTTGCCATTTGAGCTTGCAGCCATTCTGGTGAACGTTGCTCACCTCCAAAGGTCCACCAGGTCTGCTTGGACAACCTGGAAAAAAAATAATTTTCAATCAAATTAATTTCAAATTTATTTCGTAATAAAATTGAGATTAAAAGCCATAATTTGTTCCTAAGGATAAATATAAAAAACAAAACAAAACATCAATATGTTAAAGTAGTTTATCAATAAGATGGGGGAACTTAAGCATAATATACAATTCCGAAATTTTGAATCTAAAATCAAATAGACGTCAAAATGATTAACATAATATTCTGCATCGCTTGGCAGTTGAATTGGCAATATTTATTCAAAGTCAAATCTACATTGTAAGCAACTCTTAAATTTTAATGCTTATATATTATATTATCAATTTACGTTTACTTTCTTAGGCTTTTTTTTTTAAAGTTAATTGTAACTTACAACATTTTTAAGAAATTTTTAAGGAACTCAAAAAGAAATATTACAATTCATTCATTAACGTTTGACAAACGAATGGGAAACCATAAATGAAATAAAACCTTCCTGAACTAATAATTTAAAAGATGTTAACGTTAAATGAATAAAAGTGAGGATTTCACAGCGAAGTTAAAAACAGAATACAAGTCTCGAGATTCTATACGGAATTGTAATATGTACAAAAAGCAACGGATTGAAAAAGACGTATTTTTGTTAATAGGCGGAGATACGTGATATTTAAGACGAACTATAGTAGATTTGATGAAGTTTAGGACTGTCTCTTCTACAATTTTATTCCATTTGAGATGATTTAGCATTTTAATATAGGAATGTAGATATACTAAGAGAAAATGAAATGTGAAAAAAAAGGGTTTTAGTTCTTCCTGCAGTTTTCTATTTATTCTTGAAATTTTGCGAAATGTTTCATATTTTCATCAGAATCGTTCAACACTATCAGCTACGAACGGAGTTACAATAACAGTAACCAATGGTGATAGCGCTCGCTAGTTCAAAATAACAAAAACACAATGTTACTATGAACTATATTAATTTCAGCATTACAGTACGATAATAATGCCTTAATTTGAATCCTTATCTGAGAAAGTTCTAACGTAAGGGTTTACTTACCTAATACCACTATTTCTACTTCAGCTTCATCTGTGCCATGTTCGTTTTCGGCGAAGATAATGTATTTGCCAGTGTTTTTTCTCACAGCATCATTGATCGTAAGCTTTGTATTGTAGTCTTTGTTTTCGATGAACACGGTACCATGGGAATCGATTGGGGTACCGTTCTGGGACCAAGTGACTTTCGGCGGCGGTTCACCACGGATGTTAACATCCAGTTTCACTTGCTTTCCAGCTTTAACTGTGATATTCTTCAGATTGGCTCTGTCGATTCTCGGTTTCACTGAAATAGATAAGAATTGCAATTGATATTACAAAGAAATGAAAATCAACTAAAGAAAATTACAATAATATAACACAAACAGCTTCTTAACTGATATTATAAAGATTGAGTATTAGTCTAATCGCTCAATAATATAACTGGATGGATTTTTCTACATTTTAAACTTTGAAGTTTTCATTAGTTTATCACATTAAAAGTACTATTAATATCTGCTAAACATTTATTACTCAATAAATGTCAGTGTGGTAATTTTCAGCATTGTCAAATGCTGCTCAAGAACTTGAAAAATCGAGTTTGTTGGTTTTAATGGAATATTTTTCTTGCAGTAAGGAATTAACCAAGCCCTATGTAGTTGATTATCTACAGATCAATGTTAAATTATGTAATCCAATGAATATTTTATATAAGACTTAACAGGCCTTGGGTAGTTCAAGAGAATGAAGGAACTTGAGGGAAGATGCTTCAAATATTGTTCTTTGTTAAATAAATACTATCCTTTCTTTTTAGCACTTAAAAGTTTCACTATAACAATTGTATGTTTTACCTTGCAGATCAGAAAACACAGTTCATAATCTCTTAAAATTAAAATTAAGAAGCATCTACCTATCTAATAACATTTTAAGAAATATTGGTAACTCCACATATTAACTCCATAGTAAACTGCATATGTTCAACTGCATATCAAAAAGTACTTTAATACAGTTGTTAACTTATTATCTGTGGCAAAATGATCTCGTATTAAACAAATTTCTGATTTCAGTTTATGAACGCATAGCAAAATCCACTCACGGAATCAAAGCCAGAAATGTGAGAAATAAACTAATACTTAATATTCTTTATTGTTTTTTTGTAAACTAAGATTAAAAAAAAAAAAGAAACTTGTTTTGCAACTTACGGCGGCGGTGTTTCACCAAGTGATTCTGCGTGGGGTCGCTAGGCTCTGAAGGACCGGCCTTGTTGATAGCCAAGACGCGGAACTGGAAAATCTGGCCTTCCTTAAGATCGGGAACTTTTCCTTCGAGTGTGTTGCCTGGTACTTCGGCTGCTTTCTCCCAGGTAACACTGAATTTGTCTTTTTTCTCAATGATATAGCGCTCAATTTCAGCACCTCCGTCGCTTTTCGGTGCCGTCCATTTTAAGTCGACGCTTACATTATCCCAATCCACAAGCTCGGGAGTTCCAGGCTTACCAGGTTCATCTGAAAAAGATTTAAGTCCGTGTTATTTTTAACGTCTGTTTTCAGTGCCTCAGCTCGTAAAATAAACTAAGGAAACATGGCAAAATTACAGAGTTCCTTATAATCTTACCATAAGGATTCTTTGCTATTATAGGAGCTGTTGTTAGCAAAGGTTCAGAGTCTCCTTCGCCATTCACGGCAATAACTCTGAATTGGTATTCCTTGCCTGGAGTAAGTCCTGTAACTTCGAAGTCTGGTCTGTCTGCTTTCCCTAAAGAAAGAAATACACACATTATTTTAGCATTGAAATTACTTTTTCAAATCGACTTTGTTAAGACAACAGTGAAGAAAGGAAATTCTTGCATCGAGATCATTAAAGCAGTTTTACCGACTCGGGTCCATCTTCCAGTTTCGGTGTCCATTTTCTCGACTTCATAGTGCTGAATTGGAGTGCCACCATCGTCTTTCGGCCTGTTCCATTTGAGATTGCAGCCTTCCTTGTGCACATCGGACACTTGCAAGGGTCCTTCTGGTTTGGATGGTTTACCTGTACAAGAAATGAAATCGTAATGAACAAAAACTTCAAAATTATCAGCTTTAAAATGACAAGCACAAATTATTAAAAGCTTAAAAAGTTAGCGTATCACAACAATAAAAGTTTTTGATTGTAAATTTTCAATAAAATATTGACCCTTCAAGGCCTTCAGGAAGGCAATGGAAAAACCACACACAAAAAAGAAAATATGTAAGGAACTTCTTTGAAATCACAAAGAATTTTAATTTTATTAAATCGCATATTATTTAGAAGTAGTAAAATTCAAACATTATGTTGGAATTCCCTATAATTTTTTTGGATAATAAGTTAAATAAATTATTGCTATTCTAGCAGTTGTATGAAACTTATATTAGAAAGATCTCAGCTTCATTAAAGATTTGAAGAGAAAATTTGAGAAAACAAATTTTTCCTTAAATTACTATTATTATTTTCTTCTTCTTAACTTATTATTATTATTTTCTTGAACTGAAATCAGATAGTATAAAGACATAGGAGGAATATTACTTAAAAAAAAAGCTTTTAAAACTTACCAAGGACAACGAGTTCAACTGTAACCGAATCTTTACCGGACGCATTCTGGGCTGTAATCGTATATTTTCCCGATTCCTTGCGTTTAGCGTTCGTAATCGTAAAGTCGGAGTGGTAATCGCGATCTTCGATCTTGATATTCTCTGAATTTACTCTTACTTCGTTGAACGTCCATGTCACTTGTGGGGGAGGTTCACCGATGATATCAACCTCGTACTTATGGTTTCTACCAACTTTGATGGTCACGTTGCGTAAGTTACCGCGGTCGATTCTAGGTTTCACTGCATTGAAAAACAATTATTAAGTTTATCATGGCAATACAATTTCATAATAAGTTTATATAAATACTAGAAATAAATACTTTTAATTAATAAGATTCCATCCTCAATTGCGAAATTCGATGAGTATTAAATCGGAGATCGAACCGCAATTGTAGATGATACTCATATAAAAAAAATAGGTCTATGTTCAGTAATTTTGTTTATTACAATTATAGATATATTAAAATAAAAAGAAAAACAGATTTTTTTAAATCTAATAAATAAGTTTTTATAAAAGATAAAAAAAGTTCCAATTTACGATTTCTGTGTTTCACGATGTGTGGGTTGGTTGGATCACTTGGTTCGCCAATGCCAGCTTTGTTGACTGCACGTACTCGGAACTGATAAGTCATATTCTCCTTAAGTTCGGTCACGTGGCACTCAGGTTTATCCGATTCAGTCTTTGCCACTTCTGTCCATTCCACGGAGAACTTGTCCTTCAGCTCAACAATGTAGTGGAGGATGGGACGTCCACCGTCCGATTTTGGTTTTTCCCACTTCAAATCCACCATTGTGTTATCCCAGTCAACAATATCAGGTTTGCCAGGCTTGCTTGGTTCATCTGAGAGGGAGATTTAAATACAAGTTGTATTCAAATATATTACAGCAATGTACTTATGAAATTCACAAAATTCGCAATGGAATGAAATTCGATAATGACATCGTTAGCAAATTTAAAACCCAAATTTTGAAATGTCCTAACTTATGAAATCTTAAAAATGAATTATAAAAACGCTAATCAGGCATTTTTAAATACTAAGAAAAAAAACTGAATATGTACTGAATTAAATCTTCGTAACATGGTTTTCTTCTTACCATATGGGTTCTTAGCTTCAATGGGCTCGTCCGTTTCCAGGGCATCGGACTCGCCTTCCTTGTTGACAGCTTTGACTCTGAATTTGTACTTCTTGCCCTTCTGCAAACCTTGACAACTGAATTTCGTCTCGTCGGGACCAACCTCGCCGGCGGGCACCCATCTTCCTGTGTCCATGTCCATTTTCTCGATGACATAGCCCTTGAGATCTGAACCGCCAGCGTCTTTGGGTTTTTTCCATTTGAGATTGATGTGGTCTGCGCGCACTTCTTCCGGCTCAAGTGGACCTTGAGGCCTCGTCGGTTTATCGAGAACGATCACTTCACCAACTGTGGAGCAAGTGCCAGAGCTGTTGCTCAAAATAAGCCTGTAAGTACCACTGTCAGCTCGAACCGCTTTCTTCACGGTAATCACCGTTGTGGTATCGGTGTTTTCAATGGTGATGCGGTCGCTCGCCTCGATAATTTTTTCGTTTAAGTCCCATGCAACCGACGGAGGAGGTTCACCACCGAAGGTGACTTCGTATTTGATGGTTTGGCCTTTCTTGATGGTGATGCTCTTCAGGTCATCGCCAACAATAAAAGGTTTGACTGAAAAAGAAAAAGGTCAAAATTTCAAGCATTAACTAAACAAAACAAAAAGTATCAGCATATGCTTTACAACTTTCAGGAAACGAATTAAAAGCATTTGTTAATAACTTTATTAACAATAACATACTCTCCTTGTAATATCAAATTAATGCCACAACTGAATAAAATTGAATACCTTAGGGTTTCTATATCCCAAAATTAAGCTTGATATAAATAAAAATCATAATGAAAATTTTAACAGTTAATTTTTTATAATATTAATATAATCCGGCTGCTAAAACAATGCAATAAAATTTTGAGAGAAATGAATACTCTATTCATGTTAATTCTGCAGAGATTAACGTGATAGTTTTTGGGCTTAAAAATGAGAGTTCAGAAACTATTTTTCTTCCAGTTTAATCTCCAACAGTTTCTTTAATGCAATGAATAGTTCACATTCTCTCAATTTAGTTGAAACAGAATTTAGTTGGAATGCTACAAGGCGTTTTGAAGCATTTAAAAAAAATTGCCCCCCATTTCAAATCCAATGTAGTAGTAGTGTAAGCACTTACCGAATCTTGCCTTAGCAATGACAGCCTTCGATGGATCACTAGGTTCACTTGGACCGCCTTTGTTTACGGCGCGCACTCGGAACTCATACTGGACACCCTCTTTCAGGTTCTCAACGGTTGCCTTGAGTTCATCAGTAACTGCCACTTCTTTGGATACGGCCCAGTCATGTGAAAATTTGTCTTTGTATTCTATAATGTAGCTCTCGATGGGTGCGCCACCATCGTTCTCTGGTTTAACCCATTGAATGTCGACGTGATCTTTGTCCCAGTCAAGCACCTCCGGCTTACCCGGTTTGCTTGGAGCATCTAAGAAAACCAATGATGGGAGAGAGATTTAAATATAGATTGTCAAGTAAACTATTGTGAAGAAGTATTACAATGGACTCTAGGTAATAGCGTTGTTTTGTTTTTTTAAAAAAAGGGAGGGGGGGAAAACAATTTAAGTGATGGGAATTATTAGTGAAATCTTAAATTTTATTTCTACTTTTCCATTGATAAATAGGTAATGAAAATATGAACAACGAGTTCGGTGAGCCTAAGCTCACATTTAAATTTAAATTTTACCAAAGAAATCATATGTGAATAAAAATTCATTGATATTATTAGAAAATTAAGATTACTTAGTAATCACTAAGTTGCTGTTGTGAATTTCTTACCCCAAGGATCTTTAGCCAAAGTAGTTCGGGGAGCGTTGCACGGCTCGGACAATCCGTGGGAATTAGCTGCTCTTACGCGGAACTTATACTCCTTCTTGTGTTGTAAGTCGCAGACTTTATGCACGATGTCCTTTGTCCTCGCAATCTCCGTCCATCCTCCTCTCACGCTCAAGTCTTGGCGTTCAATGACGTAGTCCTCCAGCGGAACGCCACCGAAATCCTCTGGAGGTTTCCATTCCAGAACACAGCTTTCTTTGAAGACTTCTTTCACCTCTAAGTCTTTAGGAGGATCAGGAACGTCTGCAAAAGCGAACAAGGAAAACTTTGATGAGATTCATTTGGCCAGTGGTACCTAAGCAAACATTAATAAGCAAAAAAAAGACGAGGCAATCTTGGAAAGATTCACGATCATTCGTTGGCATTTCTTCGTAGTTTAGGGGAGAAAAAAATCAAGAACTTTCTGAAGTGCTATATGTTCAAATCTTAATGGATGAAAGAGACTTCGTTATAAGACGAAAGGCATAAAAAAGCAACCTAGAATTTACTTATTAATTTTACTTACGATCAATTAATCTTAGGGCAGCATATTTATAGAAGTAATTATTAAAGTAGTTTAGCAAGTCTCTAGGGCCTATTTCTTCGACTGCAAGGCCTAGCCGCGGATTACGATTAGTTTGGAATTTATTTAAACTTAATTTTGCAAATTGTATTTAACTTCTATTATGTAAGTTTTCGTAATAAAAAAAACCTGTTCGTACCGATTACATTGAGGTTAATTTCAGCCTTATTCACTCCCTGAGCATTTGACAGCGCTATCTCGTAAGGTCCGGTGAAGCCCTTCCTATCTGGCTTCTTCAGTTTGTATTCGATGACATCGTCCCTTACGATGATCTCGACCTCCTTGGGTGATAGGGGTTCGCCTTTGCGCAGAAGCTTAGCTTCCACGTTACTCTGGCGAGTGCCATGAACTGCAAAGGAACAAAAACAAAATGTATCAAATGGAGATCAATATCTTCGCAGTTATAACAGGAAATTATATTTTAACATATATCCTTACTGCATTATATATCTAAAAACTCTGAAATGAAAGGTAATAAAGGACTAACAAATTTTTAATTTCATAAAAGTTGTAATTAGATACGTATTTGCATTTCTCATAAAGTAAAAAAAAACAAAAAAACCTACAAAGTACTTACTTCCATATGGCACAAGAAATACCAAAGGCTGATTGGCTGGTCCATTTATATCACGGTCATCAAGCTTTATTATGGGAGCTTTCTCACCTGTAAGGAGGAAAATTAAAATATTTCCAACATCACCAATTTAAATGTAAAAAAACTACATTTAATACTAAAGCAAATTTTCAAAAAGATTACGTCTTTTCTTTTTCAAGCCTAAAAATAACAATAATAAGTTGAAGAACAATTAATGTCATAATAATTTCTTTCTCACCGTGTTATCATAAGCCGAAATTTCAATATACAAAAGGAATCAATAATTAATTTATCAAAAACAATATAGTGGTAATTTCCATTTAAGGAAATGAATAAAATATACAAGGAGAAGCAACACTTACCTTCTCCGACCGTCAGTCTACAGATAGATTTAAGTTGTCGACATTTGCACTTGTATTCTCCTTCATCATCTAGCTTGGCATGACGAATAATAACCGAATGTTTACCATGACCATCGTTGGTAATTTCAATTCTGTAATTTAAAATATACAAATATTTTATATATATAAAAAAACATTGCTCGATTATTTTTAACAAACTTTTAAAGATTGTTTTTGATGATTGATAACGTCATTTAATTTTTTTCTTTTTTCATGCTTATTTTTTGATTAAGGTTATTTTTTAAAATACACTTATTCTGGTAATTATATAGCTTTTATAATCACGTCTTTTCGTTTATATTATACTAGCAAAAAGGTCGGGCTTTGAGTAGACTCGTGTATTGTTAAAATCACTTCCGAAAATTTGCATAATAAAACATTTTAAGATTGAAGGTATTTAAAAGTGACTAATGCTACGACGCTGTAGGATTGTTATGGCCTTAATTATCGCTTTTTCCAAGTTTTTAAAAACAAATAATTCTTACATAATTGTCAGTTTTAACTGTTGAAAATATGATTGTGTACTTCTACTAGGATTTCTATGTGGGCATGCAAAATTCCTTATTTCTACCTACTGTTAGATTCTGAATAAAACGGTTCACAAAAAAATGTGATTTAGTAGGGAATGGAGAGAATCGTTTCGCTCGTCTAACAAGATGTTCACAAAAAGAAAAGAAAAAAAGGGGGTTGTTATTTTATTTTCATCAAATATACCGAAGATGAGTGAAAAATTGAAAAAAATTTAAGAAATAAATTTTTTTTAATTATGTTCAGTGGCTTTACACATTTTTTTTTTGCTCAAGAGTTTTTGGATGGCAACTAAAATTCGAAGAACAAGGTGACATCCGTTAATTAGGCCTTGAAAAAAAAATGCTCTCGTTTCCACAAATCGATAACCCACGATTATAGGATATAACTTTAAAATAGAAGAGGCTCAAAGAACTTTATTTAAAGAAAAACAGAATTTTGCGTTCACGACCTCGTGAGTGCTTTCAATTGTTTATGACTTAAAAGACACTTTCATATTTTATACTTACGGAGGGTTGAGGCAGATAAAATTGAACAAGTTTGGGACCTCATATGTCATGGTGATAAGCCCTTCCTCCACCAACGATGTTGCTCGATGTGACGACCACGGTTATGGACAATCGTCAGGCATTGTAGTTTCCATTGCAGGAGGATTCTGGATAGGTATTTTGGGGGATTGTGTTCCATACATCTAAACAGACTTCTAGACGCGAGGCGCGCTTTATGGAATCCCAGATTTAAGAAGTCTGAAGTCTATTGGATAAGCATCAGGTGACTTAATAGCACCTAAAGGGAATATGAATCCCGCCTTTGGCTCGTAGTACTGCACTGAGGCTGGATGCTCTCACCTCTGAGTACCGGGGTTCGGTTCGCATGTGGGTTTCGTGATGGTGGACGATTCGTGCTGGGCAGGTTTTCTCGGGGTTCTCCCTTCATACTTCTCCCACCATACTTTCTCAGTCTTTCTCTTCAACTGTCTGTACTTCCGTGGGATAGTATAATAGACCTCCAGTCGCAGTGCTTGACTTCCCTGCCACCCACATTCACAACACAACATAAACATGGCTGGATGCCTTGTCCAATATGAATGATCACCAATAGAGCGTCGTTGCCGTAAATCTGTGGAACGTGGGTGCCATAGTTTGGTTCTATCTGTCTCTTGAAAAGTAAGCAGCATTTACCTTGGCATTAACAGCCACTCTGATAAGTGGGAGACGGCCACGGTCACAGTATCCTGTGACAATCATGAAGAGTTTTGAGAACTTTTCTTTGCATTCCCGCACCAAGTATGCTCGTTCTTTCTCTCGGATCTGCCGGTAACAAATCATACTGGATTGGTTGACATGGTCCAGGTACACCCATGCTTCGTCCAATGTTACGACATACTGCTAACGGTCACGTGCGAGATAACGTTTGTAAAGTTGTCTTGCATTGGTGCAAGAGTTGTGGATGTGCTGTTTGGCGAGTTTGTGACCATGTGCTTTGTGGACCCTGTGCATGCAAAGGTTGTTTCGGATCGGATGATACGTCCCACAATCTGTTGCCTAACGTGTTGGCCATGCAAAGTCGGGTGGGTAAGTTCTCTTCATGTGATGCATCGTCCTGATCTATCGTATGGTAGCAGACGGTCGGCTGACTTGGTCTCCATCGTCGGGTGCCTGTTAAGGCAGTACCTTTTGCCTGGGATCGAGTTGACGGTTTCGGCAGATTATGTTGCTAATGGTACCCATACTGACTACCAAACATTTGTCGTGGCACTGTTTTGCAATCAAACTGTAGGACATTTTGACATCGGAAGGGCACAGATACAGCCTTTCCAGAATGGCGTTATTTTCGCAGAAAATTATTCAATCTATTCAACAATTAATATATCACCCTTATAGAATAACAATGGAATTATAGTATCAATAAAGTTGACATTCAGTTATGCGCATTAAAGTGGAACAAGAGAAAATATCTTATTCTCCATACAGTTCCTCGATATCGATTTAGATTAGTAAACACTTTCGTTTTTAAAATACTTTCGTTTTTAAAATACTTTATAAGTATTGAAAAAAAAAAGAAGCTCTATCAAGTCCTTACCTGTCATCTCCTTTAATCACCTCATTATCTTTGAACCACTCAACGGGGGCCACGGGATCGAGTAGTTCAACTTCAAGAATAACTTCTTCGCGTTCCAATGCATTTTTATCTTGCAGCTTCTTGTTAAATTTGTTTAAGGCTAAAAGAAATACATATATAATTTAGCAAGTAAAATTTAAGAAAATTTTCAAAGCAAGTTCTAACAACGGATTTCTTTTTCCACTATGGAAAATGGAAAAGAAGCAAAAATTATATCAATACTTTATACTTTATTTACTCGTTTTAAGTTCGTTCATGGAGAGGAAAATATATATATGAGTGATGATTCAAAATTCCCTGTACAGTAGTTGAATTAATTAATTAATTTCATTACATCTACAGTGGGTGGCCATCACATTAGGGCCGCACAATATTTTTGCAAATGTTTATATTTAAATTTCGCATATTAATCGTTAAATGTGTTATTATTTCTTATTACATGATGACTACATCCTATTCTTAGTAAAGTTTTCACATAAAATTGTTAGTAGGCAACACTGATTGCCCACTGTCAGCTGTCGAAGTCAAACTACCAGTGCATGGACTTCGAGGTTATTACTGGCACATATGTTTTCTTAAATAATAATAAAAAAACAACAAAAACTTTATTAATAATATTTATTTATTATTTATTATTGTAAAAAAATTACGTTAATAACTGTGTGAAATTTGATTAAATAATAAACGAAGTATGGAAATACAAGCTTTGAAATTCACTTTTATTATCAGACTTTAGTAAAAATTATCCAAATTCAATAATTGCAAAAAAAAAAAAAAAAAAAAAAAAAAAAAACCAATGGTCCTAATGTGATGGCCACCCACTGTACATGTAATTAAATTAATTAATTTCAACTACTGTAGTTGTAAATGTTTATACTACATACGTCAGTTTACAACCGTTATTCCGATATTTGTTTTTTCTCTATCTTGTTAGTTTTATATTTTATTGTAAATATTTACCCGAATACTGCAAAACACCGAATAAAATTGAAGCAAACAAAAATAGCCTTCCCAGATCAATGTCTGGGCTCGGCTGTAAAACATTTCGGATGGTGTGGCAAAGGATATGTTCTCTCGGAAAGGCTCACTTTAGGACCACCTAGCGCCGTAATGAGTTTCCGGACACGGATTCATTAGGAATATATTGATCCTTAGCCATGTCCCCGCATGTGGTTTGAATATTACACACGAATTTTGTAACACCTTGTATATATATTTTGATTTCATTTAATTTAATAAAATGCAATTTTATTTAAATTTTTATTTAAAATGAACACTACATGCCGCTGATGAAGGGTAAATTGGTATCATCCTTGCAGAAACAGAAAAATGGTCTTAATTGGATTTCAACAAATTCCACATTCCGAATTTATGTATTTTCATTGAGAATTTATAGTTGAAAAGCTATTTTGCTAAAAAAAAATAAAAATACTTAGGACTGGGTTTATTTCATCATGTCAATTTTATTATAGATTTACATTATTTAGTTCATCTTAAAATCATTTTGTTACGTTTTAAATGTTTATGGCATTAAGTAAACTTAGCAAATTTCCTTAAGTTTATAAAGATGAATTTCAAAAACTAAAACGAAAGCTGTAAATAGTAAACTGAACAAATACTACTGTATTTTTAACACTAAATTGCCAATAACAAATAAGAAAATATTTATATTGATGTTTCATTGCTATTTCATCTTAAAGAAAACATAAGAAAACCTTAAATTATGTCAATGAGCTATTAAAAAAAAAAATAAACAATTTAGAAAATCTTCATTGAAAAATAGGAAAAAAACTTACGTCATTGAATATTAAAATCGAAATGTAAAGTTATAACTTTAAAGATTTCTCTATTAAAAACTTTTATTTAAAAATCAAATTAGCCTTAGTTTAGCAAAGATGACACACAAATGAATTAACATTCCAACATTGATGGATACTTCAAAGCTAGAAAACTAACGACAATAATAGTTGCTTAAACTATCAAAAATATACTTTTAATCAAAAACGTAAGTTAAAGCCTCAGTAATCCATTTCAATGTTACTGGATAGTAATCCAACCTCAAACGAGAATTCACCAACAGCGGAATTATAATAGTCTAATTACGGAAACTGCGAATTTTTAATTGTTATTTTTTTGCCAATTGGGATTCATTAAACGCGATATTAACTGACCCAAGATGTAGAAGTTTTTAATTTAAAAAGCTTTAAATTTTGATTAAAACTCCAAAACTGCCTTTCCGTAGGGAAATCAAAAATGACTCGAGAGGAAGTTGTCAAAAGTAGGAACGTCTTCAGCGGGTAAAACTGAAGTCCTTGACTCAATGTGAAATAAGGCTTTTATTGGGAACTGAGTGAATCACCAAGTCTTGTACAACAAAGAAAAATCAGGAAGCCGAATAGGGTCATTTTCGAGTAAGACAACGCAAGGTAATCTGAGCCAAAACTGGAAATCCAAAACTGAAAATTCAGTGAACGTTGGAGAATATGACAACAGATAGAAAAATGACTCTAAAAACAAGTCAAACTAACTGACATTATCCCTTCGAAATGTGGAAGGGGGATTTGCTGAAAGCGTAAAAATAAGACATACAAAAGTATTTCAGGACTTTCACAGATTTCAGTAATTTCGTTCCTTAATCCTTCTTTTTCCTATAATTTAAAAATCTTAAACCGATCACGGATTTTCCGTGATTTGGGTGGGTGGCATTTTCAGAATCTAAATCTTGGAGAAGCATTTTTATTATTATTGACGGGAAATTAATCAAAGTGCTTTTCAAAGACTAGAAATGCAGATGATTAGAATTATTGATAAGCAAATCTTGTTAATAGGAATGTTTAATGTCAAATATCTATTTTAAACGGAGCAAAGGTTCAGTAATAAAAAAAAAAAAAAATCATAACATCTTAGTTATAAGAGTTTAAATTGTGCACTAATTCAGTCTTCATATCTAGTTGATGTCTTATCTGCATATCGATAATAAATTATTCTATTAATTAATTAAAAAGATTTTAAAGATTAAACACAAATTAAAAAGATTTCCTATTTGATTCGCACAAGATACACAATTTCGAAATTGCGAATTCTGAGCTGAGAGATTTCCTGTACCCCAAATAAATTCTACATCCTATAAATATAAATAATATATAAAATACTTAGCAATCACGATTTTATAAACAATTCTTCTCATGTACTGCCCTAATTCCACAACAGTTTTCTAACTATTTTGTTTATATTTCATTTCGAAAAAAAAAAAAAAACCCGATTCGTTACTAAAATAACAGCAAAACTTTTAATTCATAGTTATTGGTATTTAATATTAAAATCCAACTGAAAAGAAACTACGCAGTTCCTAAAATTCTAAGCGTCGTCTAAGCCTATGTCAGCGTCAAAATGGCAGAACCCACATCCATAACTCGAATCTTCGAAGTAGAAACAACAGAAATTTTAAAGCAAGTTTCCCAGCATCTATTTACTAACGAAAATAAGGGGAATGTATTTACCTATTCTGTGCATGAATACTCCTTGTGAATTTCCTAATCCGAATTTTTGGGGGGACCCTCAACCTTCTTTTTACATGATATGAAGAATAATAATTCTACCAAATTCTGACTATGATTTTTTTTTTTTTAAACAATGGTCGACATCGCGAACATCGTTTTCAAACGGATGATACACATTTCACTTTAGTCTATTGTTGTATTTTCCTCTATGTATTATTGAAATGCAATGAAAATTCTAAATCACAGAAATTAAGCAAAGGGCTTAAAACCAGACATTTTATCTGAAAAAAAATCGGATAAAAAATCGGATAATGCTGGTATTGTATATTAACTCATAACAATAATTATGAAAAGTATTCAGGCATTTATAAATTTTTTTATAAATAATATTGAATGTAAATAATTTAGAAAATATTTTTTAAATATATACTATATATATACTTACATAAATTTATACTTTTGCTTATTTTAATATATAAACTTCTTTAAATATTTAATATTTAATAAATATATATTAATTGATATATATATAATAAAATAAGCAAAAATTTAATATCAAAATAAGCGCAATAAAACATACAAATAATAATAGGCATTAAATTTATTATTATAAAAAAAATATAAATAATTAACATTTCTTACCCTTGCGAAATTTAATTTTTACAATAAAATTTTAAAAGAATTATAATTAATTTCGTCAAAGCAAAAACTCAAATTGGAAAAGATTTCGATTTTCAACTTTCTGAAGCTTTAGTGTAAAAAATTTACATATAAAAAAAATAATGAAGATTTCTATATTAAATCTACTAAAATTTATAGAATCTAGTTATAGTTAATAAAAGATTCGTATATTACATCTAGTTATAAATAAATAAATTATAAATCTAGTTAGAAATCCTTGAATACTTAAACAGGATCTGTAAACAATTTATCCATTTACAATTATCAGTTCTAACCGAACTATTCTTCAGTTTTCTTAAGTCAATACTGTATCAACTTCTGAATAGATTCTACTATTATTATTATTTAATCTATTTTTTTAAAATATGCCTCTATTCTCTCTCAGCCCCTTTTACTTACGTTCAACGAACAGCTCTCCATACGTCTGTCCATCATTGGTTTTGCAAGAGTATTCTCCTTCGTCAAACACCTTTGCCGATTTGAAAATAATTTTTCTCTTTCGACCTTCTTCAACCAATTGAACGCTAAGGAAAAACAACAGATGTACAATAATTGAACAGTCTTAATGATTATTATCAACGTCACTGATAGCTATTAATATAGAAACAAAAAACAAACAAACAGTGTCTTTCTGCTCTTACCGGTCATCAGGTTTAACCAATTGGTCACCCTTGAACCATTCGACCGGAGCATCCTTGTCATCCACTTCGCACTCAAGAATAACTTCTTCCTTTTCCACTGCTCTTATACTCTTCATTCCCTTCGTGAAGGTGAATTTTTGGTCTACAAGTAATTTATAAATTTATTCTTAGTCAAAGGAATGAACTGCTATATTATTATTTAAGAATGTATCGCAATCCCATCAGTTTTAATAAACAGAAGTTACTGTTAATGTTGTGGTTACATTAGATGGTAGATATATTGTGTTTATCAATAGTACATAGTAATTTTTGCTTTTTATCTTTACATAAGATTGATGAAATATTACTTTTTTTATTAAATAATAGAAATGTATATATCTGAAAAAGTTCTATATTTTTAATGCAAATACAGATATTTACAAATAGCTATTACAGATTATAATATTATTGTAGATTTATATGTATTTAACGCTTTAGTAATTTATAGTTATTTATATGTTAATGCTTTACATTCTTTCTCAACTTCAATATAATAATAAAGATAAAAAAGTTGAACATCACATCTTCGATATAAATTAGTTAAATATACTTGACAGTTCGAAAGAATATGGAAAATATGGCTAGCAATATAAATATTAATGATATCTATATAGTTCTTTATAAATACGTCATCATACTATAAAGTCCTCTACTAGGAATATGCAATTAACAAAATATTTTTCTCATCTTTGACTTCGTAACACTAATTTCTGCATCCAGCAATTTTAAAGCATTAAGCCTTTCGATTCATATGTGTGTGTATGTGTGCATTTCATCTGTGTAATTCTCTATACAGCTTTATTATAGCCTACAATACTGTAAAATACTTACATATAGAGAAATCATAGGTATAAAATGCATATGTTTCAGCCAAATAACTTATTTGACTGATCAGTGTTACTAATCGCAGTTCAACAGTTCAATTAATCCAGAAACCAAGGGTGGGAGGATCTTAAAAATTAATCGATACCGACAATTTACATCCTACCCTGACGTTTCTACTCTTAAATTTCTAACATCAAGAAACTTATATCTTAAAATCGGAAGCTATGGTAGATGCATTTTTCTAGTAAAGGAATTCTGATATTACAATCCAATTTTTTTTTCCTAATATAATACGTACCAAGTATGTAGACATCTGTAGTAGTACTGGCGTCAGATTTTTCAATCATACATGAATATTCACCGGAATCCTCTTTCTTGGCTTTTTTAATTGTAAGTGAGCAGCGGCCCAGAGTATCCTTGTGCATATCGTATCTTGCATCAGTCTGAAACGAAGTGAAATCGTAATTAAAAATTTGCATATGAAATTTTATTAGAAGCCATAATACAATGCATATTAAAAACAAAAATGATGAATTCCTAAACATGTTGAGAATTCAGGATGTAGAGGGAGATTTTTTTTTTTACTTAATTCATACAAATGTTTATTGGATATGTATTTATTTAGCCATATAATTTTATTCATTAGACGTATGAAATTATGAAATAAGACTTTAAAATGGAGAAACATTAAGAAATTAGTAATAAGTTAATGTTAGGATATAAATGTCAAGTATTCATTTTATATGAAAACGTTTCTTATATAGATAATCCATTTTTACTTTGTCAATTTTGTCCTTTCCTCTGTACCAGGTAACGATGGCTTTATGGCTGGATACGACGCACTCCAAAACGGCATCTTTGCGAGTGTAACTCTCCACCCGCTTCGGCAATTGTTTCGTAAAAGTATAAATTGGATCAGGCTCTACAAGAAAAAATATACATATATGTATTTAAAACTGTTAAAAATCAACATGAAGAAATGACTTTCAAAAGTGAAAAATAACACATTTTTGCAAAGTTATTTCTTTTTATTTCTAAATCTTATTCACTCAAATGAAGCTAGTGTCGAAATGGGTTGAAACGTTATGCTTATAATTTTAAACATTTATGATTTTTAGTATCGTTTTTAATTCTATTATTTATTTATATAATTTAAGTTTTTAACATTTTATTGAAATCAAACAGTTTACTGCAATCGTTGATACACGAGTAAAGATTAAGTCTTAATTAATCCAATAAAAAAATAAAACGATTTGGAACAACTATAGCTAATTATTTAAAGAGTGAAAGAAAATTATCAGGGAAAGTTTATTGGAAAAAGGAGGAACAAGCATAAATGAAATAATATTAATAGGAAATTAAAATTTCTATAATTACAGAAGCTACTGAATAAGAAAGATGAATCGACACTATATGTAAAACAAATTGTCAGTTATTTGACAATAATTTATAAGTCTGAACACCAGTGTGCATTCAGCACCGATGCTATACCAACACACGGAATTTACAATGAATCCACACAGACCACTAGAGTCATTGAACATGTCATGTAGTCCAAAATGCTCCCTGTGGTTTTATTTGAGAAAATTTATCCTTCTACACTTAAGTTTTAGTAAATACAAGGTTTAAGTAAAAGCTGCTTGTGAAAGTCACCAACTGAATCAACGTCCAAAAATACTTGCCAAGCTTTTCGTTTTGAAGTATGTCAAAAATGGAAATTTATGTTGTGAATGTGGAGAGGAATGGCTGCCATCATGCACCACCTGGTGGCAATAAATGTTTCAAATTCATGCCTTCTAATGAAACCTACACGTGAATCGTGAATCTGACTCTTTTGCCTTAGCTATCTACCTTGGGGTGAATACTGGGGACCAGTCTTTAACCAGACGATTTCCGTATGTGTAAAATTTTAGTTAGTGGTTTTTGCCACCAGATCACACATGATTACAGTCATTATTCATTTCTTATTTAAATGTTCGCTAACTCAATAACACAAAACACTATTAGAACTCAGGTGGATTTCAATGTAAATAAGAATGATAGATTACAATTTTCCTAGGACAGCTTTTCACTCTGACGTTGCCTCTAAGGAAAATACGACTTCCCGACGTTTTTCGGGGAATAAAAAAAATGAGAGCAAAACGGAGTCATGAAAGTATGAATGATACTAAGTCCTGAAAGTACTGGCTTCCACCTGAATCCAATGTAGGACTGGCCGTACAGGTCACCGGACGAAACCCGGTAGGTCGTCCAGTTGGTAGGACAGCAATGCCTACAGTAATCTCAGCTATTAGAGATAGAGTGTGTATCCCAAAGATGTTGGAAAAAATAATTATCTTGTTCTGAACTATTAGTATTTTTTTTAAAAAAAAGGGTTTGCCATATATGGTCATTACGTAGCGATTGATTTTGTCTGAAACAAACATCACCAGTCATGACGTCATCAACTTGAACTCCGAGCAGTCAGTCCAAGATGGCGCCGTTTCGTGGTCGCATCAGCGTGACCAAGAAAGGACAAACTTTGCATAGCCAAGCAAGGGGAATAGTGTGGAACGTTTTTAACTATTTCAATTTTTATTATTAGTATGTATTCGTAACTGTAGAAAATACAAAAACCAGAATATTTTCGTAATGTTTATAAGATTCAGTTACGGATTTTAGCAATAGATGGCGCTGTTACGCCCTGAAAACATCAATCTATAAGGAAATTACGTCATCAAAAACGCTTCTTTCACGAACTGAACTGTAGTAAGTGAACGGAGAACACAGTTAAATAAGCTTATTAAAAACCCCACTACTAAGTTCGTTGAATTAACTTAAGAATAAGAAAACAGAAAGAGATGTTAATGCTACTTACCCTCTACAGTAAGGAACGCCTGCGATTGGATTCCCATAATTTCGATTATGATTTTACCGGAATCGTCGAATTTCGGATTGTTGACTTCCAGCGTGTGGACGTCTTTGTCGCTGGTGAGGCGATACTTGGTTCCAGGAAACAGTTCTTGCTTATTCTTGAACCATTTGGGTTTACAGTTGGTCTTGGAAAAGATAGCTTCGAAGCGCGCCTTCTTGTCTTTGCCTTCTTTGACTGTGACATCGATAAGGGGCTTCATGAACGATTCTTGTTTCTGATAAGTCATAGGAAGGAGACGAGGAACAAAAGAAATAGGTTATTGACTCCATTTTAACAACTCTAACCTCATGTGAGTTTATCAATATAAAAAAAAATAAATAAATAAATAAACGGGAAAAAAAAAAAGAATTAGTCATAAAAATTTAAAAAAAAAAAAAAAAAGTTCTGCTTACGAATAAGCGATATTGAACATAAAACACGGGTTAACATAAAACATAAAGCAACAAAGCCAAAAGATAAATAAAAATAAAAAAATATGGCATATTACGTTATACACAAAAAATAGCGGTAAATGATACACATATTACTTTAAATTAAATATGTTTATTTTTAACTTATTATAATTAATATAGAGAGATATCACAAAAAAAATGTCATGCTTCACAGTGAATTGATATTGTATCATGCAGCTTTTTACAATTTAGTCATAAACAAATTATTTAATCTTATTTTATTTTAGTTAATCGAATAATTACATTTACACATTTTCACATTATTGATTTCTTTTTTGTCTCCACATTTTAATCAGAAATTGAAAAACATAAACTCTATAACTATTTCTATACAAGGAAATAAAAACAAACAAAAAAAATAAAATAAAATAACGAAATTGAGGAAAATAACAAAAATTTAACTGAATTTAAAACAATAAAGAGGATAGGAATAGTTTTCCATAAAACAAAATGAAAACAGATAAACATAAAGAGAGCAATGGGTGAAACTATTAGTCAATAACAGCTACAGATAAATACATACAGGAAAGGTAACTAAAAAAATGATTAACTTGCGTCATGGATCGTTCTGGGTTGGTGGAAGTGAAGTAAGTGTGTATAGGTGTGGAATCATGCCTCCTCTATGTGTTGGGTTAACTTCAGGTTGCTCTGCGTGAAGATACTTTTAATTCTAGCCTAGCTAAGACTTGCTATTACGGTCTACGATTTACATGTATTTTGCAGTTTAGTCAGAAGTCCAGTTGATTATTCAATGCGAAGCTTTTTTTTATTATTATTTTATTTGTTTTAGTCCCTAGTTCATTGAGATTTTAATTATTTTTTTTGCTCCTGTTTTGTGTGTTATGAATTAGTGATGCGCCAATTAGGCTGTCATTAATTGGTAATAGGCTGCAAAAAGAAGGTTGCAAAGTTATGTATTGTAGAAAATATATAATAAAAATTAGAATAATTATTTGCAATTGCTTTGAGCAGATTCGTATTATTTTAGCAAAGAATAGCTCAAAGGAGGAGGGATGTAAAAAAAAATATAGATCGGAAAAAAATAATTTATAGATCAACTTAAAAAAATTAAAAAAAAAAAAAGAAAAAATTAAATATAAAAAATATGCCGAGGATCAAACAAAAAAAAATTGAATAAAATAAAAACTGAAATAGTTTATAGAAAAAAAATATGTATGTCTACAGTGTATAGTAGTTTGCAAGGCCTGAACTATATGATTCGAACCTCCTGTTCTTTGACGACCTTTTGAAGCACGGGCCAGTCAGGTATAATTTCCGCCAATGAGGGTCGCCTATCGTCCCTTGAAGGTCGGCGTAACTCTCCATTCTACAACACAACACGTGTTACACAATTGATGTCATCTTATAAGACTAAAGTCTATGGGGAAACTGATACGATTTTTTTTATCACAAAAATTATTATTTAGAAGTGTAGTGAAAAGAAGAAGGATATTTTTTTTTAAGAAAAAAAAAGTTACATTAGATTAAATTTTATTGTAAAAATATTTTGTTTAAAATGTTTGTAAGTCATGGGACAGAGTTAAAAAAATATCCCTGACAGTGGTTACATTGAATGAAAAAGAGATAGGAAAAACAGTTAATGAAAGATTTTATACAATTTTAATACGATAAACATTGAAAGACAAAAATAGTACTGATATTTTTATTACTTTTATCACGAATAAAACAAAAAAAAATCACAAACATAAAACGTTTAGAAGAAAAAGGAAAAAAAATGACTTTCTTTGTTTGACTAAGGAGTTACACGTAGAAGAGATAAAAAACAAAACATAAAAAAACCATATAAAACAAATGTTATCACGGCAAAACAAACAAACAAAAAACACTAAGAAAAAAGAAGAAAAATATTAAAAATAAAAACCTGCGTGTACCCTTTTTTCTCTATTTTTTTGGGCCTGTTTGTTTGTTGGTTTAGCTATTCTCAATTCAGCGCTTTACGTAATAAAAATAAGGGAAGACTTCTTTGAAATTAAACTACAAAATCCATGTAAGGGGAAACGAAATAAAAATAAAATAAAATAATAATAATAAACTAAGGAAATTCAAGCATTACTTTTTTTTAAAAAATAAACTGAAAATAATAATTTCATATTAACTAAAGAAACATAAGAAATGCTTTTTTTTTTTGCAAAATAGGACTAAGATTCCGTTGCAAACCTCGTATCTGTCTCTGGGTACGTGCTGAAGCTTAGGCCAATCGGGTATAACGTCGGCCAACGAACATCGCCTTCGGTAAAACTTGGGTGGAGCGATTTCCTACACCACAACAGGGACAGGATTTCAGCTATAAAGACTGAAGAACAGGAAAGCATGCCATTGTTTTGGCTGCCCTTCTCAACGACTTATTTTACATTACCAAAAGAAGATCATATCATAGAAGTGACTGACTGCCTCAAATAAAGGAAATAAATTAATATTATTATTATTACCCCAAGATTTATATTAAACCCCAACGCATAAATCCTTTCCTCCTACCCACTGTTCAAACAACACGACAACTATCACGTTTTTACTTAAATTTCAAGCTAGTTGTTGTTCATCTTAATTCTGTTAAAAAGATCTCAACAATTTAAGCAAAAAGTTATATTTACTTAAAAGTAATCTTAACGATATTTAACAAGCGGTTTTTATGCTTATTTCAATTAGATAATCCCAATTGAAATTTTTATCTTTCGATATTATTATTATTGTTATTCGAAAGTACTACATATAATATTTGTAATTACTTTGTTTTAAGAGATTTTAATCTATCATTTCCCTTTTTAGAGCCCGATAGCAATAAGGCCACTTCATCCATAAGGCCACTTTAATTTTGAATTTAAACTTCTCGTCAGAAACGAGAACTAACGAGAAACTTAGTACAATAAACTATACACTTACAACATAAAGAAACGAAAGTATTATTTAGATAGTTCACAGATATTCAAGAACGATGAATAGAAGTCACATTGAAGAACATTTACATTTAACATTTAGATACTACTTATATAGACAACAAATTTTGATTAGGTAACGTTTATCACACAAATATTTAAAGACTTTTTAATAAGAAAATGATAAGATTGAGTAAAGGGCGAAAGTACGAAAATAAAAAAGACTTGCGTGTTAGTTTTAACATTAATGCCTAAGCATTAGACAAAAGACGCCAAAAATAAAAACACAAAAAGACAAAACTTAGGAAAAAAAAATACAAAAATATTAAAATTAATTAAAATTTAATACTAGCTTGCTGCTTTAAAACTGAAAGAAAATAAAAGCTCAATACAACGCATGGTAAATCAGAAATTATAAATATCTTTAAAATCGCAAAAAAAGACTTTAAAGTGTTTGCTAAGTAATAAATGAGCTTGGCTATTAGATAATTTAACATAACAGCAATATTTAAATAAAAAAAAATGGAATTATAAAGTGCAATTACATTAAAAACTTAAAAAAAAAAAGAAAAAAGGAAATAACAAATTTACATATCTTTTAAATAATTTTCTCAAGACTTATTTTTTTATTTATCAAATGATAAAAATGAAAAAAATTTGGTCATGCAAAAATCTTTGCACTACGACAATGAAATTCCCTTTTACCCTTTCACGTTTCTGCAGTTTCTCCAGTTCGCTTTCGGTTTCTTTGAGGTCACCCCAGTTGGGTCCTTTGTCGTCTTGACCCCATTTAGCGTATTTTCTAACAGAAAAGAAGAAAGCTTGTTAGTTAAAAAAAAAAAAAAAATCCCACGATTACATTGCAAAGAGACACAGCAATATCCAGTCGCCGACAAACATGGCCGACCGAGAAACGTTCACTTCCAGCCTACAATGTGGCCTTATGTTAACTGTCAAAGCGGACAGACAAGGTACGCTTCAGCCGGACGCAGATGAAACAGCCGCTTCCGGGTGGTTGAATTTAAGGGTTTTTGCAGTACAAAACAAGGCGGTTCTTTCGGATAGTATTACTAATTTTTTTTTTGATAGTTAGCTGGTTATAATAGGGATCCGCGAGGCAAAAAAAAATGGTTGGGAACCACTGTCTAGAATGATAAATGATGCAAGACTTTATTCATTCGGAGGCGGCCAATTATTGCTTCCGAGCTGCTAAAGCGGGACCAGAAAAACGTTTGGGAGAACTAGTCTAATGAGAACTGATCTTAGAAAAACAGTTATAAAAATTAAATACCTCGTAAAAGATAACTTAACATTTAGAATCTAGATTGATTCATTTACTTTTTTTTCATACTTTTAAAATACAAATATTTATTAGTTTTTGGCATGATTTTAGGATGGAATTTGAAAGTGCATTTATTTTGTTTTTAAATGGTTGCAAAGACGGAAGTTTAATTCAGATCTATCCATCTGTCCTAAATTCTCACGTTTTCCCTGTATTGTGGTTTGTCCCTTCACTCTTTGTGAGATCTTTACAGCAATAATGTTAGATCTAGAAATTTACTGTCAGAAATATTTTATAAATATTCTATATATAAAACTTCGTCGATCGTTGTCTGCAGAGGTTAATTGTACAAGCCACTGGTTGATGGCAGTGTACGTAAAGTCCTCGCGCTCAAAGATGAATCTCCCAGAATGCAAAGCAGATTATAGATTGTCCTTTCCTGGCCCTTCGCTAACATTCAAATAGAAGAGAAGCGACTTCTTCTATTTCAATGTTAACGAAGGGCCAGGAATGGACAATCTATAATCTGCTTTACATTCTGGGAGATTCATCTTTGAGCGTGAGGACTTTAGGAACAAATGAACAATAAGATTTTGAAATTCGTGATATCAAAATTTATAAATTAGGATGATAGATACATCCATAGGGCCTCTGGTGGTAAGGCACCCAACGGGACTACGTTGAGGCTGGGTAGGGTTCAGCACAACTCTAGACCGCCTATAACCTCCCGATCTCAATGTTGCAGAGACCCTAGGTTCCCTTGAAAGAGAATTACTTTAGGAAAATCCTTCGACCACCGCCGAGCATCGAACCCTGTCCTTCCATCTTGCAATCAAGTGCATTACCACTTAAGCTATCGAAACCACAATTATAGATATAATTCATTTTAAAAAGGTAAAACAGCAGGAATGCATACATTGTTATATCTGAAAAAATAAATATATTTAAAAAAAAGAGATTAACTGTGCAACATTTATCATTTATAAATACAAAATAAAATAAATACAAAAAGGTAAAAAAGCATATCAATGAGCTAAAATTGTGTTACATGCATTAAGTTTGAATATATAACAAAAAGAATTTAGACTCTAACCTCTTCTTCAACATTGTACGGAAGTCCATTCCTCCTTCCTCTGTAAAAGAGAAAATAACATAATTAATGTCACATCCCTACATTTTTGAAATGGATCGAACCAGCCCCTCTAGCCCATAGGCAAATATATTTCAACTTTAACTAAAGGTACGGGTAATAAACAGGACAACTTTAAAAAGGGCGGAACGATCCATCATTTTCATTTGATACAGATTAAATTTAAAATTTCGCCAATTTTGCTATAGACAAATTTCGAAAATTGAGAGATAAGTAAAGATTTTTTATCTAAAAACAAAATGATTTCTAGAAATATTTTCAAATCCTTATTATTAAAAGAAAAAATCAAAAAAACTTACCACTGACGAACATTGTAATTTCGGCTTCGTCTGATCCAAGATGGTTGCTAACAACTACTTGATATTTTCCTTCATCCGTAGTCTTGACCTTTCGCACGCAAAGAGTGATAGTGTTTGTTTCTCCATCTGTGAGCATTTTGTAACGGCCTTCATCCATAATTTCGCTGACACCTTTGTACCATTTGAACGTAGGGGCTGGATTACCTTCTACTTGAACTGTCAAGTACGCAGTCGCGCCTGAAAAGAACATTTGGAAATATTAGAATTGGGAGTTTTAACGCTATAAATACAAGTCAAAACTAACAGTTCTCTCTACAGAAAGTAGGTCCTGGAATGAAAAAGAAGCTATACGTAAAACACAGCTTAATTCTTTATTTGGCTATTAGACAAATTCTGATAAATAGATGCTTGTAAGACATATACACAAAATTTTTTAAAAATTCGTTTAAAATATATATAAAATGTCAAACAATACATGAAGGTCTTCAAGTCATCAATGTATGCTGTTGTAGATGCAATCAGATGCCACTATATAAATTATTTTTCCAAACATGTAATTAAAAGTCTAAATTCTTGAATTTCGACAGCTTTCTGCTAATGATGGCATCCGTCTAAGATTTTGGCCTAAAAATTGCCTGGACTATTTATTATGTTTGTAAGCTAAGTACTTTTAATCGATTTAAAAAGAAAAAAACATGTTCTTTATACTATAGAATAATAATAATAATAAAAATTCTTTATGTTTGTTAAAAGTTAAAATATCCCACCATAGGACTATGCAGGCCCTTGGGGTCGCGGGAGGTAAGGTTCCCGGCGTTTTGTGACCAACGGGACTTAAGTTGAGGTCGGGTGGTCAGCCCGACGCCTGCCCGCCCTTAACCTCCGGGAAAGAAATCCGGGTATCCATTTTACAGAGGGCTAGGTGAACCTTAAGCCCCGCGAACACCATGCAATTTTTCAGCAATTTAGTCGTCCGATTTTGACGTCACGAGGAGTTTTGAGCCCGTTTATTGATTACATCAGCTCGTGACGTCAACATCGGACGACTAAATTGCTGAAAAATTGCATGATGTTCGCGGGGCTTAAGAATCCGTCTGGAGAAGAATTCAGCGTGGAAAATATCCCCGACCTCCATTGGGGACTGAACCCGGCTTCCCCAGACCTCAGTCAAGCGCCCTATCATTTAGCCATCACGCCCACATTCATTATGTAATAATTATTAATTGTAATTATGACCACCATTAATTACTTTCTGAGGTCCACATTATGTTCTTGTACATTATTTGTTTTTTTATTAATATGAACAAAACTGGAGTTCAATGCCAAGTTAAAAGGGTCATCGTCTCCCTCCATTATTATGTGTTGTTGTTTTTTTTTTTTTTTGGGGGGGGGGTTAGTTGTAGGAGTCAAATTCAACCTTAATTAAAAAACCATTAAAAAATTTACTAATATTTTATATTAAAAAATTACTTTTATAAAATTAAATTAAAATCGTTTCTGTTTTGGCCATCTGGTAGCTTAGCAACAGAGGCAAATGCCTCACTCGCCACATCTTCGGTCCGTCATTGAAATAAAGACTGGCATTGAATTAGAATGTAATAGAATGGCTATTACATCACAAAGATATATGAGACTGAACAAAATTTATCAAGATTTATTTTGTGCTAACCTTCTGTTCCCGAGACGTTATCTTGGAAATCTACAATGGATGGTGCGCATTCATTTTCGGGAATGGGTCGGAGGGGAGTTGAAGGTTTCTCTATCTTCTCTGAGAGCTCAGCAACGCTACAACAAACAAAAAAAACCATATTGAGCTATAGAATGTCTTATTCACTACCGAAAGATTCAGACTATACAAAATCATCTACATTACCACTGTATGGGATTTTTTTTTTTGTCAATTTCAAAAATGAAGCTTTGTAAAGAAGCTACTATAGTGTTTTTGGCTTTACTTGCAAAGTTCGGACAAAATCGAAGGTAATTTCTGTTTACGGTAATTAAAAAGTTACTATTATAATTTTACATTACGATTATAATTATGATTATAATAAAGTAAAAAGAATACTAAGATTTAAAAACTGCCCATTTTCACTGTTTCTTAATTAATAGTTTTCTTTATGATGAAATATAAGGAAAAACAGAAAATAGTTATTTTTATAAGTTATTAAAATAATAATTTTGAGCTACATTAATTAGAAATACAGCCAATGAATAGTTTTTTTTTTCTTTTTATTAAGTTCGTTAATTTTTGAAATAAAAATCTAGTCAAATTAAAATTTAAGTGTAAATTTAAGTGAAATTAATAAATTCTGTATTTACATTTTCAATTAAAATATAAATTCAATTCCACATTTAAAAAAAAATCAAGAGAAAAAGAAGTTTTCTGAAGCAGTTCTTGCAGAAATAAAGTCCATCTATTATTACTTACCGTACTGTGTCTAAGTAAGGTTAGATTTAGATCATTAATATAATGTAAATTGATTATTTGATAAGAGCATTACAGTTTTATCGAACGTAGAGTATAGAATGTAGTTTAAATAATGTAATCCGAGAATCTTCATTCATATTCTTGTGAAAGATTTAGAAATTTGCTATGTTACCACTGTAGGTTTGGTAACATGATGCTACACTGCATCACATGTGATGCTACACATACAAGATGGTGCACCACCCCACATCACCAGTTGTATTCAAAATTTCTTACGGCAGTACTTTACAAATGAACGGGTTATCAGCTGTTATTTCCAGGCAACTTGGCCTCACCGATCACCCGACCTCACTCCATGTGACTTCTGGTTATGAGTTTTTTTTTGAAGAACCAGGTGTATCGTGAAAGAAAAACTCTGTCAAACTTTATCAGATCTGAAGGACAGCGTTGTATGTCATGTTCTAGCAATTCCAGCAAACGTATTGCATTCTGAGGTAGAAAATGTCGTTTTGCGAATGGACACATTGAACTGTTAAAGTGTAAGACTGTTAAAGAGATTTTTTTTTGCTACAGCGCCATCTTTTGGCAATTTTTTATACTTTTTTTTTCAATAAACGGCGAGCGCATCGTTGAAGAACCTGTTGTCCAGCGCCTTCTATGTAGAGGAACTTTAATGTTGACAACCCTGCATATCTATATATTTAAAACCCTATAAATCATGAACGTTTCCAGCATTTATAGAGCTAACCCTTTCAGACGTCCATTTAATAACATTAAAAAATTATTCTAAATTGTTTTCTCACTTTTGATGTCGTTAAAGTATAAGAGAACCCAATCACAAACTTTAAGCAAACGGAATTATTGATTTATAATCGATTAGATTGCAAGAGTCGTGTGTAGTTCTTGTTTTTCTTCGACAAGTTATTGCTTTTATAATTGTTTTTCATTCGATACATTCGGATGACTTTTATATTAATTTTTTTACTCTATTTTAGACAGTGAATCATTTCTTACCTGGGTCGCCTTAAATCAACGCTGGATCTTCGTCTCTATATACACGAACAGTTTTCAAAAAATACAAAATTAGTCCCATATTTAAAAAAAAGTTCTGAATATTTCTTTTAAATTAAAATTACAAAAATAGTTCAATAATTATACAACAGTAAAATTTACGTAATGACTTATCTTAATTTTAGAAATTAATAATGCCTTTTTATAATATAAATATTAAATTTAAAATTATAAATTTAAATATTAAATTTAACTGAGTAATTTTAATATTAAATTTCCTTTAATAATATTCTGTAATATCAAAATATTTTTTTTTTAAAAATAGAAAAATAGATAAAAAGTTAATTAATTTTAAAATAACATTTCTAATTTTCAATAATATTTTCTTACATAGTAATTAATTTAAAACAAGCAACATTTAACATAGAAACATATGCATTCATAAGCAAAGTTAAAATTTACTTACGTGTTGCCTGGAAATAAACATTTTATAACATAATAATCATTATAAATAAAGTTAATGTTAATAATGAAATAAAAATAGCTTTAAACTAAAATAATAAGCGGAGAAATAAATAAATAAAATTTTAAAGTAAAAAAAATAAAATAAAATAAAATAAGGTAACATGCCAACATAAAATGAAATAAAATAAATTTAATAAAACAGAAAACAAAAAAAAGGGTAGTCTATGGAATTGTTGTTCGACAATTTTATTATAAATATGTAGATGTAAACGAATAAATGGAAAAAAAAATGCCATATTTAAGGTTGGCTTGAGTCCGGAGACCCAAATTTTCTTAATCCCAGACGTTTATAGAATTATAATACTGTAATTATTAATGTTTAGGATAATCCTCCCTCCCTCCAAACAAACAAAAATTATAAATACGCCATGAATGAAAACAAGATGTACAGTCTGGATGAAATGTTGACTAAAAAAGGTATGAAGTTATGATGTTTAACACTGTTATATATGTAGAAGGTTTTGGAATTTTAACAGATGGAATTCGTAGTAACATATCAGAACAAATTACAACGAAATCATATAAGCATTATGTGATGTTAGGGTAGATGCAAGAAATAAATATGTAATTAACGCTTTCATTAATTTTACTACAAAAATTTGTTATTTTGAAAAAAAATATATATAGACTCAAAACAAAATAGAAATACATATTTAGGTGATTTTTTTTTAACGTTTAGGAATGCATGAAAAAATTCAAAACTGAAGACTAAACTTATCCTACATGAATAGAAAACTTATAAAATAGATTTACAACCTATAGTATGTTTCATTTAAATAAAATATTCCTGAATTTCATTTATACAAAATAAAATAAATTTATTATTCGATCCTATTCATAGAATCTAATTTATGTGAATTACATCACCCTATTAAAATATATTTTAATCCTATATTGCATATGGAAAATTTGTAATATGAAAAATTTGGAAACAATGATATTATGTTTTTTCTTGCTTGAAAGTATAATTATAAAACTACTCTTACGGCTCAAGCAAATGCTAGGTTTCACATCTAAGATTTACTATAAGATATTCAATATCTATGATAGCCTATGTGTAGTCTGTCTATGTTATGATAATTAACAATAGTTTTATTTTTCTATCATTTATGCAATAATTAATAAGCTAATACAGTTGTATAATTTTTGATTCATAATTGTAAATTATTGCTTTATTTTTGATGCATATTTTTTTTATGTTAATTTATGCTCTAATAAGTCAAAAATATTTGGAAAAAAAAATGCTTCTTTTGTACGCACAGTATTTTAGACAATGTGGAAATTATTGATTGTGGTGTACGTCCTTTCTCAGCTGATTATTATGTACAAAGGGATACAGATACAAATGTTCATTTTTATGTTCGAGGCGACAACATTTAAGTACTTGCTGTGTTTACGAACAGCACATGATCCACATTTCCATAGAACCACATATAAAGAAAGATACACATGCACCATGTGAACTAAAAGCCAAGAAACGAAAAAGGAAAAGAAAAGACTGAAAGCTGCAGGAAAACAAAACGAACAAATAAAACAAATAAAGCATGATTTCTATATGTAGAGACTACAGTGTTTCTTGGGGGTTCAATATAACTGGCTTTGGCTTGGCTTTTTGGTGGCGGGGCTTTGGAAGGGGTGGGGGATACTTGGGTACAAATGCTCTGCAAAGGGGGAAACTTGGTGGGGATACCATTGATCATGATCCAACACGTATAGCACTAACCTTGTCACCACCTTCTTCTGGTTTTAAGAGTGTTTTTTTACCCTTTTTAACAGGTGCAGTAGGTGCAGTAGGAGCGGGAGCAGGACCAGGTGGCTGAATAGAGTACAGCGATCAAAGTAAACATCGGGACTTTATAAATATTTAGGCCTAAAACTATTCTGGCATTAACTAGGGTTTATTCTACAAGGCAAATTATCAATTTTGAAACTGAACGCTTTCATTCTCTAACATCATCACAGAGTTTTAAACACTCTTTTATAAAGGAATTACAATTTTCCTTTTCATTGACGATCCATGTTTTTAAAATAAAATAAAAAAATGTCCTTTTAGCCTTAATGGATCAGAAAGGGATCGTAAGCAGCTAAAAAAAGCTCTACCACTATGAAAAACGTTTCAGATTAAATTAGAAAAATTTGTAAACAAGGATATGCGCTTCCTCTTTGTTTCTAAAGAATAAATCCTAGTCAAATTCTGTCGTCGTAGCCTGTTTTATATCCAAATATAGACTGCAAAACAGTCTTCGAAAAAAAAGTTTTTTTGGATATAATGCCTAACAGGTATGGGGGGAAGCTAATACTGTTTGAAAGACACTGTAGTTTAAATTAAAATAAATAGAAATAAAAGTAATAATGGAAATGAAAAGTAATAATAGAAATGAAAAGTAATAATAGAAATGAAAAGTAAAGTAATACATAAAAAAATTATAAATAGAGAAACAAGAGAAAAAAAATAGGAAATTCAAAAAAAAAAAAAAAAAATAGAAAAAAATTCGGTGAAAAAAAAATGAAAAAAAAAAAATAAAAATTGAGAAAAAAGATATTCAAAAGAAAAATGGAAAAAGAATATTAAAAAAGAAAAATGGAAAAAGAATATTAAAAAAGAAAAATGGAAAAAAGAATATAGAAAAATGATAAATTCAAAAACAAAAACAAAAAAAATGTAAATGGTTTAAAAAAATAAAATGTTAAAAAAAAGCCGCAGCAAAAAAGTCTGAGTTAATCATAAAAAAAAAAATCAAGCAAAACCTCTCTGTATAATTACGTAAAAAAATATTTACCTGCTTTACTTCTAACATTTCACCAGGACGAAGTCTCCGGCCTTTCCCCTCATCGTCAATTGCCATACCCTTCTGTTATGATAAAATCAAAGAAATTAAGTAAATATATACATTTTGGATTATCACTACAGAAAAGATACTTGTACTAAACAAATTTTAATTCCAAAGCATGTCTCTATAAATTAGGAAATGTTTAAAATAAATTAGGATTGTAAGATAAATTGCTTATGGCTACTGTTCGGATGATTCTACTCCGCAAAGGGGCGATACGCTGAGATGGGCACTTTCCTAAGACCTGTTTTTCTTTTAGTACCTGTTATTTTTGCAATAGTATTTATTCTTTCCATAATTCTTTCCCGAAAAGCGCAAATAGAATGCAGCTACTAGTAAACTAACACTGATAAAAAATAAACATCCCCTCTTTATTTCTCCTCACACCTGTTTCGATGAAATCGAAGGAGACCTGACGCATGCGCAAAATCGTTGAAGGCTCTCGTAAACAAAACCGAACAGTACCTTTATTATTTACAACAGTGTTGCTCATCTGGTGGTGTGCACACTCTTGGAGTTCCCAAAATGGTTTCACAGTTACCCCATTGTTAAAAATCAGATTGTATGGCTGTGAAAAGTGGGGGTGGGGGTAATTGGTATTAGGAATTAAAATCAAAATAGCCGAACGTCATAATGGTAAATTTAAGACCTCGTAATGGTAAATTTATGTTGTTTTATTGCGTTCTTTCACTGCAATCGTCATGAATTAAACATTTAAATCGAATTCTGTCCAGCGTCTTATCTTGAATAATTTCGTGTTGAAATAAGTGTTATTTTTGTTTTTACACAATGGAGAAATGTGGGCCATTAAACTTGGATTGATATATTCTAATGGTGTAAAGTTTGTTTCCCATCCTATCATGCTTTAAGTTTCAAAATGTAGGAAGAAAGGTATATTCTGTATTTCTCCTTTAAAAAAAAAAAATTAAAAAAAAGAAGAAATAAAAAACGAATAGAAACACAGTTGAAAAAGCTCTTATTAAAAACAGTATCATTTTAATATATCAGATTACAAAATACGAACACGTTGCGGGTGTTAGCCTTCATCAGTTCAGAATGTTGATGTAATAAATGGACCCATTAGAGATTTATTATATAAGTTTAATATACAGATTGTCAACAAATGTAAGAACACCATTATTTTTATTTCTTCTATGAATAATATTAAGGAGCAAAATAATATTTTATATAAAATACCTTGTAGTGTTTGTCATAAGTTTTATATTGGATGTATCACTCAGGGATTAGAATGCAGAATGAAACAACATGAATATTATTATAAATATAAGAGTTTAGATAAGTCTGCATTATTCAACCATGAAGTGAGCACGGGGCATCAATTATTTTTCCGAGGGCTGAGGGTAGCAGGGAGAAGTGGAAACAGAATATTCCTAGTCATAAAAGAATCCTCCCTCAACAACATCCTCTGTTAACAATGGACTTTCCTACCAATATGTGACTCGCTACTTAATGAACCAACGGAAATTTTAAAATTATTCTGACCTGCTAATACCCGCAATGTGTATGTCTTTTGTAATCTGACGCATTAAATTGATACTGTTTCAATAAGAGTTTTTTTTTTTTTTTTAACTGTGTTTCTATTGGTTATTTATTTATATTTTTTTCATCCAGCTTATTGGATGAAAAAAAAAAAAAAAGAGGAAATTTTAATAAGCGTAGGCTCACGTTAAAGTGTATTGGAAGGGGTTCACGACTCAAAAAAAGCTTAGGAATTGCTAATTCCAAAGTGCAATAAAGTGGCGCATCTATGAGTTGTTTGACCGAGACAGTGCTTAAACTGCTTGATTTGAGTCTTTCGCCAGATGCCAGTCATTATCAATACAATATTGTTTTAAATGATCCTCTAGGAAAGCTAGTGAGTCCATGTGGCTACGGTCTCTATTGGACTCACTTGTTGTCTAAGCTGATGGGAGAAATCAGATCAGTGTGATCTAATTTATATTGTTAGATGTTACCTTATAAAGCAACTGCATAACATTTAATACATAAATCAAAAGAAACAGATTCTTTCCGTATGATAAAAAACGAGAGTCACTTCTCCGGATAGCATCTTCAATGTATTGAATACTTAAGAGTAAACTAGTGCTTTTCAGAAAATTGTCAACGTGTCTTTGTACAAATATTATAAAGCTTTAAAGATTAATCTATTCGCGTTACAGACAAACACATAAGCTAGTCTTCAATTCCTATTAAAAAAGGGCATTTTTGATTACCATTCTGTACCCTTCTGTAGATTTGAGAAACTATAGTGAACATAGTCTGTGATTTCGGTGAAACATGTAGTTTACTATAGTTTACAGTAGTTATTATTTTTTTTTTTTAGAAATTACCCCTTTAATTCCAAATTTTCAATTAAGTAAGTGTTTAAGATTTGTTAAGGTATATCTTAATGCCAAGTGAATTCTTACCTCATCAGCTATGATAATTGACGGTCTCCGGCTGCCGCCCCCGGTTGGCGCAAGCGCCTCGACTCCGGACCCACGGCGGCTTCCGGCGGGGCTGATTGCTAGGGAACCCTTTCTTGATGCTGGCTCTGGGGTCTTCTCCTTTCCGATTGCAATCGTCGGGATCTCGGGTTTCTCGGCTTCTTTCTTCTTGGCGGTTTTCTTTTCTGGAACGGGGGAGGGCTCTTTGATCTGAGGGATATTCTCTTTACCAGGAGCTAATTTCTTATCATCTTTTTTCTCGGGCTTCTTTGCCTCTTCTTTTTTCTGTAAATCAGAGCAAGAATCGGTTAAATATGAACTCAGATTTACTGTGATTGACAATAAATTCAAGTCGAAATAGAAAAAACAAGAAAAAGAATTGAAGTTATCAAGGTAAATGAAAGGAGAATGGGATCTTATAGGTACAGCTAGTGATGCTTAAGGTAATTAAGATTACATTGGATTATACTAAGAAAAACTTGAGATACCGAACTACGGCTAATGACTGCAGCTTTTTAGAAAACTCGTTAATGTGTAAGGAAAGTTGGTGAATCGCAGTCACTCGAGTTGCAAACCCTGAATCTATTTGTTAGGTATTTTTACTTTTACATTGATCCCCAAAATCTAGTTTCATAATTAATCAGCCACATGTGACAAGCATAGTTTCAAATTTCCCGGACCACAGCCACGCCAAAGTTATCATGGCTGCCGCTACGATTTTGTGGCGCCACGAGTAGTATCAGTTGATCGAGTGCAGGAGGTGTATTTAACGAGAAACAGTCTATTACAGTATTTACAACTTTTACCATTTAATTATTTAGTTCAATCAAACCCAGTTGCTTTGCATTTAATTTTTTATTCAACCCATCTCTCTTTTGGTAATGATACGGACTGAATCTTTCAATAAAAAAATTCAGTCCATCGCCACGCCTACCCACCGAAAAAAAAAATCACCAAAATTTTATCTTAACCTAAATTAATGATTATTTTAGAAGAATAACAACATATAAACTAAAAGTTAGAAATTTAATAAAACAGTCCTACAAAAATGTAGGACTATATACGAATGGTAAAGTTAACAAGCCTTCAACATCTTATATTTATTTGTAAAGTTTAAAGACAAATAAGATACCGGAGGCTTGCATGAGTAAAGTCTTATGGCTACGTCAGCACTTTAAAAGAACAATTTTCTTGCTCTTAATTTCTCAAAAGACAGAACGAGAAACTAAGATGAATTTCCAAAGGTTTCTTCTAATCGAAAAACTCATCTCAACTCCTAAGCTGGTATGAACAATCTCTTGTCGCAGACATGGTATCAACGTGGAACAGCGATAATCTAATAGTTAGAAACGACGAATAGAATTAAAATTTCATTCTAAACCGATTGTTTCGATGCATTCCTTAGTATTTTTGGATTGTCCTTCATTTTGTAACTTCTACCATATCTTAAAAATAAAATAATAAATGTCTAATAGTTCTTAAAAAATTCGTAAGTACTTTAAGGTGTTTTAGTTTTAATTTAGTCATAAAGAAAAATGGACCTCTTTCTTTTCTGGTATAGGTTTCAACGAAATATTTTCGGCATCTTTTTTATCGGCTGCTTCTTTCTGCTCTACAGGTTTCAAAGCAATCTTCTGTGGTTCTTTCTTTTCTGGCTGTTTCTTCTCGGGCTCTTTCTTCTTTTCTCCTACAAATCAAGTGAACAAAAAAAATGCGGTTAAAAGTCATTTAAAATCCGATTAGCAAATGTAAAATCTAGAAAGTTAGCTAACTCTTATAACTACTTTAACACTGTTAACCTTAAGTTGCGAAGAGCTTAGAGGATATCTTTCAAACATCCTAAAAGCATTTATTCTGCAGGAATGTAAAAAAAGAAAAAAATCAATCTACCTTTCACTGTTAATTCTGCAGACGTTTCTTCCTTTCCAAATTCGTTCGTAACTTCACAGCTGTATTTTCCCGAGGACTCAACTGTAGTCTTTGTAATCGTCAGTTTGATGGTTTGCCCATCAAAATGAATCTTCTCGTTTCTTGTTTCTTTCATTACTTGAGTATTTCTAAAATGAAAGCAAAAGTATTTTGAATCTTTTCACAGGCTACTTTTATCTAGTTACTGCTATCTTAACTTAAAGTGAACGTCTTTGAGTCTCTAAATTTTTTGAAAGTATCTAGTTAGCTTGGGTCCGAGTATGCCTTCTTAATCCTGGTTCAGCAGAACCTGCAGCATCTGCTATTGTTGCCCCACTGTATTTAGATGAATTAGACTTTATTATGTCATAAATCGAAATTTTAACTCACGATAAATAAGTATTAGTTGAATGCATGATCCTAATTTTTAATTATCTTCAGCTTCCGATCTAGCTTATAAAGAAACTTAATATAATTCATAATTGAGATCTTTTAAAAAATATTAATGCTAAAAAAATAGATATACATTCAAAATCATAAAAAAGATATTACAAGTTTATAACGCTTGCTATAAACATGCTCAATTTTGAAACAGATTAGTTAGGTAGGTACCTTGTATTTCCTGTGTTCCCTTAATACTTTTTAATTTTTTAGAATAACATTCAAAAATTAAGTGAAGGTCCTTCTTAAGGAAAAAGCTTATCCCTAAAAATTATCCCCAGGGATTAAATAAAAGGTTGTACTTACTTAAACCAAATGACTCGAGCTTTCCTGTCTGCTTTAGATAACTTGCAGATGAACTCAACTGATTCACCAGCATCCACAGTCTGTAAGAGTTTTGCAAAAAGAAAAAAATTTTAGTTGGTTTTTTTTTATTTGAACTCTTCTAAATTTAAGCCTAAAATACTTAATCTACAATATTAAACACTGTTTCTTGGACAACCAATTAATTCTTTTAAATAAATATTTTGAGAAAAACTAACCTTTGAAGTAAGTGTAGTCGCAAATTCGGGTTTGTCGCCTTTTTTCCTTAGAGAAAAAGAGAAAAAAAATAATTAATAAATTCTTTTTTAAAGTTACATGTAATTTGTTTAGGTGAAAATATTAAAATTATCGGATGATCCTGTAATTTTTTCCTTTGGGAAGACAAATTAAAAGAGGTTCACACTTACTTTTCTTCTTTCTTCTCTTCAACTTTCTTCTCTTCAACTTTTTTCTCTTCAACTTTTTTCTCTTCCTTCTTTTCTTCTTTCTTTTCTTCCTTCTTTTCCTCTTTCTTTTCTTCCTTCTTTTCCTCTTTCTTTTCAACTAAAAAAAAATATAAATAATAAAATTTTTTATCAAAAGTTTGGGATTTTTCATTTACGTGTTTGCTTTTTTAAAAATTAAATGTAATTTTGTTATATAGACATCCAGTCGACACACTCCTTTTTAATATCTTCTAAAAATACAATACTTCCTTTCCTTAAACAGGAAATTTCATCAGGTTCTGAGGACAGGAAAAAACTTTTCCTTTTCCTCTTAGAATTCGTTAAAAAACTGTACAGTAAAGTTTTTTATAATACATCATTTTTGGAAACAATATAATTTTTTTATTCTTTGACTAGTTTATAAATTATAGTTTGTTTTTTTTTAAAAAAAGCTTTATTTACAAATGTTCAAAAGTTAATATATCATAAGCTTAAAGTATTATTCATGGCAACCTACCATGAATCTCGGTGACAGTGACAGTCTGAGAGATAGCCTCGCCTTTCTCACTTTTTGCGATCAGCTTGTATACACCCTTATCGTTTACGGTGGCCTCTTCGATTTCCAGTTGTATGTGGTACTCTCCCTTTTTCACCTCCTTCACATGTACCATGTGGCGACGATCTTCTTTGACGACCGTCTGCTCATGATACCACATGCACTCTGGTTTCAATACGGAAGTGACATTGCATTCGATCACCACCGTATTCTTTTTCTCCACACGTACGACCTTCGGGTTCTCCCGGATAACCGGTACTTCTGCAAACAAAAACAAAAAATCAGAACTTTAAAGTACAGTTCAAGTAAGACTGAATCCGGACATTAACGATTCCTGAAATCAACAAATTCCTGTGATAAAAATTGGTAAGCTCACATCTGAACATAAAACACCAAGCTGTTAAGATTCTTGGAATTTATCTATTCCATAAATATTAAGTTTGGAAGATCGTAAGCAAAAAAATACTATTTTTAAAGAGTATACCAATATATAGCAATTCTAATATTTGATATACGCGAATTCTGCTTCATATTTTAATGTAGACTATTAATATTTTAATATTCTTCATTGCTTTTCATAACTTTTATATTAATTCATTTCATTCGATTTTTTTTTTCGGAGAATATATGGAACAAAAACCCCAAATGTTTTTGAATATTTTTAAACGGGCGATAAATATCTACAGAGAATTAATTAATGTTGTTATGCACTATGCAGTAACTGTTAATAACTTTTTAAGGATATATTTATTGACTTTTGAATACAGAATCAAAAAATTGTTACTGAAGAGGTCAAGTCGAACAAGATCTGCTACTGTCAAAAATTTATTAGGTGACAACATTTATATTTTTAGAAAACTATTTTATATTTAACTTATCGATAAAATTTTTTTGACCAGTGTAAAAATTGCGTAAAAAAATTATTTACTATTATTTTTTTATTTATCTGATGGCAATGTAAATGTTAAAAGCACTGCAAATTTCTCATTTTGTAGCTATGAGATCGGGGTTTCAGATCTTTTAGAAATATGTTAATAATTGCGGAATTTTAACCTTTATTACTTACCCTCGACATTCAGAGTGAGATTAGCGTTGAGCTCTCCCAGAGCATTTTTCACGTTGCATTTGAATAATCCACCATCTGCTTTTCCTGGATCCTGAAAGTAAATATGAAATCACCGCTTTATATCACTTGCTTATCAACTTCCGTCAACACAAACCTCAGTACAGAGTTAGTAATTTGGAACATCTTGTAATGCATTAGACTTAGTTAAATCAATCTGTTTATTTCTAAGCAAAAAAATGTTGAATGCTTGTACATATTATTTAAAGTAATGTAGCCTTTCAATGTATACCTTTAATATGAGCTGATAGATATAAATATCTCCTTCTTGCTTGAAAGTGATGGATATTTTAGTTGATTCCTTCACAACTTTGCCGTCCTTATACCAGATGTAATCGGGTTTAGGATCAGCCCGTACACGACATTCCATGATTACCCGCTTGCCATTATCAACCGAGATAATCTTGGGTTTTTCAACAAACGTTGGAGCTGTTCCTTCGGGTTTGGCTTCACCTGTTAGATAATTAAGAACATTCACATATCATTCTGTGACCACTAAAGCAGTTCTCAAGAAAGAAATCAAAAAGTTCTTACAATATTGACGATAAGGTAAGAGTTCAAACTCTTCCAAAATCTCATACTTTAATTGCTATTATTATTCATAGTGTGTGTAATAATATAATTAATTATAAAACCATCCACACAAATAAGAAAGATATAATTTATAAATCAAGACATAATAACAGTGACATGTTTCGAAAATTCATCGTCAGACTGTAAATAAATATAAAACGGAAAAACATAGGCTTATAACAGCCCCACAATACAGAACATCGAAAGTAATTCATTTTTAAGTCTTATAATTAATTAATTTAATTGCGATTGTTTTTATAATATTCAAAGCAATTGAAAATTTAAAATTTAGAATAAAGAGTAGTTGTCTACAATTTTATAAGTAATGTCATGAATAACGCTAACTTGAAAATAAAATTTTTAAGCAGAATATATTAAATGGAACAATTAAGAAAACTTTTGAAGATGCACTTTCTAAATTCAATGAAACTCAAAATAAGTTTTAATTTCAATAGATGTTTCAAACCTTATTCAAGAACGAGACAACTTAAAGTACTAAATATTAAATTCTTAATCCTAAAAATTTATAAAAAAATAACCTCTATATAAGAATTATGGTTATTATTTCTATTCTCGTATTTTTCATAAAATATAAGCATTTATTAATGCTTTTTGGAAATAATGAAATTTGATAATGAGAACTAGAAATGGAAAAAAATCATACCTTCAATATTTAAGTTCAGATTGGCATTTGATTCTCCATACTGATTCTTAACATGGCATTTGTAAGTTCCACTATCTGCACCACTGGGATCCTATAGAGGAAAGTGAAAACGTCATTTACAATTGGAATTTATGATTAAAAACGCATCATTATTAGAGAAGTTTTCCATCATTAACATCCCTTATATATATTTTTTTTTATTATTTCAGCATGCGCTTTTAAAATCTTACAACTGGCGTATTTTTTTACGTAGAAAACATAAAACGGCTATAATTAAAGTAACTTTGATAATGAAATAACATATTTACTAATGACATAATAAATAATAATAAAATAATAACATATTTAGTAATGCAGTATCAAACAATGCACGATTTAAAAGAAAAAAGTCAATCTTTAAAAAAATGGTCATATTTTTTCGTAAAATAAGTGCATGTAATGCATAACATTACTATTGTATTTTGCAAAAAAAAAGGGTTTGCCATACATGGCCATTAAGTAGCGATCGATTTTGTCTGGAACAAACGTCATCAATCATGATGAAAGCCTTACAGTTTTCTTCATAAAAGAAGCTACATTTACTGCTAATTATCGCTTGTTCTCTTCAGGTGCGAGGTTCGCCTTGCAGCGACTTGATTGTTCCTACAGCTTCTTTTATGAAGAAAACTGTAAGGCTTTCATAGGTGTGTGAATAAACATCCAGAGAAATACGTTCCGTACAGCATACGGGCACCGTTATTTAGATTATTGGTTATCTAGTTTACTGGCTAACTTTGACCCACACTCCTGTTGCAGAGGCTTCAATTATCTCTCTTTATCAGGACTTCTCTTATTACATCATATTGACTTTTGAATGTGCTTTTCTTCATATTTTTAAATGTAGAAATTGCTAAAAAATTTTGAATTTTCAGTGAAATCCATAAGTTGCTGATACAGATAGAATAGATAATGGCTGTTTACATTTCAACTTTTCTATAGTTGATATCGATCTCATTACTGGAATAAAGGAGTCTTTTAGATTCAGAATTCTGCAAAGGAACAGTGGGTATAATTAAGTGGTATCGATTCAATGCTAACTGTTGCAAAAAGACAAAGAATATTTACCAGACATTTAGAAATGCTTACTTGATGTCTAAAAAGATTCTAAAGGAACCTTGAAGTGCTAATAATTTTTCAAATTAATGAGTAGATGATGAATCATCTATCCTTGGAAATGTGACTTTCGTCTTAACATTAGTTAGCTTTCAGATAAGTTCAAGTACTCAAATGTCGACATGTGTCACCATTCTGATTTACACTTCCAAAACAAAACAGAAAAATCTCACCTTTCGAAAGATGATGTATTTCGAAAAACACAGTAGTTTTCGAAATGTATCTGGAGGGACTAAGATATCTCTTTAGTCTTCGTACAAGATTGGCAAAGCTGGTATTCAATTTAATATTATAGGCCGATGTGTGGACTTCTTCCAGGCGGATGTGTGGTCAAGATTTGCTCGCAGAATGCATCCGTTCTAAGAGCGGTGGACCGGATAAAAAAACTACTCATCAATGACAGAAATACGGACCCACACAAACAATGATATGATTACATATTGGGTTGGAAGAACTGTACATATCGTATCTCCGATGATTCAGTATATGCGAATGTCTTGCATTCTCATAAGGATAACCCCCCTCCCCCTTGTTAGTTAAGGTTATAATGATACAATCCAGCTGCTTACTTGTGTGTCTTTAACCATTTAGCCGTATCCGACTCTTGGCGATTCTATGGGTCATCTCTCGCCACTCTTTCCGATCTTGAGCTGCTTACTTACCCACCATGAATCGACTTAACCAATTTTCATTGATTTTTCACACTTGACAAATTCCTTTATAAAGGAAGCTCTCTGCTTAGTTTTTCAGTGTGCCTGAGGAAGATCGCCCAAAAGACTTGATCGAAACTAGTAACCTTTTTTAACTTTTTTTTTTTAATTATAGTATTTTTGTTTGTTTGTTTTTTAAAGTTAAATTGTAAATCTCACCTTTATTTCTAGAGTTAGTGTAAAATTGTCTCCGTCTTGAGCCGTTTTGCTTTTGACTCTTGCTGTTTGCTTGACGAGTGCACCATCTTTGAACCAATCTACATCCGGTGCTGGTTTTGCATTGACGCGGCACTCCAAGACAATCAAAGCACCGTCATCCTTTGGAATGATTTTCGGTTTACCAAGGAAGGTCGGGGCAATACCTTCATCACCACCTTAAGAAAGAACAAGGAAAAATTAACAACAGGCATGACATATAAAGAGACTAAAATTGAAACAATAAGTAAACAGTTTCATCGAAGTTTTAGCAAAAAAAAATTTGAAAATTCTGATAAAGAAACAAAATCTTGACGCTAAAACCAAAGATAACACTAATCATCAGTAAAAGGTTGAAATGATCTTTATAATTAAATACTGGGATGCATCAATTCAATTTTTTAAGATTCTATTGTTTCTAGACATAAAAAAAAGTAAAGCGTGGTGTAAAGATATACAAAAGTTGACTACATCAAAATGAAGTACTCAAATTTCAGTTTCTTCAATAGAAGTATTGAGCGCTTCAACTGATCAGCAATTTGAATGATTCAGACTGTGGTATGCAGGCATCCAGGAAACAGTTCTGCTGGAACCCAATTTTATCCAATTTTCAGTGAGCACTGACGTCTCTCAAATGTAAACATGTAGAAGTAGTCAACGACGATGAAACGTAAGCATGCATATCACGACTGGCGTCTAATTTGGGTGCTCTTGTGGATTAGATTTTTTTTTATAGTAGAGTGTGGGAAATTCGTCATTTTCAGCACCTCATTAAATTCCATGTTTTTTTCGTCCATATAGTTGCCCAGAGTGGAATAACCCTGTGCACTCTTGAAACTACTTGACTATATCATCGCGAACATCCTACAGCATTGCTAGTTTCTTTGGTATTGTCAGCCTTCAACCCATCATTCAAAGTCATGCTTTTTTCGAAATCTATCAGATCATGTCCCTTGCCCATCTCGATCGCAATGGGAAAGAAAAGCAAATAAGACATCTCTAGTATCATAAATATTGGTTTTCAAAGTAATATGGGTGCTACTTGGAGGAATGACAGAAAGTGAAATAATGGTAAACTTTTATTATTTTGACTGGTCCAAGTTTACTTAAATATCTATAAGTACTATAAATACACTGTTTTAAAACTGATAACAAATAGATACTTTTTCAAATTAATTACACAGATTCTGCACTAATTATACAGGAAATTGGTGCTTATTATTTGGATAGCTTCTGTCTTATTTTTCTTATTCAACGTGACTTTTAGGCTTCTATAAAGAGCATAGCTCATAGCAGAAGAAGCTTTATAAGCTTTGTCCGCTGTCGCGAGAAACTCATGATTGATCTATGGACCGTTTAAGTGGTGCCGTCACAACCACCGTCATAGTTTGAAGAGCCTGTTGCTAGGGTTTCAGCATTGCGAACTGTAAGAGTCAGGCCGGTGTTTATCATGGTTTTTCTTTAAGACCAAAAAAAAAAATTAAAAAGATTATGAAGAAAGCCCATCTTAGGGATTTTTTCCCCTTATTTTTTTTCGTTTTAATGTTTCATAAAATTCTCAAAGTTGTATTTTTGCATATAGCCTTCTTGAGATTCGGACTGCCACAGTCGACACTGCACCCGATGTCGAGACCTTCTGATTGGTTCACTCAAAAATCACTCTCCAATAAGAAAGTACTGATCTCCCTTCTGAAACTCATTTCAGAAGTAGGATTATAGAAGAATAAATAACTTTATATTCGCATCAATAATTAAATTTTTTATTTTTCTACGTTTTTATTATAATGGGATCTCCCAAATCTATGGAGAGCTTCTATTTTTTTCTGTGGGATTTTGAAGTTGTAAAGTTTTTGAGATTTTAACAATTGTGTCAAATAAATTCTCATCCTTTGTATTTCAACTCCAGAAATTTCTATATTATTTTGTTGTATTTTTGTATTCTGCTCCAATTGACTTATTTGGGCAGTATTGGGTTTTTCCATAGTGATTAGTGTTTCTGTTAATGATTTTTTTATTATCAGTGAGAGTTCTTAACTTCTTCATAATGTCCTCATACTGTTTATTTATAAATTCCATTGAGTTCTTTATTGAGGTTACTTTTGGAAGGACAACTTTCTGTTTCCCTTCATGTGACCCGTACATTCGCTTCGTATAAAGCCGTGGGGCATTACGCGATCGCTACTGGGACTACTGCTCCTACCTTGTTTTTTCTGTATAATTCAATGTTTTTTGTTTGTTTGTTTGTTTGTTTGCTTTTTATATTTATATTTTGAAAAAAAATAAGATTTTAAGCTGACAATAAATCTAAGGTAATTCGCTATTAGAAAATATTTTAGACATAAAGACGAGTTTCTACGAACTCACCTTGGAAATTCAGTGCAATGTTGGCATTGCTATCGCCAAGATCATTAACTGCATTGCACCTATAGTTACCTCCATCTTCCTTGGTTGGGTCCTGAAAAAATCAACAAAACAATCAAACAATCCGATTTTTTTTTTTGTAAATGTTACAGACACAATCTCTATAAATAGTTAAAAATAATTATGAATATTACTGATGTCTTAGATGATATATTAACTATCTGTAAAGGATGTAGACATATTAGGGCTCTTTAATGAATTGCATAACGTAGATGCGTATAGAAATTTATAAGAAAAGGCGTTTCAATTGAGAAAAGGAATTTTAAAAAAAAGAGACCGTACCCTGATTTCTAATGACAATATATATGTGTCTTTTCCAGTGGACTTTCGTTTGATTGTGATTCGTTTGCTCTCCGTGATCTTTGTGGTGCCACGGAACCACTGGATCTCGGGCAGGGGATTTGCCTCAAGGATACATTCCATAACGAGGATCTCCCCTTCTTGTTTGATTGTTGGCTTTTTAGGAAACCGAGGTGGCTTGCCTTCGGGAACCCTGAAAGACAAAAACAAAACAAAAAATAAGTATCACCATAAATGTTAGTGATAACATATAGATACATAATAATTTGTGTAAAGATTTAGAATTTATTTTAATTTTACTGCATTGTTTTGAAAGTTTATAGAATATTCTTTTTCGGAAACTCACACTAATCCACTTACTTACTGGTTAAGGTTATGTTTATTCTAAATTTTAGTTACTGTGTAATTTGGTACCTTCGCATTAACTGGACTTCACAAACAACAATATGCGTCTTATGGTTATATTACACTAAAAAAACATAAAGACAAAGAAAATAACTCACTTAGGCTTTTCACTTCCACCTTCGAAGTTAAGATTAATATTTGCCGTTCCTTCTCCCAGCTTATTCTTTGCAATAGCTTTATATTCTCCGCCATCGGAGCCTGATACATTACTAATTTCTAAAGTTGCTATGTGTAAATGTTTCGCATCGGTTTCAATTTTCGATTGAATTCTGCCTCCTTCTTTAACAAGTGTTTTCCCGTGATACCTATACAAAGACATGAGTAGTTAGTTTAATTAAAAAAATAATAATATGATAATAATAATAAAAGATATGTAAATTTAAATATCAAGTTACTAAACTGTTCAATTTGTGATGCACTGTAATGTTCGGACATTCCATTGCATAAAAACTTAACTTAAAACGAAATTTAAAATTCACTAAAAATAATGGAATTTGCAATGTAATTACCATACTATCGTAGGCTTGGGATCTCCTACTAGCCTACATTCAAAGATTATTTTGTTGCCATCATCGGACTGCCTGATTTGAGGCCTTTCTGTGAATGTAGGCTTAACACCTTCATCTGGAACGGAGGTGTCATCACCTGCAGAAAGAAAAACACGTTAAAACAAGAAATCATAGCATTGTTTAGGTAGGGAGAAAAGGCCAGATGGACTTTTTCTTCGTAATGTCTTCTTTTGATTAACTTAGAACCTCAGGAGGGATTGAAGCATGTGGATTCAAGTCAAACATGTCAATTACCATCAACTGACTGTGTATGGCTTTGTTCGGTTATTTCAACAAACCGTTACAAAATGTCACAGGAACTGGAAGGGAAGAAAGGTGCCAGATGCTTTCTGGCTATTTTCAAATTCTTCCGATTTATATAAAGCTTGAAGGACTGAATTTGAATTTAACTAAATTGCAATGAAGATTTCTTTTTCCTAAAATTTCCTAAGCTTCTTGCTTCAACATAACATTAGGTAGAGTACATTTGAAAGCCCTTTAATAATAAAACATTTCATACCACGAAATAATGAGACCTTCCATAAGAATCTGTAATCACTTAAGAAAAGATATGGATTTGTTTTTTAATATATAAAGCAAAGACTTCGCACTAGCCATTATTATATATATATTTTCAATGTTTTATCTCCTAATACTGAAAAATAAAAACAAAATCATCATTTAACTCAGAATTTTTTAAATTTATACAGCGTTAATAACAAATCAGCGTGTTAAGAATAATTTAAGAATTACGACTTAGTCATCAAAAATTTTTTTTAAAAATTCATTTGTTTTCTGTGCTGTAATGACAGAATTCTGTATGACGTCAAATTTTTGTGAAAGTTCCTATCCACTGATGCATTCATTATATTATAAATTAAGTTAAAATAAAATGACTATTCTTTTAGTTTCGCTACTACTGACTAGAAAAGCATTTATAAACTTTCAGCTTACATATCACTGAAGATAAGCGAAAGTTAGATTTCAAGAATAATAATACTATGAAATTCGTTTGCTGTAATCGCATTCATATTCAGTAACCAGAAATAGCAGTAATCCGAATATAGCACTTGATATTAATAATAATGTTGATATTCACTGATTTTCAGGCTGATTTTTCAGTTATAAGATATAAATTTTATCTATTAATACATAACAAGAGACAGTTGAGAAAATTATTATTAGGAAAGATGGCTTACTGTCAAAGTTGAGGCTGATCGTTGCATTACTTTCACCTAGTTCGTTTTTCGCGGTGACTTTGTATTTTCCTCCATCTTCTACAGTGACTTTTGAAATCTCCAAAACGGAGAAATAGGAGTTGCCCTCGCCTTTGACTGATATCTGTTGTAAAAGAAAGGATAATTAATAAGTGAAAACTCATTCAAGTTTAATGTGAAATTATTAAAGAGATAAAGCACTATGAAATAAACTGACAAGTTTATTTTCTTTTCTTTTCATTGCTTAAATTTCTTTTAAATGACATACAAAGATTGCCTACGAACTGGACAAGTAAACAAATGTCGGTCAATAAAATGTAAACTCATAGAAAGTGAATATAAAGAATATACCAATATCTTAAAAGTAATGAGTATCAAATTTGCTTTGCTATTAGTGTAACAATTGGAAGGAATACAAACAAACTATTTTTTTTTTTAAATTTCAGTATCTAATTAACTGTATAAAACTGACTGCTTAATTTTAAAATAACCATATTTGAAAGGAAAGAAATTACTCAATGTTTATTAAATCCGTTTACTTCTGTTTGATCATAAAAAAATTGCTCTTAGTCTACACAATTTTTAGCAATACACCTTTTAATTAAGCAATAATTAGATTGCAGCTTTGTCAATCAAATTTTATTAAATCTGTAAAACACTGTGATATTACAATTTTTTTATGTAAAATTGTATTATTATTTGAAAGGTATTAGTCATATTCTAAAGTTATTTGTAATAATAACTTTTCATTTTTCATAATTTGTAGTAATAAATTTTAATAAATCAGTTTTCCTTCATTTCTTAAAAAAAACATTTACAATAAGGATTTTTTTTTATTTAAGATAACTGAATTATTAAAAACAATATAACAATTTAATCTGCATACTCTGCCGTATTAAGGTACCACAAGTCAGTAAAAGGATTCTATCCAAAAACTATATTATCACACTTTTCCAAGTTTCATGGAATGATGCAAATGTGTGTTAGGTAAAGATTCCAGAAATGTAGGAAATGTAGGTAATTTTTTCATTAATATTCGTTACGCGAATTTTAAAACACTCGTAGCATTAATATTAGCATGATGGAAATTTAATTATATAGCATTGCTTATGTGAATTATTTTTAAAACAACATACTATCAGCAATAAAGTATCATCTGCAAATTTCACATGCGATTTGCTTCATTATCTACGGTATATACAAAAAATAGGTAATTGATAAAAGTAATGGAGAAAAACAGTCCGAGGTTAGAGCCTAGAGGAATCCCTAGATCAGTGTTATTAGTGTTAACTAATTTTTACTAGTTGAATTATTTGTAATTTAAATTTTTAATTAAGTTTGCTAACTGAAATTTTTTAAGACGAACCTTTAATAATATGAAAATTAACAAGCTGAAGTAGTCGATAATTTGAAGTTTCATACAGGAAATTCTTATGTAAAACCGACCAATATCAATTTAAAAGACTAATGTTCTCCACAAGTTGCTATTATGTTCATTATGAAAATAACTCAGTCTTTCTCGAATTGTAATTATAACCTCCGAAGAATTGTAGTTTTATTTTAACTATTAATGTTAAAACTGTTGTATAATTTGTATCGAAGCAATACAGGTGCATAAAATAAGCGATTTATTTATAATAACAACTGAATTTAATCTGTATTTAGAATGAAGTTAAAGAAACACATAGAGATAGATATCATTATTAAATACATTGCAGTATTATTCCTTTAATGAATGATTCGAATTCCATCGTAAAATTTTCCATTTTTTTTAAAATTTTTTGTTCTTTGCCAATTTTACGTATTAGGAACTTGAGATTTCATTTTGATTTCGACCACAGACCTCGATATAAATTGAAAGGAGAAAAAAAATCGTTTGAAGGAGCTTGGTAACGAATCTGCTATCAAACTAAATAAAGAAACGGAGAAGATTGGGCTTAGGTTTATTTTAGAAGGTGACTTTGAGCGTAGCTTCTTTAGCAAAACTCGATCAGTCTACCAGAGCCAAAACTGTTGCTCACAGGAATTGAAAGAATTATCTGATACCATTAAATCATGATTCCACATTTAGAGAGAGAGACCACATTCACATTAATTTTTTTTACGAAAATATTTATAAAGAAAATTATGAGATTCTTAATTTAAAACAATAATAAATGTGCAGTATTTTTTTAAATAAAGAAGCAATCAAATTTAACTTAATCGAAAAAAGATTAATTACATGCAATTGAAGTTTTGCATTTTTTTATGAAGGTTTTTCTTTGGTCGATAAAGGACATTTATAATTTTTTGACATTTATAATTTTTTCGTATTAATATAATGACACAAAAAACTACTTTTTACATAATTTTAAAAGAGATATTTTATTTATTTTCATATAATATTTGGGATATATGCAAGCCTTTATCTTAAGGCAAAATTGATCTTCAAATTCCTCTTCAAATTTAATTGTTCCTCTTCAAATTGATCTTCAAATTTAATATTTACTATATATTTAACTTATTATATGTAACTTTCAATTTATATGTTGAATATGTTTATAAATAAGGTTAAATATGTATTCCTAAGTTGTTTGACATTTTAAAAATTACAGTAAAAAATGTAGTTAATATAGATATTTATTTGTTGAAAAATTTATATAAAAATGTATGCTATTTTGTTGCTTTTTTTCTGAATTTTCATATTTTGAATTCGTAGTTTTTCTTATGAAAATAATGAAGTGAAAAACGAATAAGGATACAGAAGGAGATAATGGCAATTTTTAACTTAATGAAATAAGTTATGAATTCAAAGAGATAAGTGAAAATTTAAATATGTACTATCGTTATCTACTATCTACTATGCTTCATTTGTACTAATGGTTCAATCAAACACTGAAATAAAATTATACTGTATCAAAAGCTTTATAATTAATTGATTTAGTTATATGCACAATTTGGTATTTAAATTTAACTTAACAAAGTATTTAAAAAAAATATTATTTTGGTGTTTATTTTCAATTTGCTGAGGCGTTCATTTGAGAAACCCGATAAACAAACTATATTTTAAGACATGTAGAGAACAAATCTGGAAAATACCTGCATCTATTTTATTCTTTGAATTACTGAATTTTTTTAAGTTTAAATTTCGCTCTGCGATTTTAAATTTACTTATACATTTTTTCCCACTTCAAATTAATTGGAGCGTCTAAGCTTAAAGGAGCCGGCTCTGAATTTAGTTGCAACGCGAAATACGCCGAATTTGTTTATTTATCTTGGGTTTTCGTACAGCCATTTTGAATCTCGCATCTGTAAATTATGTCTTCATTTGGCGTCGCCAGAATGGAAGAAGCCGATCTGAGTGCAAATAGCATATCTCCATCATTGGTCTTACGATGGCAAGCAGCGAAAGAATTATACGGCATTCCTCTCAGAAAATCTTTATGGGTAGGGAAAACAGTGTGAAATGCGATGCTGTCACCAGCGCGGACCTATTTTGGAGATGCACATCGGCCCATCTTCAATTCTGTTCTTGTTACAACCGTTCTTCTGCCAACTCTCACACAAGTTAGTTTTGGCTTTGAAATTTTGATGTCCTATTTTTTTTAAATCTCTCTCTCTCTCTCTTCTCTTTTAAAAATAGCCCTCCCCTCTCCAGGCAGTGGGTGGGGATGCTTTTAAAGCAATTACGACCAAGAATAGAAATTGTAAAGTCGAAGCACGGAAATGACTGCCAGATCAAACATTGCTCTCGTCATCGTTACTTCTCTAAGACGCCATCTTGCAAGAGGCATCTTTTTTTCCTATTGCTAAGAAAAATCTCAACCTTGTTTTGTGTGTGTGTGTACTGCCTCCGAGGTGGCTCCGTCTGGTCGCGACTACTGCGAAGGGTTAGTTGGGGTCGTTGGAAGAATCATTCCGAACGACTGAGAAGTAGTCGTCCACGACTACAGAACCAGAAAACTAATACTAAATTTTATTTTTTCCCTTTAAATTTACGATTTGGTCGTAAACAGTGAGAACATAATTTGTATTGCTTAAAGAAAGCACTTTCCTAATAAATAGCAAAACAAAATTAAATCTCACTGATTTTATTTATTTTCATCCGACACTAATGTTTTGAAAAGATAAATTTACGGCGAACATACAGTTAAATTTTTATCAATATGTTAAAACTACATAATATTTCGGAATATGTTTGCTGATATATCAGCACCGCTATGTAAGGAAAGGAAGCCATACATTTTTAATCGTTCCAAACATTTTATTAACGGTTAAAAATTAATAAAATTTCGAGTTGTAATGGTTGTGCAAATATTTTATCTATTTGTGTTTGTTTAAAATCATTTTATATATAAGTTTAACACATAAAAAAATTTACATCAATGTAGTTGTTGTCGTTGTTGTTTTTTTTTTGCTATTGTAAATATAAATTTCATTTTCATTGTTTCAAGTAACACTGTTAATAGTACAGTCATCAAAGACTAATTTTTTTTTTACTTTCTAGATAATAATAATCATGTAGTTGTATTAGAGCACCTTAATAACTAATAACTCACCTTATACCTACCCCCATGAGCTACGGGAGTAGTGTTATGGAACCACGATATCGTTGGCTTCGGGTCAGCCAAAATCCGGCACTCGAAGAGTAGCCGTTTGCCGTCATCTTCTTGCTTGATCGACGGCTTCTGTTGAAAGGTTGGAGCAACTCCATCAATTTGCCTGAAATGAAGAAAATGAATAAAACAATTATTCTAACTATTCATCATTAAGAGTTTTAAACAGAGTTTCTAAATTAATCATTCTAGTGGCTAAGTCATGTAAAATTCTAACTGAAAATAAGTTTATTGTAGATCATAAAGAAATATGAAGAAAAATAAATTATTACTTTAAAATTTAAAAAAAAATATCATTAATTAACATAAAAAATATGAAATGAATTCATTAATATCGAAATACTTAATACAGCATCTCATGAGCATCTTCTTGATTATAAAGGAGACAACTGTCATATATTATAGGACAATTTCCACGAAAAATTAAAATTAAAAATTTCCACGTAATCATCATATTTCATCAGTTTTAGACGAAATACGATCATTGAACGAATAACATAATATTCTCAAAAAACATCAAGACATTAATTATGAAGAAAACATTATGGTTTCCAGGTATTGGAGTAATTAGTTAGATTTTTTGCTAATTTTCCAGCTTACTTTTAAAATGTTAAACAGTACATGTTAATCTATTTGGAAATCAATACCATGCCAATGGTTATGTTCTGTTTCATCCCATGAAAACTGTATGATTCAGAAGTATTTTTTGTTGTTGTTGTTGGTTCTTTCTTTTTCAGGAGGCTATCCTAGTTAAGTGTGAAACTTGAAATTCAACAATTGAGTGGTTTTTACCGTTCTAATTATGGAAGTCAGATAATTTAACTTTATTAAATATTATGGTAACTGTTTGTTATGATTTGCAGATAACGAATAAGTTTCTATTACTCAGTAGAAAAAGGTATACTTTTCGGGACGTCTTAATTATAAGGAACCCAAAAACAATCCAAAAATGTTGTTACTAAGTTAATAATATTTTACTAAATATTACAATTCTAACAAATGTAATTCGATTGCAAAATGAGAAAAAAAGAACATTAATAAAATAAAATTGTCTTTATAAATACTGTTTCATTTTTAATTTTGTTTTGAAGTAACAGGTTACCCAATATTGTGATTTCAGCAATAACATACAGCCAATATTGACTCTCAATTTGTATGTATGAGAAAAGTTCGTTATATCAAAACTATATCAGTTAACAAGGTTAGCCATTAGCACTTTATGAAGTAAACATTATGAATCCAGAACGAACATTAAAACGAAACAAACCCATAAGAAAAAACCTTTAAGATTTTTATAAACTTCTTTCAAACTTCATATTAATCTTCAATATAAACAAAAATACCAAACCATTACATCTCCAATATTTCAATTCTTTTATCAAGAATCTTTATCAAGGAAATTATATGAAAAGAAAGAAAAACTTATCTTTCTAATGGAATCTTTTAGATCCTCAAACTCATCGTAATCAAGGATATTTTTTTTATCAAAATGTGGAAACAAAACCGAAAAAAAAATTACTACATGTTATAAAGGTTCGACTCAAACATCCATATAAAGCTTTAAGTTACATTAATATTTAAAAATTAATATTGGTTACTTAGAAATCTTACCACATTTAATGCAAATTATATCTACAAAAAATTGAGTTCCTAAACTTAGCTTAAGCTCTTAATGTTGAAATGGTCAAGCGATCAAAGGAAAACAAGATCCTTACGCCGTTGACTGATGTTACCAAAATTGGGAAGGTCAGAGCCTAGGGTTAAGCCTCTTGGGATGGAAAGTTAAGTTTTTTTTTTTTTTTTAAGTATATTTTTTTCCGACTGTAATTTTTAATTTTTCTGTATATTTCTTGTATATTTTTGATTTTTTCAATTCTAAATAGTGTATCACAACGTTGTAATTATTAGAATATGGACTTAATGTTCAAATTTATCTTTATAGAATGCATCAGATTTAGAATTGAATTAGCATAGACATTCAGCTCTTTTTTTTTTGCAATTTTATTATGATGATTTTAATTATTAACATTAAAGAAATGAATACGTAAAGTGAAAAAGACGGATCTAAAGATTTGTATTTTAAAGAATATTTTTTTTTATAAGTGATAAAGCCTTTAAAATTAAATAATAAACGACCCTGCATTTTAAAACAATTTAGACTAAAAATACAAAATCTAATAGAGAATTTAAATTCGAATTTTATTTCTTTTTTACCTTTTATATGAATTTTGTTAAAATAAATCGAGTTTAATAATGAAGTGATTATTCTTTTGTTTCAAGTAAAATTTAAGCATCTTGTGTCGAAGACAGGATAGATCAAAATTACCGTATCTATTAAGCCCTGAATATTGAGTCTTTAGGAGGTTATAAAGCGAGCACCCATTACATTGTGCTTCACACTTCACTTAAAGTTGTGCAAGAAATTATTCCAGCAGAAGCATTCGTCAGTTCGATGATGGAACGAATACACTTGGAACAGTGCAGTATTTAGGATTACGAAAGCTAGGTAGCTGCCTAGGGCGGCACTCTCATAGTAGGGACAGTCATTGCACCTTTTGAATTTTTGACAGAGTTATATAAAACAGACCTAAAAAATGATTAGTCAATGTGTTAAAAATCTCGAAAAAAAGTATCCACAGGACACATTGAAGATTGTTTAATAAACGAATGCATTCATCTAAGATCATTCTTGATGTCCTACGAAAGTTTCCCCCACTTCACTTTAGCTTTCACTTTCCCTATTTCACCCACTTCAAACTGTCCATATTGTAGTTATACAGTGTGCTTCGAAAGAAAGGAATGTTCGATATTTATCCAAACATTGAAGTGGGGTTACGTATTTTTCTTTATGCAATCACTAACTGTTCCTCCGAAAGGTCTTTTTCGGCTCTCAAAAGAGTGAAGAGTTATCTTGGTTCTTCTGTTGAGGAGGACAGATTACATTTTCTATCTTAGTGAATCTGAAGTGCTTCGTCGAATAGACCATGACAACATCATCAATGACTTCGCCGAAGTGAAGGTGCGGAGAAGGTTCCTTTAATGTAAATTGCAGGCATTTTGTATTTTCTCTTTTTATTGCAAATTATATCATTAAACATGAAGGCATGAATTTCTATGATACCGGGTACGACTGCTAGTTATATATACATATACGGTACCATATATATGGGCGTGCGTTTTCACAGCATAAATGGGAGAATTTTATGCAGGGGCGGCTAAAACAGCGCTGTCTAGAGGCGGCCATACTTCTAAATCCGGTCCTGACTTGGAAGGATTAACGGATGAAATAAACATTCAATGTATATTTTTCTTTACACTTAATGTTTAAATGTTTGATAAGGACATCAAACCGTGGCGCAATAGTAAATCTTACTGCTTCGTTTCTTGCCTTTTTCTAAGTTGTTATCTGATATTAGCTTACATGTAAGATAATGACAAAAATATCATTTCGGAATCTAACTCTTAATATAATGTCATACGATATCAATGTGAAGTAAGTTTTTGACTAAGGATTAGTCTTTAAGCATCAATTGCACCTACGTAATGCTAAAAATTAAGATGTTGCAAAAAGAATGCAATGTTTTCTTAAGTAAAGAGGTTAGTGTAAAGATTAACGTTTAACGAGGTGGTATTTTTAAGATAGTTTTTCGGTTCCGAGATTGATCCATTATAATAATGTGTAAATTTTCAAGAAATTGATGAGTTTTGCTTCAAGAATAAACAGAGAAGAATTTGATAAAAGATGAACAGGCGACCTCAGTGTGCAGAACATTTCCACCTTCAATAAAACAATGCTCTGTTTGCTATACGTATCAGAGACAACTGTTGAAAATCTTGTTACAAAACCAAAGAAAACAAGTTTCTCTGTGTTCTTTAGAAACAATGACAAATCAATATAGTCAGCTGATAAGTAATATTCCTGGGAAAAACTTTCGATGCAGTATAAAAATAGTATGATAAAAATATGGACGCAATCATAAAACCGTAACTGACTTTTATGTTTATATAAAACAGTTTTTAAGTTATAAAATCAATAATTTTGAAGAAGGCAAGATATATTGATATTTCCTTTTTAATTCTTGAAATTTGCTAAATAAAAGGTATAAAAATTCTTTTATACATTTTTGTATAATACTGGATTTAATAAGAAAATTTTAAGGCTTTGTGCAGTTTAGATAGCTGGAAGGTAAATCCCTTCGATTCCACAAATTGGGATGGAAAGATATAAGTTCTAAAGTTTTGCTGGGTCAGGATAAAGAATGAAATTGAAGGGCATTTTTAATTCCTGTCTCTGTTTTGGAAAAGGTTAGATGAACCGTAACGAGGAAAAACAATACGGCAAAAAAGTTTCCCCCCCCCCCCTCGTCGGGCATTGTGTGATAAAATGTGGACCATCCCTTGAATCGGATCCTTATTCACCGAAAGCATCGAATCATCAAGAAATTTCAGATTCTCTAAATAAAATGGATCTCTATTATCGTCTGAAACACTTTTTTAACATTCTGTAATAATGTTGTAAATGATAAACATTACGTGTTAACACATTTAAACTTTTCGTAAATTTTTCAGAACTTTAAGATAAAGTTCGAGCAAGTTTTCATAAACATACATCTGAAATGTTTGTTTAACTTGGTTCAAACATTAGAAATAGTTAGCGTAAATAAAAATATTCATGGAATATCTTGTCAAGAACATTTTTTATCAACTGCACGAATAAAAATAGTAATTCTGTGCTTGCAATATTGTATATAATGTTATAGCAGCAGATCTCCGAAGACTCTACAGGCTCGACTTCAAATTTATATTTCTTAAGATATCACTGAACAAAAAGGAGTAGAATAATAAAGGTTAAATACGTAATAGCCTATTGCCTTTTTAAATTAAAATTAAGCATTATTCTTTTATTCATTTATAGTAACTCAATAACTTTTATTTTAAAATAAACAAAAGCAATTCATAGCTGTTCTGTATTATCACTAGTGCGCATTTTTAATGATAGGTGTAATCTATCAAATGTGAGTCTAATGATGATTAAAAAAACAAATGATCCAAACATAATCACCTTAAAAAATGGAACCGTAAGTTTTTCATCTTTTTAATAAGTTTTTTTTTTTTAAAGTTGGAAGAAGTCACAAGAAAGCTTTGAAGGTGAAGTTTGTCTTTACCATTCCTTGGACTATTGTCATTCATGTAAACAAGAGTATATTTTTATCTTGATTTTATCGGTGAAAAATTTGAAAAAGCAACCCGAAAGTACGGGAAGATACACCTACTACCTAGAAAGATCTAGGTTTAGGTGAAAGTACTCATATGCTTCTTTACACTAAAAAAACAAACAAAAAGAAAATAAAACAGTTGTAAACACAGAACCTAAATACTGTGATTGAAGTAAGTCTGTTAGGCAATAAACTTTCAGTTAACAGAAATCTACTGCGTGTACTGGACTAATAACCATATAATTTGTAAACTACATTAATTCGCGCTATTTGATGAACAAATATCTGTTGTTGATTGCAGATCAATAATCACTGACTATTCAGAATGTGTTTATCATCAAAGAAGATGTGGTAATATCCATTTTTCCTATTATAATACTCCTTGTATTGATTTATTTACTTTGTTGCTTTCAACACCGTCTCAGCATTTTTTGTTCTTCCTTCCAGAATTCTGAATGTATTTGAGATAGTCAATTTTTGCCTTTTCTTTGTTTTTGTTTTTTTTTTTTGCTTGCTCTGAAGATAAGTAAGCAGTAAACGGGTTTCTTAATAATAAGGAAAGAGCTTTGTCTTTTTATGTACTCAGAGGTTTTCTGGAATGCTTGATAATAGATATTTACATCCCGTTTCAAATTTCGGCAGTCCATTGCTAGATTGCTAACTTTACTGAAATGATTTTTTTCTCAATTAAATTATATAATAATGACTTTTATATAGCATTATTCATTACAATTGTAGCCTAATAAAAACAAAGTATACATTAATGCAAATAATGTAGACTTTATTTGCCACATAACAATAGCCCATAGAAATTTGAAACGGATTGTCGTATAGCTTCTCCCAGTAAATGTCTACAATGTATTTGTAAGAGTGGTAAAGTAAGATGCCACATGATGTCTAACAATCATATTTGTGACTAAGCAGACTACGCATGTACGTGAATTAAGGCATGGCTGTTCGACATACTGTTATTTATTCTCTTTTGGATTAAATATCCTATGATAAGACTTCAACAACGAGTTAAGCGTTACCACGTAGAGTGTTCTCATCAATGTCAGCTGCACAACAGCTCCCTTCATTTTTCCTTAATGAAATCGTCTGTCTTCCGATCATGCCAAATCAAAGCAATCTAATTTACCTTAAGTTCTTCTGTTAGAGCACAATCACTGAAAACATTTAGCATAATATTTGACAACAAAACAGACAGCTTTAAAACTGTTTCACTATTACAAAAATGCCTATATATTAGAAAAAACGGACTGAAAAAAAAAAAACAACAACAATCTTATCGTTCGAATACCTCGTTGTTAAGCCATTCTATGCTTATATTATTTATAAAATTTGGAAAGAATTAATCCTAGTTAATAGGAAGACAAATGGAACATCCATAAATCTAAACTAAAAACATAAAAACATATTAAAAATAAAGAAAAAGAAAATTCATGTGCTGGGCTCTGCCAGCCTCAAAGAATTCACCTCCGTTATGAGATCTGCTTGTTCATTCTGACTACTCCCAACTGATGATCGCCAAGTTAGCGTGAAACATGCTGTCTTGGGATGTCAGAAATGAACATTGGTCTCAAATTTTAATTAGTCCTAGTTGTTATCGTTTAAAATAATTTTTTAATATGTTCTTTAAACAAACTCTTATACGATGAAAGATGAAGAGATGCTTGCTATATTCGTTACAAACATTTCTGGCTATATCTATTTATCTGTTTGAATTGAATGTTTGCCCATATAACAACAGATGTAACAAATTCTCCACTCTTTAATATGGTTTAAGATGGAATTTTAAATAAAAATAATATTTCTTTTTGGAATTTCATGTATAAATAAATTAATTATCAACTTTTTAAGTATACAGCCTGACTTTCCAAAATAAAAAAAAATTTAAAGCAACTTTAAATAAGAACAAAAAAATATTCAATAAACATTAAAGAATAATATTCTATATGTAGTGAATATCTAATTCATCGGTAATAAAATCCTTAAACATAATAAATCAATCAGTAATATTATTATGAATTGGTAACTGAAGTTAGTAACAATTGTTGAGAATAAAATAACTCTGCAACCTAATCAAGACATTAACTTTAATCTTCACGATATTTCATACCTCTGAGCAAAAAATTTCATCAGTGTAATTTTTGAGGAAAAAAAAAAACAACTTATTCTTTCTCCTCTATATGTCCATCGACCGTTATGATTAGAAAATTTTGAATTAAAAAAAGAAAATCCCCCGAAACCTTTACAAATGAAAATTTTAATTTCACTAAAAAGCAAAGATTATTCCTATATTTTAAAAGACGAAAAATTCAGTTTTTTTTTCGCTGTGAAAAATACTTTTAAACAATAAAACATGGTTGTATCAATAAATCAAATGCAATTTATTTTTATCCAATTCCATTTTTTTTATTTCTTTTAATTCCTTCAACCTGTACATTCCCAAGTTTCAATTTATCAATCTAAATAAAAAAAAGTAAATTTGAAAGTAAAAAAAAAAATAAATAAATAAATAATCCAGTCAAAACTGAACAAGCTAACAACTTACAAAGATTGATCTATAAAATGGCCCTATCTGTATCTCCCTCATTGAGTTCGACACTTGGAAGACACACTTGGAAATACTAAAGATAATTATCTTAATAAGAGCTTTGAGGTTATTCTCGTCTTCTTTCTTGACATACCCAAAACATTAGCCATTCTATTTATTTATAAAGAAGGATATCCATCAATAGAACCCTTCAACGTGTGAAACTTTTGCCAGATTTAAATATCTCTGTAGGTTATCCTGTATCAATTTTTTCCATCTGACGATAACAAACCATTTGGCATCATTGTCTGTAATTTTGAAGAAACAGATATTTTCTATCTTGAACATTCTGCCTCATTCCAATTTCTTTATCACATCACTTATTAAATCGACTATTTTCCTTCTTCTGTAGATTACGTCAATAAACCAAGATTACAAGTACTTTCGGAACATATAGAAGCAATGTACAGAATACAGGGAAATGTATGCGTCTTCCCTCGCCTTCTTTCTTGCAAAATAATTCAAATCTTTGTATTGAATTAAAATGAATTTTGTGATTTCCAGAAGTGCAGTACGTAGATAAACAAAATTATTTTCCTCATTTTGAATATATTTCTTTATTTCTATAACGTGCACAGATACCAAATGAAATGCAATATAATTTCAACCTCCTTTAGATCATTAACATTCTGTACATTGTCTCTGATATTCATACAGAGGTTTGAATTTGATTATCTTCATGTGAAGTAATGTAAAGTATAATGTCCATATATCAAGGAAATTTATTGAAAGACAAAGTGATTTCTAGATAATTTATTTCTCTAAAATTAATATTTTAAACTTTAATTATGAGAGTTTATTTACTAATTGTAATTTAATGTTTGTTCGTTTGTTTATTTTTTTACTTACAACAGTGTAATTTATATACAAGGTCGTGAAGACTGCACTCCATGATGGGCAATGAATTCTGCTGTCATTGGATAGCTACCCTGGAGGCACCGCTAGGTAACAGTCCGACTTTAAGGGAAAAGAAACAAACATTGAAGAATCCAACATCGCCTTGAACATCCGGCTATGCTCGAACGACATGATTTAAATGTAATTACATGAAATGCTTTTGAAGATGCATCCGCCTTAAGATTTATTATAACACTGGAAACAGTCATCGCTTAAAACAATAATAGTAACAGAAATAAACGATGTTACTATTAAAAAATAGTAACGATGTTGTTAACGATAAAACTTCGGAGACAATTGCGAAATAACAATGAAGATTTGTATAAGCTAATTTCATAGAAAATTCCTAATTCCTAATATGCCATGAACCATCAAATATTTTTGTGTTTAGGACTCCTACAATCTAACGAAACTCCTTTGTATTTTCCTCCAGCCATTATCTAAGGATTTCTGCAGTGACAAAAGCTTTAACTACTACAAACTTTACATCAAAAGGAAGAGTTATCGATGATTAGTGCAATGGGACAGTATTTAAAACAGGTCCTCACTTCTTCTAATGCTAAAAAGCCCTTTAAATTTGAGGATGCTATTTTTCACAGGAAAATACTATCAATTCAGTGGTTTTAGTCTGAATCAATTGCTATATTTTTAACGTTTTGTTTTGTTTTCATTTCATCTATTTCATTATTCATGGAAAGAGACATGAATTTTTCTATGTCAGATTTGTAAATGATAAATCAAAGTTAATTCAAACTGTTTAATTAGCTTTAATAACAAACAATCAATAAAAATAAATTAGTTTATTATAATTTCACTTTTATTAAAGAAAATATTAAGCTTCAAAAATGTTTTTTTTAATAAAATCTTTTTAAAATTTCAAGAGACATTTTTCTTTATTTAAACATTTAACAGGTGATCTTATCAATATCCAAAAATAACATTGGATCTAAAAGTAATAAAGGATTTCTTAATAAAGGGGCCTGTTCTAACAAAGGATTTCTTAAATCAACAAATAAAATTTCGATTTTAATATTTTTATTTAAAAATATGTTACGATACCTAGAAATACAAATATCCAATATTAAAATATGTTTGCAGATCATAACAATCAACTAAAAACTCAGCTTTAAACAAATAGTATAATTTATAAAAGTTAACAACTTCAAAGCAAGGAATATTCAAATTATTCTGGTAAATGTAGCAAAAAACTTAAACTATTTTGAAGATTATGTTTGAATCTCACGAACAATCTCTACAGATCAGCCATCACGAAAGCTTCAATGATCAATATACAAAGTGAATATAACATATTGTTAGGGGTAAACAGAAAAACCTGAGTAAATCGGAAACTTAACCTAAAGGAAACTCTATACAAAGATGACGAAGATAATTAACGTGCGTGAAATAACAATAATAATGCGATCAATACCGCACAATATATATATAAAACAAACATTTAAAAAAATGACATGTTTCGAGAAGCCCGAAGTAAACGGCTCTCTTCCTCAGTCTGACTGAGAAAGAGAGCCGTTTACTTCGGGCTTCTCGAAACATGTCATTTTTGTAAATATTTGTTTTATATGTATTGTGCGGTATTGATCGCATTGTTATCAATACAAAAAATTTCACTGCAAATTAAAACGAAACTAATCATTATAATAAAACAAATTCACCGAAGACAAGATATGTCATACAACAGAGAGAGAAAATCAACAGTAGCGAGTATACAGTTAAGTTACAATATAGAGTTCTTTAAAGGCAAAATCACAATTACTAACTCCCATCAGCTACAGTTAACTATCTTGATAGATAATTGAGATGCCAGACATTAAAGCTGTTGTAAATTTTATGAAAAGTCTTTATTGGTCTTTTCATATTCCAAGATAAAATTAAAAGTATTATTTGAACAAAAATTGAATAAGAATAATATATTACTATTATTCATGCTAACACGAAAGTAAGATAATAATTATAATAGAAATGTATTGGAAATTAGCATGTATTTCAATAATCTTTACTCCGTTGCCTGATATTACCATACGACGTTGCCCACCTGACTCTTGATGTGTTTAATAGAATTTTATGTAATTATATAGTTATAAAATGTTAAGAGTTAAAAATTATTGCCTTAATGTACATTTTATTTAAAATTTAAGTTTAAAAATAATCTAATGTCAGTATTTATATATATACAACTAAAACGACCAATGTATAATGTTGCATTGTTTTTGCCATTTCCATAGAACACACACAATAGTATATTTTTTTGCCTTCCCAAATCTTGAAAAGAAAACCCGCATATCAAGCTGAGATCAGAAGACGAATTACATTATAACAAACTATATAAAATTGGAAAAGTAGATAAATATTACGAAAAAAAAAATATCAAAAATCTAAAAATTTTATCTTTTTTAATTACTCAATATTGGGCGAAATTATGGTCATGAGCAAAAATGATAATCTTATATTCTTTATGTAGTTACTGAATTCCATACATCGTTACGACTTACTTTACGATTAAATAATTGTCGTACTGCAATATTTCAACAGAAGAAATATTTCAAAAATATTTCTCTGCAAAAATGTTTTTGTCCGAATTTTCTCCATTTCTTCTGGAGAAAATTTGGACAAAAACATTTTTGCAGAGAAAGACCGGAGATAAGGAAACACATGACAATCTATGGACAGATAAGAGATCTAATTTCTTTTGTCCAAATGACCAGAAACAACAACTGCTGAAAGAAAAACTGAAATGTTGGCTAGAGGATCATGAAGAAAAACAGTTTTGATACTAAAAAACAGTCTACTCCCATAAAAATTGGATGAGAAGATACTTATTCTTCTCTCAAAGGATGACTTGGTTCTGGAACCCTTTAAATGGTAACATAAGCAAAGCGACAGCACAAATTATTCTTTGAAGTTAACGAGCAGTTCACGCATCATTTTTTTTTCCGTTCTACTTTTTTTCAAGAAGGAAGACAAATGAGATATTTTGTTTAGAATTAAAAAAAAAAATTAAGCTAAACCTAAAGGGCGAAATATAAATTACTTGTTGCTTTAAGCTGTTATTTTAAATCACCCGGAAGTAGTAATGATATGGAAGCTCTTTAAGATTCCCATTTAGATGGCTGGTATCTTAAAGTATCCTACAGTTAACTAGAGGCTATTTTGAACAGGATATTTTTATCCTTAAATAAAACAAGTTTTATTTGAAAATTGAATGTAAATTACTTGAAACTAGTACTTAATATCATGTCTTTCATGTTATTTTTAGTATTTCTATTATTATTACCATTCGACTTCGACTATAATGTCGAGGCTCTGCCTTAAACCGTCTAGTTGTGGCTGATATATTTTTAACCACTAGTCTGGTCACGTTAATAAATTGTAACTGCTTACTTGTAATGAGTCCAAGGACGATCCAAATTAGAAAAGTTATTCTGCCTTCAAAAACTTATTTTATTAATGAAATACTTAATTACTGAAATAATTCAAGGCAATTCTTAAAATTATCAACACAAATTACTTAAGTGTATGATAAGATACAGTAACACATCTCCTTAAAGATAATATAAAAATATCTCTTTCCAAATGATATAATCAGAAACTATTGGTCTAGGTAGTCCTAGTTAAAGATTATCCAACAACTATTAAACACCTATAGTTGCTTTCGGATATTATTTGTAACTTTTATGAACAACTTTTTGAGAAAACTGCATTAACCTATTAAGAATTACTGTAACACTTCTTATGATAATGTGGATTAAAGCTGAAATTTAATTATTAGTATTCAGAAAACTTTTTGGAGAAATTAAAAAGAAATATATACATATAAGATTGTCAAAAAGATTTTTTTTAATACATTCAATCTTTTCTTTTATTATTTGTTTGCAAGCTTGCCCCTCTTGCTTTAGATGCGGATTTTTCAGCATAATTTACATTTGGTAGTTATAAGTCAGCTCTATGCTAATGATTTAAAGATCTGTGAAAATTATCAAAGAAAAAAAAAAAGAAAAAAAGCAACAAAACGAAATATATGTTAGTGAGCAGTTTTAAAAATTTGAATAAAATTAAATTCAATATATCAAAGACTATTAGGCTTCATGACTTCAATTTTCTGAATTATTTGTTTCTTTTGTCTGAATATGCACAATTTGTATCAAAGTTTTCAATTTTTAAAAAAATCATGGTTATTTTTTACTTTTATTTATTTATTTATTTATTTATTTATTTATTTATTTATTTATTT
>JAFIDM010000179.1:26647061-26671481 GCA_023159025.1 Thereuonema tuberculata | reverse complement strand
TGCGAATCCTAACTTTAGCTTTGTGCCTTGCAATTGATATCTTTCTTGAATTATTCGGGCACGTTAAACTTCTTTTATATATTATTATAGTTAAGAATTTTATAAACGTATATTACCTTTGTTTGTTAAAAGCAAATTATCTTATTCTCAACATAAATAAATATTTCTTTAAAATATAAAAAAAAAAAAAAACCTTAGTGTTCAAAATTGTCATGTGGCATCCATCGTGTAACTATGACAAATGCCGAATGCTGCCATAAAGTTAGGAGGTTCAAGGAAAGTGAACAAGAATAAAGTAAAAGTCCGAATCAAATAATGAAGACAATAACAGGATAAGCTTCAGATGATATCGACAATACATCAAGACAACAGGAAATCATTTCACGAATCTAATTTAACAAAGTCTCTTTGTTCATCAGGAGAAACATCAGTCATGGTCTTAATCCAGGGCTTCCATACTGCTTGGGGTTTTGCGAACCCAGTGATTTGGGGACTAGATCTCTTTTATATTTCATTAGCTTACATTTGTTAATTGCCGTTTTTATATAAATAAATATGTTAAAATCCTTATATTTTTTTTCCCAGCTGTTTTGCTCCTAGCTATCCATTTGTAAAAGTAAACGACTAACTATTCACATCTTTGAAGTCATACTAGTACAGATAGAAGGGGATATGGAGACAAATTGGGCAATTCATGGTGGGTCTATAAAGCTAAAAGGTTAAGAAGCCCTGTTTTACATCATAGTTTTCAATTTTCTGTGATACAATAGTATCATTCTTTATACATTTCGTAACATTTCATTCTTCTTTGTTTTACTGTAAATAATGTAACTTAGTCAGCGAAATTAAGATTAAAATTTTAAGATTAATCTTAATGTAAAAGAAGTATCTATGTGCTGTTGTTGATATCTCATCAGAATTACGAGATTCTTACACACATATAGACAAATATACAAATTTGAAAAAGCTACCGATTTTCTTTTTTAACATATAATTGCATCTGAGAAAAAGGAATTTTTTTAATTAAATATCATAAAATATTCCTCAGCATATTCTGTATATATTTTCTTAACATTAGAGCTGTGCTTATCATATTTGCTGCACGATCATTTTGGAATAAATTGGAGTATTCATGATCAAAGAAAAATAATGAAAATCATCATCTAAATCTTCATAGGATTTTTTTTTAAGTTATCCCAATTTATACATTCCAAAATCAATATCTACTTCCTTATTTAAGTGAATAATGATAAACATCACGGTATTTCTACTAAGTTATATCTTCACCTCATTCTTTCTTCTTCAGTGTTTTGTCCGTTCTGCGGGTGTAAAAGCTAGTTCGCCTCCATGGGTTACGCTGAAGAACTAGCAATTCTGGCAGCCAGACAATCGTCTCGATCTACTGGCTAATGAATGCCATTCGATAAATAAATAAATAAATAAATAAATAAATAAATAAATAAGTAAATAAATAAATAGTAATAACTATTCGCAAGTTCGTAACTAATAGAAGATGCCTCTGTTATTCAGGTGATAAAACCAATTTGACAAAAACATAGAAAACCAGCAGTTTTCTACTTATAGTATCTTAAATTTCAGAATTTAAGTTAAGACTACATAATATCATTGAAGTCTCCTTGGAAATGCTTTGCTGTTCTTTCACAATAATGTCAATTTCTAAATAATAAAAGAAAATGAAACAGAAATCAAGCCTTCTCTATAACACAGCGTCGGCTCGGTGATCAAGTGTTTGGGCATTTAACTGAGGACTGGAAGACCGTAGTTCAAGCCCCGTCAATTTAGAGATTTCTCTCTTCCAGATGAGTCCATCGGTTACTGGTCCTCTGTAATTTGGAGGACTAGATATCTTAGGGATTAAAGTCCGGCGAGCAGTTAAATGTAAATGTGTGTTACTTTATCAAATATTTATAGTGTCTAACAAGTTATTTTATTTTATTTTATTTTTTTAAAATTTTCATTACGCTTAACTCAGTTTTTTTCTCAATGTTTGAAATGAAAGGACAATCATAACAAAGACAAATTTATTCAATTCCACATTACAGATAGAGAATAGCTGTAATAGTAATAATAGAAAATACATCATTCGAATAGCTCTTATGAAAATGTGTATTTTTCCCCCAATGTTTATTGCTATGTGTATTCAGAAAGTGGAAGCAACACTAATAAAAATACAGTAGAACCCCGCTATTCCGAACTAATTGGGACCAAACACTGTTCGGTTTAGCGGGAATTCGGAATAGGCGGATTTCATGAATAAAATCAACGTATTGACTTCTTAAGGCGTAAATTAAGTGCGGTGACATCTGATAGTGTCGGCTCTATACAGCGTTGATCGGCTCGTGGGAACAGATTCAGTGAAAGTCGGAAGGGAAGGGCAGTGACCTTCGACGACTCATCACCCCCCCCCCTCTCCCTCCCGCGATCCAAGAATTACTACCGGGTTACTGCATTTCCGCTGTTAAACATTAAACATGGCAAGTAAACGAAGTCGTTCTTCGTGTACTTTAAAAGAAAAACTTTTAGAAGTGTTAAAAAGACTGGATAAGGGAGAAAGTGCTACTAAATTATCACTCGAATATGGTGTCGGAAAAGCAACGATTAGTGACTGGAAAAAGAATCGCGTTAAAATTGAGCAGTTCTGCTTCAAGTGAAAAAAACTCTTGAAAAACGGCAAAAAACTATGTATGTCTCTATTTAACTTCTTTGTATAACAATAAATGTACATTTTTTCACGAACGTCTTTTTAATTTCTCCTATTTTTAAGTTAAAAAAAAATCGGTATTTTTTCTGAACTCTGTTCGGAATAGGCGGATTTTCGGAATAGCGGGGTTCGGAATAGCGGGGTTCTACTGTATAACAAAAAAAAAAGGCTATAGTGGAAGTGGAAAGTCAACCTAATTTTCCAATTCTATAAAAAATGAATAACAATAGCAAAAAGATAATAGAAAAACATCAAAATATTAAGATAAAATCCATTTTTGTTGATGAGGAATTGACATCACTAAAAAAAAAAGCTATCTTTTGTAATAACTGTAATTGTGGAGACTAATTATTCTGTATTGATGTCAGAAAAAATAGCTATCTGTAAAAGTTTTTGCAGGTTTAGATTTCTATAGATACAGCTCAACATAAGAGTACAGGATTCCATTTTATTCTGATGTAGCTAATACACCAACATACACCAGGAGTACAAAGCAGTAAATCTCAGATGTTAAAACTAAATTATCATTAATCATTAGCAATCTTTACATTATTGTTACGGATTCTACTACTTTGTTTAATTTTATTGTTAAAAGAAATTATATATTCCGAGAACTTTTCTGTTTTTAATTACCTTACTCTTAAGCTTGGTTGCCCCTGATGTTTTTTTTTTTATTATTTATTTATCTATTTAATAAATTGTGAATATAGAATAACTTTATATACTACAGTCAAAGCCACCAAAGAAGCTAAAATGTAGGATTTAATTATCTTATTACCTTGATATTTGATTTCGGCATCACAAACAAAGTTTTAAACACGAACAAAAGAAATATATTTTTTAAGATATTTATATACATTATATACAAATTAAAATTCTAATGATAACATTTGAAAATTTTAAAGTAATTAATTTTTTGTTCTGAAGATATGATTACAAAGGAACTGTTCTTAAATTTCGAAACGTTTGGAGACCACTATTTGAGGTTGTAGTCTTCTTTTTCTCAACTTTACAGATGTCTCTATAAAGGGGGAAAAAAGATAAAAAAAAAAGCAATTATCTTTAACAAGACAGAAAAAATCAATCCATCCATGCTCGAATTCTTAGGATTGCATCTTGTTGTTGGGATGCTTCTTTTTTTTGACACAACTAATAGAGCACATGCTGTTCTTATCTGACTACAAGCAATAAATATAACTTAATTGATTACTGAAGAAAAATAACAACAGGCGTTTTTGTTTTTGTTTTTCTTTTATTTCTTTACGTTCTTCCTTTTTAGATCTGTATCTACATCCGATAATTCTCCAATAAGACTTTTTAATCTTCTAGAATTAAACGGAGAAGATGGTAGAAATAGATCAAAAACCCAATAAGTTTTCCAAGAAAAATAGATGGATTTAGCTGAGTTTGTGATACTAATAGCCCTGAAGAATAAGGATGTCATCAAAGAAGAGGAAATAAATAAATAAAACGAGGTCATCTGTTTTCTTTTTCTTTCTTTCCTCTAATGGGACATGAGAGGGGAAAAAAAAACCTTTTTACTTTCTTCAATAGTAAAAGAGATGTAAGTAATCTACAACATGAATAGTGGTTCCCAAACATTTCGGGCTTGCGTCCAACCCCTTTAGAGCAAGCTTTGCATTCCCTTTTTAGTGATCCCGTAGGGAGAGGCTATGAGATTCCCCATATGTGTGCATATGTGTGTATATGTGTGAGTGTGTATTTTAACGCTCTCCACAACCTAAACCGGGAGTCGGAGCCTCATAATTCATTCCTCACTGGACTCCCTAAGGCCTGGAAGTTTGGAGGAAAACGCGATTATCGGTTCAGGCCACTTCGGTTTTAGGTGGCCGCTGACCGAATGAGGAAAATAGTGGTAATTCGACAAAATTGGGGTCTATCTATACCGAATGGATGATTATCCTGAGAAAACATGATACCCTCGACTCAGTTTGCCCACTCCAGCTCGAGATGGCCATTGTCCATTTATTCAGAGCGAGGCTTTCGTTATACTATGCAGTATAATGAAGGTCTCGCTCAGAGTGACCCAAATGATGCAAATATTGTATGGTATCGCTTGATTTTGTGTTTACTGCAATCTGTGAATTTTTGAATTGTAGCAAGCCTCAAATTCAAACCTCTTCCCTAACTACTAAAAAAAAAATAAACTCTAATGAAAAGTATCTTTATAGATAAAAACCTACTTTTCTAGATTACTTCCAACTTTCAATATAAATTTAATTGAATCTATTCTACGGCGTCAATTTAATCGTGCAAGCAAATGAAAGCAGTTTTTGAAATTAAATACAAATAAAAACGTAGCATTTTTTGAAATTAAATACAAATAAAAACGTATTCAAAATCTAGGTATCGAATTTTAAAATGTAAGTTTTTGTTTGGAACTCTTTCTTTCTTGCAAAGAAAGTTGTTTATTTCCCATTCCCAACCCTACCCCGGTTCGGAATAACTGAGCTAAAAGAAGAAAACTTGACATTCCTCTCTTAAGTTCAATTTTGTTTCTAATAAAGTGGGTAATAAAATCAACTCCTAACTTTTTAGGAAGGTATAGATATAAATATAGTAGTAACTAGAAACTAAAGAACAGAGTAATTTTTTATTGAAAAGAAAAATGATATTTCAATTGCTTATATATTATATTTTCTTTTATTACAGTATTAAAAACTAAAGAAAAATTTAAAATAAAAAAAAAATCTTTTTATCAATAAAGTTTTAATAATGAATCATTTTTTTCGTGAAGAAATACTATAACAATAATTCATGTTTGAATTTCCTAACGTTGGTTCTCCAATGGAAAACACCGTTCTCCAATGACAAAAGAAACAAGACGGAAATTCAATATATTGATTTCAATGATATTATTGTGCTCACGCCGAAAGATGAAACTCCCAGAATGCAAAGCAGATTATAGATTGTCCTTTCCTGGCCGTGCGGTAACATTCAAATAGAAGAAGTCGCTTCTCTTCTATTTGAATGTTAGCGAACGGCCAGGAAAGGACAATCTATAATCTGCTTTGCATTCTGGGAGTTTCATCTTTCGACGTGAGCACAATAATCTCTTTTGTAATCAATGCAAATGCAACCAAGAAATAAATAGAGATTTAATGTTACTTTCGGTACAGCGAATTTTCTGCTTAAGTCGCCTTGGTCAGAAAAGATAAGCTTAAATAGAAAACTCAAAAACTTTCCATGCATTCATTCTAATCAAAAAGAAAAAAATACGTAAACAATGTTTTATACGAAGTTCATATTAAAGAATAATCCAGTTGGTTCACGTATGGGAAAATATTTTTAAATTATTGATATTTCAAAATTTTGACAGATATCTTTTTTCGAAACTTTATCGCAACTGAAAGATGAAAAACAGGCTTTATCTCATTTTTACGTCTTTATTAATACTTTTAATTAGGCACAAGTTTTAATTATTTTTTTTCACATTGCTACTGTTTATTGTATAGTGTGATCTTAATTTTTGTGCGTGTTGAATATGCTGCTTAATGTAAGTTACATTAAACAGGATCAGCACTTAATAAAATAACATCTCAAAATGGTCAGTTTTAAATGGCTATTGGCGGTTTTTACAAAGGCGGCAGTGACAGCTTCATTCATTTCACTTAATATTTGCAGTTTCGTTTAATTTATTCTAAATTATTCTATTATAAAAAAAAAGGATAATATTCTGGAATTCTAGGAATGATAGCGCATTAAAAATTAGGAAGTACATTAAATCATTAAATATAAGATGAAGGAATAACATCCTTAACATTAACCTCCAGCACAATTAACACTGAACACAATTATTTTATTTGTGACATATATTAATCCCAATAACACATGAAAAAAAAAAGATAGAATTTCAAATACTGTTAAGTATTAGTCACATCTGGATGAAAAAGTAAAGTTATCGCTCGTTTTCAAGATACAATGAAATTTAAGTATCTTGTATGGATCCATACCGTTTCTTTACAAACATACCGAAATGACTTTATTAATGATTAAAAGTAAAGTAAAAGAGATTCTAAATTTGTTTAACAAGGTTAACCAGGACATACAGTTCACCATGAAAACAGAAGATAACTATAGGTTACCATTCCTTGATGTCTTGGTTATTAGAGAAGATAATAAGTTTGAAACTACAGTATTCAGAAAACAGACTAATGCTAATATTACTATGAATTATTTAGCGGCCAGTCCTATGACATATAAAATCAATTCTTTAAAATCAGCGATAAAAAGAGCTTTAAAGCTTTGTAGTAATGGGTATTTATTACGCCAAGAATTAAATTGTGTTAGAAATATCTTTGCTAATAATCATTATCCTATTCAATTTGTTAATCACTTTGTAACCAAGAGAGAGAGATTTATGAATGGCAATGTTAGCAATAACAATAAGGACAAAAATAATGATAAATATGTGTCAATTCCATATGAAGAAAGATTAAATAATAAATTGAATCTTATCTTGAACAAAGTAAATATTAAAACGGCACACAGAGCCATTAGGAAGTATTCTGGCAGGAAGTAGGATGAAACCAAAAATTCTAGAAAAAAATGGGGGTGGTTTACGGAATCAAATGCGATAATTGTTTTGATAATTGCATGTATGTGGGAGAAACGAAAAGACGGGTAATCACGCACATGAAAGAGCACGAAAGGGCCCTAAAACAGCGAAATTTGCAATATATGACAGCTGAACACTTTCAAAAACAAGGACACTTGATAATGACTGACAAACCGATTGTTTATGCTATGGAGCAAGATTGTTATCTTAGAAAGTTTCATGAATCACTAATTATTAGATCGCAAAAATGTTATAACACGGATGTGTCAATAAAAAATGCATTGGTTTATGATCTAAAGTAAGTTGCTTATTATTGATGGATACTTATTGTAATAATGCATTGATAATACTAGTTTATGATATTCCTTGTATTGTTGTTAATTCCTGGTCATAAGTAGGTTTATGGCCGTTCGCCATTTATGTTAATATGTTTTTTCATTTACGTTACATCTGAGGATGAGGTTGAGCCTCGAAACATGTTATGTGAAGACGAACATATCTTTATTTTTGAAGGTTTTGTTTATATGGTCCTTCTTTCAATATATACTACACATTTTACTTTACTACTTTACTTTACGCGATCAGGCCCAGGGGACCGCGCGATGTAACAACCAAGGCTCTCCATCTGTCTCTATTTTCAGCTACCAGTCTCCAGCTCTCCGAAAGTCCCAGTCGCAAGAAGTCTTCCCTCAATCCATCCATCCATCTCTTCCTAGGTCTTCCCACTGGTCTTTTGCCCGTTGGGGTCCAATCCAATACAATTTTGGGCCACCTTGTTTCTTCCATCCTCACTACATGCCCTGCCCATTGAAGTCTCTTACTTTTCATCACCCCCACAATATTGGGCTCCTTGTAAAGCTCATAAAGTTCGGCGTTGTGTCGTCTTCTCCATTCTCCCGTAGCTTCATCCTGGATTGGTCCATAAATATACTACATAAATATACTACACATTAGGAATATTAATTAATAAATGTAGCTTTGGAGACAAATCGCCAAACTTGCTTTCTATTAAATGTAGCTTTATTTGAAATTAGTATTTTAAAATTATGAGTTTACAGTAAGTTGTCATTCTGTCAAGCTATCATTTTCTCTCACTCCCGCAGTCTAAATAGAATTCTTTCAAACAAAAGAAGTTGCATGATTAGTGTTGGTAGTTTCGTTAACTACAAGGAGGGAGACAAGTGGTTGACTGCAGAGAAATAGGGATAAGAGAAAGGGAAGAATCTGGAAATAGACAATAGCAACCAATAGTTGAACAGCAGAGAAGATTTACAAAAAAAGGAAAAGTAATAATTATTAGACAATGATAATACGATAAAATAAGAAAAGGTGCCCAACATAAGTAATTAAAATAAAAAAAACAAAACAAATATTTATTAGTATAACTTTCAAGAGGGAAGTTCTGATATCGCTGCAGCGAAGAAATATTGTTGAATTAACATAGAATAGAGAATCGTCATAAAGAAAAAATAATCAACATTCGAACCAACAATTTCTATAACACTTTTATACTTCTCCCATGTTGCTCAAAGCACTCAGGCAAGTATACAACTAACTGACAACTCGATAATAATGGTATGGCCTAGAAACTTGTATTTTTCGTTGTTGATTCTCTCTCTCCCTTCCGTCATGTAGGTAGGTAAAAGCTGTAGATTTTTCAAAATAGAAATTTTCAGTCCAAAAAAAAATTTTGTTTTGAAAAAAAACATTAATAATGAAACTTTTAATTATCATTTGACGTTTTCGACAGAACTTAATATACAATTGTTAAAAAAAATATATTTCAGATAATAAACAAATTAAGCAAACTTGAAATTTCCATTCACGTGAGTGTTGGTTATTTAAATACATAAGCTTAGTGGAAATTTTCCATCAGTCATTTTGGTTTGCTATTGGGTCTCTGCTTTCTTTTTAAAGTAACTTAACTCTTAAAGAACGTTATACTTACAGATCTGTTGCTATCCTTCTGTCAATTACGTCTTCATGTAATTTCTCTACTGTTCCAAGAGAATCTTTTGAAAAACAGATTTCATTTCGAATTTGTTTTTCAAAAGAAAAACGAATTGAATTGTCACTTAATAAAAAATCATGTTTCAGACTCAAGTAAACTTTTTACTGATCTTAATACTAATAAATAATATTTTCACGAATTTTATAATTTTATATCAGATAAAAAGATACTTCTTTTCCTTTTGACACAACAGTCAATTTAATAATGAGATGAGTGTGTATCCCAAGCCAATAGCAATTCAAAGAATTTCGTATGAATGTTGTATTTTTCTTCAATTTTCATTCATTCACATTATCTGTCTTTGAGTAATTCCAAATTCAGATAAAAAAATAAAAATAAATAAATAAGCAAGAAGTTCCTGAAAGAACTTGAAATCTACTTTCCTTACACTGTTACATTTTACTTTATTTTTAAAAATCGTGAAAAAAAAATAATACAAATGAAAAGCTTACGTTAATTTTCAAATTATAATATCTTCTGAATATAAGGAGTTATAAATTTTTCCATTTTCTGAAGAAATTAATTAAAATCTACAAAATTTACTTAAATTTCCTCAAGCAGATTGATTGTAAGCATAGAAACCATAGTTAGGAAATTTATGGACACAACCACACATCCCTAATCATTCTTGCACATGTCTTTACACTTGGCAATATGTGCTTTGGTCCTTGACCCGCCATATTGTTTTTGCTGGGGAAACCCAAGGTTTGAAACATATAAACATTTTAATTATAATAATAATAATCCTTTCGTGAAAGAAGCGCCCTGGTACTATTTTTTTTTTACGACTACATTAATGGATTTCAGATATAAAAATTAATCCTTTAAAGTTATTAGGGGGCGTCCATTAATTACGTGAACTCAAAATGGGGGGGGGGTCGGCAAAATCTCACCAAATCTCATTAAAAATCTCACGTCAAGTTTTTAATTCAGAGAATATACATATTATAACAGATTATAACATATCAAATAAATTTAATTATTTAAAAATTATAGGGGAAATCTCACCAAAGGGGAGGGGGGGTCCAAATTTTAAAAAAAAAACACCTCACGTAATTAATGGACATCCCCTTAAGAGAAGACACACACACACACACACACACACATAAACTGCTCGTTTTGATGAACTTCACTTTCCTAAAGAATTGAGGCTAGTCAGAAACAGGGAAAATTCTTCAATCCTCAACACATAACTTTCTTCAAGTCCATTGTGATTTACATACGTTAACTACATGAAGGCATTGTAGCCGTATTCAAAGTGAATCTCCTCCAACTTGAACATTCATATTTGTAAACTCATTCCGAGATACAGGAGTTGAGAACTTGTTTGTTTACTGATTGTAGCCAAAATCTGATTCACTGTTGCTAAATTTAAGCTAAACAAAATATCAACAAAAATCGAGAGTTCGTAGGAGTTTCCTACATTCCTTTAAGAGAAGAGAATTTTGGGGGGAGAAGGAGAAGAAGGTTTTAAATTACTAATGCAATTTTATCAGGAAAGAAGCATTGAAATCGGGATTTTTGAAATTTCAGAAAATAAGTGATAATTTCGGAGAAACAAAATAGGCTTTTCCAGATTTTTTTTTTTTTCCATTTGGAAAAAGATGCAAATTTTTTCTGCTGAATTTAGATTTTACCAAAAAAATTAAAATAATCAAAATGGGTATTCTAAAATGCAGACAACTTTATAATTTCTATAATTTACAGAAATTATAAAACATTAAATTCTAAACTTCTTTAAATTTCGAAACGAATCGTAAGCTAAATAACAATAACGAAATAACCATCACTTTTTTTTACGAGAAAACATTTTTTTTTTCAGCAAATTATAATAATACAGTAATACGTTAAATTTCAAATATGATATTTTAGAAGAATCCTTAAGTTATCTGAATTGTTATTACTAAAAAGTTATTGGCTTTTTTTTAAAAACATTTATTTTTCATTTGTGTTTTTATGTTTTCTCATCATCAATATATTACTTAGTATTTGCTTATAATAATCAAACTGTCACAAAATTTATATTCCTTGCTAAAAAATTATAGTAGAATTTGTCTTTTATGATTCCAACTTATTGCACAAGTATCCTTTCAATAATAAACGACTGGTATGATCATGATAAAATGCGAAAACTATATTCAACGACTGATATTCAGCAAAGATCTTCCGAATATACAAATAATTAAAGCTGATAAGAATCACAACAATGAGGTAGAAATGGTATCTCTTTTATTTAAATTAGTTTAAAAATTGTAAGAAATACCATTCTTTTTTATGTTGAATTGCACTTTACTATCGACTATTACATGAGCAATAGTTTCCCATAGATATGATCTTGAAAAACGGCAGCGAAAATTCTACTTTCAGTAATCTCACAAAAACATCGGGTTAAGACTTTCGCCTACATTTCTCAATTGTGAATGAATAAACACATACATTAAAAGAAAAACAGAAACTTTGAAGTTTCTTAACAATCGGAAACAAGACAACTGAACAAGACATCTTAAATTATTCAACTATTCAATCAATCAATTCAATGAAGTAAGAATTCTTAATGAAATATTCGTTTAAGTTATTAGATTACACCTGAGGGAGAAAATTGAAATGATTTTCTGTAGCTGAGAAAGAAGGTAATTAACAATATATTAGCTACTTTTAAAATGCGCTAAAGACTTTCTAAAGACATCAGTCATGCATACACAGATACCGCAATCTTTGAGATAACTTTCAACTTATATAAAATAGTTAATGAGAATACAATCAATTTATTTACAGAGCTACCAGTTCTTTCAAATTCTTTCATAGTTTATTTACGTAACTTCTTAAAACGACAGTTGTCGTTTTCTTTTTATCGTTCTAGTAATAATAAAGCGATTACCTAAATCTAAATATTTTTCTGGCGATTTTCTGTGTTATTTCAAATGGACAACAGTAAAAGTCTACGTTATGAATGGAAGTAGTCTTCCACCTCATTAGTACAAGGCGTCAGCTTTTCGTATCCATTCAATCATTTCCACAGTGGCTTGTTTAATGATCTACTGTATATTAAAAAAGTTTCAAATCGTTTAAGTCATTCCAGTTCATTTAGATATTCACCTAGTAACTTTAAAGACATTACCAAATTTCATTTCCCGCCGCTAGTGTATGACGTCGCCCAGTTGTCTCGACCAATCGTGGCAAGATGTTCGTACTCAACGTTCAGATTTCCAAATTGGGGGTATAGGTTTGCTTTTTAGGTATTGTACAGATCCAATTCACAACAGTATCACTGCACGATCCTCCATAGCAACAACGAAGAAAAAATATTTAAAAAAGAATCTCATGTTTAGATTTTCTCATTTACGAACTTTACAATATGCATTATTATTACTATTTAAAATTAAAAATTGTAATAATAAAGAAACTTATTTAAAAACAAAAAGTTAAAATATAAAAGCAGTAAATATACTGAGTATTAAAAATAATAAAAAAAAAAAAAGAAAAAAAAAAGCTATGTTTCTTAGTGCCAAGTTTCTGAAGTTGAATTAAAGTTAATTCCGAAGTTGACAGAACTTGAAGAAAAATATTAACGAGCATTCTTTACTCTTTTTATTTCATAACTAGGAAAACGGCATTTATTAAGCTGGTAGTACTCAGAAAGCGGCGTTGAGTCTATGAATATGTCACTGGCTTTCCTTGGCCTTAAAGATGAGTCATCCACTAATAGAAGCCAGCGTTTCCTGGTGGCCTTTCTTTTTGCAATCGCTGTTCGGCCAACTTCTTTCGGTTAAAAGTACCCTAATGATTCCACCAATTAGCTTTCAACAAACACTAATTACACTTGGCGGAATCGCATGTCTTCAAGGTTTGGTTAATTTAAACGTTTTCTGCTTAAGAAACTGGAAGTACGCTTAGAGTTCTGCAACCAGAAAAACCAGAGTTTCTGAGAAAGAAAGAAAGAACCATCGCTGTGACATCTGTTCAAAAGGCTTAATAAAACAAACGCTAAAACCACGTTTTGATATCTGTTCACATATTTATTTTAAACTGAGTGTTTTTACTGCTTAGATGAAGGATACATATGTAAAAGAACTAACAAGATTCGCACCACTTATTATTGTTAAAAAAAAGCAAACAAAACAAAAACAAATTTTAACAATACGAATTATATTTGGGACAGTAGTAAAACAGTAACTAAATAAGTTAACTAAATATTTTACTAATTTACCAAATTTATTACAAAAATTATGTTGGAAGTCGTTCTAGAGTAAAACCTAGGCTTTCAAGTTTTGTGTGTGTGTTTCTAATAAAGACAACATATCTTAGTGTCATTGCTAGCCACCTAGAAATCATAAGAAGCTTAATACGAATTACATTTTATTTTATTTTACTTTATTTTTTTAATTGCATTCATTTCCGTTTCCGCTTGAGAAAAGTTCCAAAAAAAATTAGGGTGAAAGTTCACCAATCATCTGATTTTTTATTGCAGTTTGAAATTTTGTTAATGTTTTATGGTGTTTCATATTAGACATTAAAATAACATTAATAAGTAATATAATTCAGACGGAAATATTACAGCATATTTCTGAGTATGCCTGAATATTTAGGGATCCAATTGGGAGCTATTGTGATAGCAAGCAAAATCGGTAGCTATTCTGTTTGTCATGTCTGCCCGTATCTGTCCACCCCTAACAACTCCCCAACGGAAGGTCGGATCGACAAACGGATTTCACCAACATGTTCAGAGGCCCAAACAACATAGGAATAGAGTATTTTAGGGGCCAACGCTCCCCCCCCCCCCATGTTCGAGATATTTTGGCATTGTTTTCAATGGATTTCCACTATTTCTTAAATGTTAGAAATGCAACCATCTCATTTCAGTTGTCAGCTGTAGCTTAATGCTTAAAGTCTCCGGCTCATATAATGAAGGTTGTCGGTTCGAATCCGTACATCTACTTTTTTTTTTTTTTCTTATTTTTCTAACTTTTTTTTATTATTTTCCCTTACGTTAATTTACTTCCTATTTTTATTACTATTTTTAACGTTTTTATATTACTTTTAGGTCGCCCTTAAATTTACGCCTTAGCACAAAATTATATTCACTTGTTATAATATCAATTTAAAAAAACAGAGCTACTTTTAAAATATAAATATCCTTGACATTAAAAATTTCTTATCGAACATTAAAAAAAAGAACTTACTAAGTTTTAAAGAATTAATACAAGTAAATCATGAATTATTTATTTAATTATTAATACATTGTCGTTTTGTTATCATTTCAAAATTCAAAAACTTTATATGCCACGTTTAAGTTTTTATTGAGACTTTTTTTTTACTCCGAGTTTTTCAAAAGAATACGAATTCTTGGAATTTACGAAAATAATTGCATGTGAAGTTTCTTTGGCAGAATAAAATAGAAGCACAGGTAGAGAACACTACAATCGTAAAGTGTGCCAAGGTCTACTTTACTTGATATAACATTACCACAAAGGAAATTGGACGGAAACAAGGAAGCGTCTGTTGTTAAGACTGCAGAAAAAGAAGTCCTTCTTCTACTGACCTCCAAGGTAATTCCAGTCCTTTCTACAAGGTCTGCGTCACTTCCCATTTCGTTTGCCTATGACTGTTGGAATCCTGAATTACTGTTTCCAGCCGCGTTTTTTACCAATTGATTTCAACCACATGGTACAAATAAAGAGAGATAATGACCCGAAGAGTGCACTTCCGGCATGCTTCTGTCCACAACTCAAAATAACAAACATTGTTGATTAAGAATAATCCAACCATACATTCACTATCTTTTGCCTCAAAGTTTTTACATTTCGTACCTGTTATGCAACATGTGATTTTTTTTTCCCATCGACTTTGGTTACTGAAGTTTAATTATAACTACGTTGTTTACAATTCCCAATTATTTCACTCTGTGTACTTCATTAATTCACAACCTTTTTACTCAACTCAACATTTTTTTTTCATTTTGGGGGAAATTAAGTAATTATTTTATTACAGGTAAACGTAAACTTTTAAATAGAGATTGAATAATTGTTTACAACATTTTTTTTTTCATTTTAGTAAGTTTTTTCCTCTGAAGAAACGAGTGTAGAAGAATTTTTTTTCAGGATTTAAATTTTCAATGCTAAAAATGTTCAAGAACTGATATTTTCTTACTTTCTTATCTAGCAAGGAGAGGGTACATCCTGTATATCGTCAAAATCAATGCCATTTTGTGAGATGAAAGTATTTATTGAGTATTTCAAACATAAATTGAATATATGGGTTCTGGGGTCAACACTCAACCGATTTTGAGATATTTGACATTATTTTCATCGATTTTTTGAGTATTAACTTATTAATTTCCTGTTGTTCGCTTTCAACAAGCTATAGTTACACAAGAAATGAGATCTGAGCTTTAAACCTATTCTCAACCCAATGGGATAATTTCTATTTAGAGACGGAACATAAAGATCGACCTCTCTATGACATAACATACGATCAGAGTGCGTGCAGTCCTCTGTGACTGAATGATTACACTCCGTGACAGAAATTTGGCAAAAGGAGCTATCATTTAGATCTCAAAAAATCTATTTCCCAAGCTTTCTTGCCAATTAGACAGCTTGATTGCTGTGAATATCTTTAGAATTGGCCAAGAATAGTACAAATACATCAACCGAAGATTATATCATAATGCCCAAGGAAGTGAGGAAAAAGAGAGGGAAAAAAGCAGCCGGAACTTCAGCGGAAAATAGATCAGACGATATTCAGATCTCGGGACTAATTTTTTTATGCTCGGATTCGAAATGCTAAAATTAATCTTTAAAAGCACAAAGGAAGGTTCTTCTTTTTTTCGCTAGCTCGTAAGTCTCTTTTTTTTCCGAATGCATTTCCGAATGTATTTTTTCGAATGCAATCAGAGGTTCACAGAAAGATCTTAAACTGTATTTAAATCAACATGAAAATATATATTTTTTAACTTTTGTTAATAATTTCAGAATGATTGCAAGTAGAGGAACGTATCACCGCCAAAAGCTGACTAATCCATGGTTTGGATACCAAACACAAAGAAGCATAGATAAAGAACAGAAATTTTATAAATATTCGTATTTCAAATTTTAAATCTAATTTCCAGGCTTTATTTTTTGTACTTTTCAATTTTGAATGAGTTTGAAGTTCTGGGGTCGAAGTTTCTACTTTCTGGGGTCAACACATATATCTTTTCCTGCTCAATGTATATCTATTTTTTTTTTCTATTTACAAAAAATACAATTTCACTATCTTTTCTATTTAAAGGGATTTTAAAGCTTTTTATTTACGTATTTTAAAAAAGTATTTTTTAAGATTGCAGCTGTTCAAATATAAAGAATATTATTTTTACAAAGATAATAATCTTTGTAAAAGAGATTTACTTTTAAGATTTAATATTCTGTGAAAAAGTCCACTGAATGTAAAATTTACATTTTCATAATTAAGTAATATTTCGTAAGACATGGAATTGAGAACACAGGTTATAAGAAATCCATATTGTTTATACCACTGATGAAAGCCAGTAATTCAGAGAAAAACTGAGACCCTTGACATTTCATCTTCGAGAAACATCTTCTTCCCATCATATTTTAAACATAGGGTTAGCAAATGCACAGGCTCTTTTTTTATTTATTTATTACCAAAGATCATATCGGTCTCAACAAATGATCAAGAAAGAGTGGTTTCATTGTAAAGTCCTTGCGTCTTTTCGGCTGTTATAAATACATGAAGTCCCTTCCATCAAGTGCCTCTCTTTCTCTGATCGGCAGTCTCTCGGCTAAAATTAGAGCCAGCAATAAAACATTTCCAACCTTGCATAAACATTCTTGTCGGCAAGAATCTCTTGCCATCGGCGAGTAACAAGTTCGAGTGGTTCAAAGAAAAATATTCCCAGACAACATAATCTTTCGATTTTGCATCGACGTCAATTCTTGGCACCGTTCTGATGGTTTTTACCATATCGAATGGTTCGTTCCATTCGCGTTCAGGTGATGTTATTTATTATGTTATTTACTGAGTGTACTGTTTCAGGAGACATTTAAAAATAAAGCAGGTTTTTTTTTTTCTCTTGAATTATTGTGAAGCATCAATAGTATCAATGGCCTTCTTTATTAGATGTGACCTCTTTGTCTTGCAATAAATTTAAGATAAATTTAAGATTGGGAAAAAAAAAATTACTAATTCCTACAAGATGAAATGGAATGAAACGAGATATTTTAGGAAACTTTTAGTCTGAATGCTACCACTTCACTTTTGATACCGTTTCGTACTAATAAGCAAAAATGAATTTTCTAACTGAAATGAAATTTCAGTTTCTGAATCACACATTATTTTTTTCAGTTCTATTCCAATGATCCATCCTCTTTATTAGCTGAATTGATCGACTGTCCAAGTTTTAAAAGACTACATTTCACATTTACTCAAATTTTCTCATAAACAAATATATCTTTTAATGTCTTTTAAGCTACTGACAATTTGAAGTAGCCGTTATTTTTAGTCTTTCAAATGAATGCCTTAGAATGGAAATTGTTTTCTTTACCCAGTTTCTGCAAATAACTTAAAATTCCGAAAAGTACTGAAGGAAGAAAAACAAGTTAGGGTATTGCTTGTCTGCCACAAAACGAAAAATCAACGCTTTTTCATCTACCACTCAGAGACCTATTTTCTGGAAACGAAAATAACTGTTAGCAATTTAAGCAGTTATTTTTCCTCACAATTATTCTTTAAGGAATATTTTATGAGATATTAAAAAAAAAATTATATTTCTTTGGTTGGTAAGTTCCAAGACAGACTCAAATGAAAGAAAAGTGAAAAACCCCTTTTAACATCAGTTGAAAGTATCGAATATCAAATTTCATCAAAAATAATTTCTATCACTCTGCCGCCGATGTAAGCAAACGGATGGACGAATATTGAAGATTCAGAAGTGTTCTCGAGTTTGCAAGAAGGTTCAGGTAAATACCAACAGAATTTCTTGTCTTTAAAATGTAATTCTATAACTGAATCTAGTCTAAGAGATTAAAGTCATAATAGGCATTACATTCAACGTTGGATTTAATGAACATTAACAAATTTTTTAAGTAAGACAACATCAGTAGTCATTCAATTTCAGAAGCTTTTACATTATTTTCCCTGACTATGTTGTTACAACTGAAATATTCATAAAGAAAAGATAATAAAAACATAATTTTTACCCTTTAGGCATGCTGAGGACGTCTCTGTGAAACTCCTGAACGTTACTTTTTATCCTCCTCTTCCTCTATCCAACACTCCGTAATCCACAAATTAAAGCGTACATATTAGCACATGATAACTTAAAATCCTGTGTCTTACACTGTACGCCGAAGCACAAAATCCACACCAGAGATACCGCAGTATTTCCAATATCACTCTGCAGCTACAAATCCCTGATTCACTGATCTCTGCGCAGGCATTTATCCACAAAACCGCCTTTGCCCAGAGAGAGAGCCCACCGTTCCGATGGCCGTTACGGTTGAACTTGGCCAGATGTGTGAGTTCGAGAAAGGGCGTTTCCAATAAGCCGTACGACCCCGCCTCTCTCTCAAACTCCGGTCGTGACTCTTACAACCGTCTGAACCTAATATGGTGGCAGGGGGTGGTGGAAGTCAACAACAAAATCACGCCTGCCAAAGCCCCGGATGAGCACAATCGCTAATGGAACAAGTCAGCTTTGGGCAAGAGAAAATGATAAGCACAAGTAATCGCTCTGCTTGCATTGACTGGGGAAGCAATGGACTTCCACCATGCGCTAGATTTATTTACGGCCTGCGCGGATTCGAATAACATAGATGGGCGTGCAAATAGCCCAAGTTATTAATTCTATTTTTAAGACGCCTACTGTTTTCGTGGGATGCTCCTTGCTTGGAAACTGAAACTAATAAATAAAAAGCTTTGCACTCAACGCAGCCATTAGCTTCGCCTTAAGATTCATCTTTAGCCAAGTTCTCAAGAACCTGTAAGTTAATCCAAGTAGCTTTACACTCACGCGTTAATAAATTCACCAGCGGAAACTAAATTAAACTAACATTTAATTGGATTCATTAATCCTACGTCCTATTTCTGGATTTGAGAACGTTTGAACGTAAAACTTTGAGTCCTGTGTCCTTAACTATCAAAATCCTCATTTAGCGAAATAATAACGACTAAAAAAGTGTAATGTAAGTTGTAACTTTATATGAAAAATAGTCTTTTCTCTTTTCTTTTTTTTTTTTTTCGTTTAAAAACCATCATTTTCCTCATCATTTCCACTTAAAATAAGTTAGTTTGTAATTTCCTTCACTTCATAGGACTTTAGTTTAAATGTCTGTCAGAATATCTTATTTACAAAACATTTTTATAAACGTAGAAAAAATATATTTTTATAACGACTCAGAATAAACATTAAAATGTTTATTTTCCGCTACTTGTAGATCTAACTTGACTTTGCATGATCCTTATATTCGTCTTATTAGCATGATCCATAGTGAGAAGCATGGATTCCTGAAACCTATGGTTAAAGGAACTGTTTCCTATTTCTTTCCCACAATTCCGGAGGCCCAAACCAAAACTGAATTAGCTCTGAATCTTTATAGCATCTACTACTTGTATTGCAACCATCCTAGAATAGAAATCTAAGCTTATTTTCGAAAACAATATAAAACTTTACCATTTCTTTAATATAGGCTCAGATCTACTTATGTTCAATGTCAACTGGGCCTAAATCGTGAATGTTCAACAGTAAATTCTTTTCCTTTGGCGATTTGGACTTTAAAAAAGGAATGAATGGAAGGTAATATTGAAGAGGAAATGCCAAGATAGAAACGGGAACTGCCAACTTCGCTGTCCTTCCGTTCATCCGTTAACTCATCAATGCTGACATTCAAAGAGTTGTTCAGGACAATTACCAATGCCCCGACCACAATCTCCTGATAGATGGAAGCTACTGCACTATTCTCAGAACTCAGGTGGGACGAAATCTCTTCGCAGGCACACAAGATATTTGGCCTATTTTTTTTCAATAGATCCTTTATCCCTATCAGTGTCATCATCGAATTAAAGAGCTTGATTCTTTTATAGCAACTAAATACGCAAATAGATTCGATTTACTTTTAATTCACCTTAAAGTCGTCTAACATGACGGGAACCAAACTTGGGATAGAAAAAAATACAATTGCAGTCAGTATCGCACACTGAAGTATTTAAATCTTTCTTGTAAATCTGAAAAATTTGTTTTTTACGATGTCATAAAATAACAGATAACAGTGAAAACGGATACCATTAAGTGTTATCTTTTTGGTAACTTTAAGAGATGCTGGTGAACTAATGAATGCTTTTATTTTTATTATTATTTTATGTTTCAGCTACTGATTATTCCTAAAAAGTAAAACCAATTTTCGATGTAACTAGGCCATCCCCCTCTCTCCCCCTGGTAAGTATGAGATAATCCAAGAAGAATCGATTCCAAGCGGTTATGGCAAAAAGTGATATTTTATTCCTTTTTGAATGAACTCATTATTTGATGGCGCGCGCTATTGTTGTTTTAATCTAGTAGGCAAAAATGAATGAGTTATTTTCTTTTTTCTCTGACTCTTCTCTCATTGCGCCGCACACACACACAAAGGGAGTGATAAGAAATAATAATTTGAATGTAGTCCCGTGGCCTAACTTCGAATCAAAGGTTGCAGGTTCGATTCCCGTCGCGAACGTTTCATTGTAGTAATTTTTTCACAAGTAATTAACAATTGCGTCGGACAGACAGAGAAATAAAAGATTCGGATAATATAGATTGAACTGTAACCTAATGAATCTCTTCATGTCTAGCTGCAAAAAATTATCCCGATCGGCTCATTAGTTCCGGAGAAGATAATTACGAAGAACCGTCTTTGATTTCAACAAATGAAGATGGTCATTCCTAAAGAAAAGTTGGGGGATTATCTTTTCTAGGTGACCATCTCTTTTACAAGAGATCCGTAATTGCAAGAAATTACACATCTCATCGAAAGAGGCTATGTCGTTCTCGAAAATGCCGGAATATCTTGTTTTTCCCAATCGACAACGATAGAAAGAGCTTTCACAATAACATCACAGAAATCAGAAATAAACAAGAAAAAGCATTGAAAAATTAATTGCTTTGAAATAAAAATTGTAATTAAATTGCAGAAAAATTGTTAAAACATAGAAGAAGATGACTATCGTAAAGGAGCTGAAAATCCATGAAATAACTAATTAAACCTGCTTCTATTCAATTTTACTTTGAAACTTAATGTTGGAGTAGATAAAATCTCTAACAGAGCGAGAGCTTGACTGTAAGATATGTCAGATAAGAGCCCCTATGTCCGGTTCGTTCCATTTACGCATTTGGCCTCAACAAGGGACAGAAATTTGAAATATTTAGCCGAAGAATCGTGCACCGGATACATCATGGGAGGTAGTTCATATTATAATCTAGAAACAGACGGAACACAGAAGAAAGCCCATGCCGGGCAATGGGATTCTGCTCCAGATTCAGACATATCGGCCTCATGGCAGGCCATCACCTTGACCTGAACCGCATAACAGAAAAAATCGTAAAGAAATTAAACATGGATGAGTTAAATAAATACGAAAAGAAAAAAGCAGTGAAAGTTACAGAATAAAATTTTAATTAAAGTTATTTAACGTACATTTCTCATTAAGAAATAAAATTTTAACGTGTGCATTTAAAATTTGTAAAGTAGACACCGACACACAAAATTACGAGGTTAAAAAGTTTAGCACATTAAAAATACATAGACCGGTATCGCCTTTGCGACCAGCCTGAGTCGATAAAGCCTGGTCGCAAAGGCGAAACCCGTCCTATGTATTTGTAATGTGTTAAACTTTTTAACCTCGTAATTTTGTATGTCGGTGTCTACTTTGCAAATTTCTGATTAAGTTACATGAGAACTTTATTTAAAGAGGATCTTCCAGATATCCAACAACAATTCAGGAAGTTCAAAAAGCTAAATATGAAAGAAAAACACAAAACAAAATAAATGTGCTCTCTTTCAATCATATTCCTTAAATACGTTTCAGACTGCTGAGAGAAAACTTTCAGATGTTAAAGTAGATTTTTATCAAATTTTTTCAAACATATTTCAAGTTTTTTAGTTTTCAGGAACTAGAAGCTAGTTTTTTTGTTTAGTTTTCCAAAATAAATATTCATCAATACTATCTACATTGCAGCTTTATTATTTACTTTTTATATTAAAACTGACTTCCTTTCTTGCTGATTCTAAAGCCTGTAATGACTTAATCAGAATAAGTCAGTTATATTTTGCTGTAAATGTCACCTTTTTATTTTTTTTATTTATCTTTTAAAGGTGACGAAGAATATATCATACAATGTTTGAAAGAATGATCTAAACAGTGCTCGATATGCACTCACAACTCCAACATCATCATATTACTAGATATTTCGGAAATATTCTTCTTTGTTTCTCTACGCTGAGAAGATAACTGTAAACAATGGGAAAGTTCCCATTTTAAAAATAACATGTGGTGCAGCATTCATTAAGTATATTACGATACTATAAGAAACTATTAAAAAAAAAGTTTTTCATAAAGACTTATGTAATTTAATGTTTTTTTTGTTGCAAAGGCTACCCTGGCAACATACATATCGCCGCGCTAAATGCAAAACCTTGAAGTGACTTTTGGAAAATTTTTCAGGAGAAGCAAAAAACGACATCAGAAATGTTTGCCTGATTGAATGTGAGGTTTTGCCACATGACTATTTAGGGGTCTTCCAATTGGTTGAATGTTACGAGGTTTTGCAAGTACATGGAGGATGCTGTAACTGACAAAAATGAAGTTACGAGGTTTTGCAGTTAGAGCGACAATATGAAGGTCGTATCACAACAGGTCACACAATCACCAAAAATTGAAAGGCCAGTATAACAGAGAAAACTCTCGCTCTAATTATTCCAACTGTGACTTTTTCTGTCGTGCTGAGGTTACCAGATGCTTAGAGTTTTAAAGGTTACAAGATATATTTTAATAAATAGCCTGTCAATCGTTGTTTTTAAATGTGTCTGAATAAAATTTTAGTGTCTCACAATATTAAAGTTGAATTGCCTCATTTCTGGTATAGAAGAATGGAATCACGACATTAAAAAAAAATATTTGAATCTTTCGATAATTAAATGAAAAGCATAGACCGTTGTAAATTTCTTGAGAACATTCTTAGGTGTATTAATGATATTGATTAATGTTTTCTTTCTATTAAATCAGCGTATCTATATATCATTATTGATTATTATTGTGACCTAATACAAAGAATGCGTGCATCAGTATCATTGTCACATCAAATAAAATAGTATCAGAAAATGTAACAAAGAAAATGAACTTAAAGAAAAGTGATTGTCGGAAGCGCAGTGGAGCCTCAAAAAGAAAAAAATCAAAATTAAAAAACTCACTAATGAAAAATCACTTGGTAAATAATTGTCTCCATTGTTAAAGAAAAGTGACTTTATGCTTTAATATTGTGACAGTCGATGCTTAGATATTTTAATGGATATTTAAAATTTACTGCTGTTAACAGCAAACGACTGCTGACCGTTAGTCAGAAACATAGAAAGTTAATTTCTCGAATAGATGCATCATAAAAGCAAGAATGAGTAAAACAGAAAGTTTGTAATAATATCACTTATTGTCGAAGTCGTTAAACTATTGTAGTTTCGCATATCTAGCATTAGAGAGGTTAGTATTTCTTTAAATGTTTAGATAAATACTAAGAGAAATGAAAGACATGTGACCGTATTTACACTGTAAGAGATTTAATATTTCCAACAACAGAATTGTCACAGATCAGAAATTTTTCCGGAAAAAATTAAGAAATATTTTAATATCTAGAATTCACAAAATCAAAGTTCATGGTTACAAAAACTTTTTAATTAAGTTCATTTGCCGCCTTCAAGAATTGCATTTGACTTTTCTGTGCTTTGTATGTTGTACCTTGTAGTATATACTGTTGTCGTAGAAGCACTATTTGCAACCTATCTAGTTTAAATATCCATTTTATTTTATTTTTTATTCAAATATCAATAAAATAGATCTTTTTTCTATATGCCACTTACATTTAAGGGTTTC
>JAFIDM010000179.1:26628166-26647051 GCA_023159025.1 Thereuonema tuberculata | reverse complement strand
ACAGTTTAAAGTCTACTCTAATAAGCCTTGAAATTACAACATTTCTGAATTCAGAAGGTGAAGAAGAAAAGAAGTATGCCATCGTTCATTTTGCAAGAATGTTTAAAATAAATTTCTATAATAAAAATAACATAAAAAAGAAAGTTCGAATTTTCAGTCATTTTTTTTTTATTGGATAAATCTTCACCAAACAATTACAGGCTATGTTTCCCTTGACAGCAAAAGAATGAAGATGAGGCAAAAATCATTATTAAACGTGCAGAAAATCCTACACCTGTCACACCTGCAAAAAAGAATATTTGTAATGAAGCTAAAAAAAGAATCAGTTATTCTAATATTTAATAATAATAGTTAGAAAACGAAGCTGAAATTTGCGAATTCGGAAATACTGCAAGCAAAATTAATAACATTCAGACTGAATTAACTAATTATTTTTACATAGAATCATGTTTGCAATCCTGAAATTTTTTTTCTTGTTTCGTGAAAATAATAAGTAAATAAATAAATAAATCGTCGAAACACACTAAACCCAAAAATTCTAATTACATTTATATGGTAGCATTTGAACTGCTACCATATCAGTTAATAAACAATATTTCGCCTTCCGCTCTGGCCGAGCGGTATAGACGGTGATCTGCTGTGAGGCCGATGCGTCGCAACCTGGATTCGAATCCCGGCCTCGGCATGGATGTTACTTTCTCATTCTGTGTTTCGTCCATTTCTGCGGGTTTAGCGTGAGATGCCTCCTATGGCGTATCCTGGGCAACGTTTCGTCGACTAAATACTCACATATCTTGCCTCTTGTTGAGGCCAATAGTTTAAATATTAAGAGCCCGGACATTGCCAAAAATAAAATAATTAAATAAACAATATTTCCTAATTTAATTAATATAATTTCTCACTGTCTGCACAACATAAAATGAGACAGCGAACGATCTTACCAACATTTTCAGAAACATCTCATGGTAAATTTCAGTTAAGAGCTGAAGAATCAATGCATACAGCTCCTGATAATTATGTACTTTATTAACATTAGTTCCGAGACATTATATATCAAGTGAGAACAACATAATAAGGAAGGACTTAGTGATTTCAAAATGAATTACTAAAGCAAGGAGATAAATATCAAGTCTTCCCATTTTTGCTCAATAGCTCTAATCAATTAAATAAAATTTTCAAATATTTTAATTCGTAAATAAAAGAAGTTACGATGAATTAATTCACAAACGGGTACGCCAATGTAGGAAAGGTAAAGAAGTATGGAATCCCATTGGATTATTCATTTTCAATGTTTCTTATTTATTTGAAGGAAAGTGTGAATTAATCATTTTTTTGTATGTTTTCACTCAACAACTCAAAGTATATATTTTTTGTAGTTTTTTTTTTCTAAATTTTATTTGGAAATAAAAATTTGAGAGATGTTACACACACGAGACTAAAGCTAGCAAGGGACACAGTAGTTGACAACACAAGCGGATAGCACTCTCGCTATGCAATTGAAGGGAGGCGATTTATATTTATTTAGGGGGCGTCCATTAATTACATTAGGTGTTTTTATTTGGACCCCTCCTCCATCCCCTTGGTGAGATTTGGATCCTCCCCTTCCCCCTCACGTGAGATTTTCCCTATAATTTTTAAATAATTAAATTTATTTGATATGTTCATGTATTTTGCTTCATATCACTAAATACCTAAAGCGTTACTGATGTCTTCCATGAAATACATTTTTTCTGTGAAAGAAGAGGAGAAAAATGATATTACGTTTAACGAATTATGCACTATAACGAATTTAATTAAATTTAGTAAAAGTAAAAACATAGGCTGTGACACCACCTTCCCTAATTCTTCACTCATTCTATGGGCATTCATGTGCTTCCTCTGTTGTAATGATTGGATACATGACGTCCATATCTTTTGGAAGTATAGGACGCTCGTGCAGCCACTCCAACCTATTGTCCACGGCGCAAAGCAGCTCCTCAGCCCGACGGCAGGGGACTCAGGCAGGGAACTCCCCGAATGAAATCTGACACTTGCGCGGGCTTGTTTCAAATCGGGAAATCTCGGGCATAGGCAATATTACAAAATGTTATAATCTGTTATAATATGTATATTTTCTGAATTAAAAAGTTGTCGTGAGATTTTCATTGACCCCCCCCCCTTCCCTTTAAATAAGATTTGGTGAGATTTTGCCGGACCCCTCCCCCCCCCCATTTTGAGCTCACATAATTAATGGACGCCCCCTTATTTATTTATTTATTTATTTATTTATTTATTTATTTATTTATTTATTTATTTATTATTTCTCTTTTTTTTTCAACTACGACGTCCTGGAAGGCCTTAAACCTGAATTAAACGAACCACACTATGAAAATTAGAAAGCATCCGGAAAATTACTTATTGGATATTAAAAAAGTAATAATAATAATAAATAGAACGGAAAGGGTAATGTGCTTAACGTGATGGATGCCTGCTCTTTTTCGGGTCTTTCAGATCAAGTTGTAATGAGAGAGCTCTTGACAAGTCAGAGTTTAATAGTTGAACAAAATATTTTAAAGATGCTGAATCTGTGAACTATTCTGGAAGAAAAATTTTACGAAAAATTTTGCATTTATTAACAGTATATTCATTGCGAAAAATCTATTTAATGAACCGTGTATTTGAAGAGTTCCTCATTCCACTTTTAATAAAATATTTTGGATTTTCATAAATTAAATATCAGTCTTTAGAATGATTTTTTTTCGTACAGTTAACTTCTAACTTAGTTTTGTTACGAATAAAGGTTAAGTAAAGAGTAAATAATTTAGATAACAGAATATCTGGGCCAAATAAATAATTTTGATTATGGGATTTCAAACAGATCCTCCGAATCATTCTGGGGAATACGTTAGCGAGCTATGTCATGTTGACATACGAATTGTTAAATGGGATAAAAGCAAGAAACTTACTAAAAAGATTTGTTATATTATTCATTTAATTTTTTTAATTAAAGCGACTGAGAGAAAAACTGAAAAGACTTGGTTTTTCCATCAATCTCTTCATCATTCTCTCATAAATTATCGGTTATATTAGATGGTTTAAGCTAAAAATCTTCCCTCTTAAACTTTCTTTCACGATTTCAAATTATTCAAACTTATAAAGAGAAATTCTACAGCTCATTAGATACTCGAAAGCCAAGGACAAGCTTGAAGTGAGCCACCGAATTTCATCAACCACTTATTACGAAGAAGCGAAAACAGCACCTGAAATAACAGTGCAAGTAATGGCAGCAGGAAATTTCCAACTGCAGGTGCGAAAGATTCGTTGCTTAAAAACAGGCGAAGATTGGATTTGATTTATTCTATCTTGTGTTTATTTTTCTTCTTACCTCAACGAAGGAAAAAGAAGTTCAGATAACACGACCGCTCTGACAAAAAAATTAAATTAATTGCGAAGAAGACAGAATTAATTAATTTATCATTATTCTAAACTAAGAATATCTTATTGGAAAGGTTTTCAATTAACTAGCAAAATTCCCCGTTCTTCGTACAATGATGTGGATGAGAAAGAAATTGAAATTGTAAGATCACTTCGAAATGGCAGGGAGAAAGCATTGCAGACCGCTTAACTCAGGTGTATTGTGGGTTGCCGCCACACACTTCGTGGACATCCCCCTCCTCCCAAAAAAAAGTTTGTATGCATTGTCTACACTATGGAACCTATCCACATGCCAAATTTCAAGTTGAGAATTATGCTAAATATTTCGAACAGACACACACACACATACCCACAAATTTCCTTTTTATATTATAGACAAGGTTTTTCTGTAAATAAATTAAATTCCAATTAAGTTTTATGAGCTAGAAATATCCGAGGCTTTACTTAACTGAATTCACAGGAAAACGAAGCCTAGCTTTTAAAACCAACAAAATACTGGCAACATCTAAAGCTTCTACGAGGAATATAAGATTTCTTTCAAGAGAACTTGCCAAAACCATTTTTTTTTACAATAGTTTAATAGTAAAAGCCGTTTATTTCGATTTTATTATTTAATATATTTAAATAATAGTTGTTTCTTTTTTTAAGCCGATAATAGTACAGGCATACATGTGAGTTAGTTGAACATAAAACTTAATTTATATACAGATGAAAGGAGGCCCGGTAGAATAGATGCTGGTCTGAGTGCTGGACCTTTCACCTTCGCCCAACCCCTGTAAAATGAGGAATGTTTATTTCCCGGGTTAAAGCGGGAGTGTGTCAGACTGACCATACTAGCCTAACTTCCTCCCGGCGCGGCAATCGAGAATCGTTGGGAGTTGTTGAAACCTGCCCGGCTTATGTCAGAGCGATACTTTACTATTAATTTTAAGATAAAAACGTAATGTCCTGCCTTGAAATCCTGGAACCCTGATGCTTCATTTTGTTATGAATTTCTTAATGCATTATGTCTTATACAAATCCCAGTTCGTTCATATAAAATAGTGTATATTTTTAAATTCAGTTCTCGCTTGGAGTCCCGACATATGAACAGAGGAACTTGAATCATTTCTTCAGTCGCTAATCGGAATATTTTTGAGGAATCAGGCTTATTCTAGTAAAGCATGTCGTTCATGAAAACAAGTGTTCAATCGTTTCCCACCTGTTTTTCTTTCTTTCTGAGTAAAGCAAACATGTGCTTAACTGAGCAAACAAGAGCACATGTTTCTTGAGAAACACGTGCAAAACTAATTCCGTGCGATGCCTTAACTCTACCAGTGTTAAATGCTTTCGAGGGTAAACACGCTTTTCTTGAATACCCACAAAAGTTCTCTGAAAACCATTCACAAAAATCGAGCTCAACCAACTGACTCATCTACACCAAGGCTTCTGTTAGTTTACTACCTGATAGCTTTCACTGTTCAGCTATTATAGGAATGTTATGTCATACTCTGTCAAACAGAGTTAAATTATCTTTCTTTTTATTTCATTTTCTTTATGAATAAAGCATGAATTGTATTTTTTTGCTATGACCATATGAGGGCCGAGTATCATAGGTTTAAATGATTAAAAATATTTAAGTATGGAAGAAAAATCTCGATTTCAGGAGAAACAGGATTTGACGATTCCTGTCTAACGAAACTTTGGAATTTTATTGAATAATGTTGCGGAATTGTAATTTTTTATTCATAGTTTTTTTTTTTGAATTGAACTTCCAATATGTTTACAGTATCAACATTTCAATTTATCTATTTTTCACATAAGCAACGTTTAAATGAACACATAACTAATACTTTTACCATATTATTACAAGTCATTTTCAAATTTCTTACAACTACAAACGATATTTCAGAGAAACCATCGTTCTGCTTTTTCAAGTTCTGAATTTCGCAAAATAAAATAACAATAATAAGATCTAATAACAATAGCAACAATTTATATACACTAATGACAATAAAAACAAGGTAATTAATGCTTTTAGACAGTGTTAAAAGCAAAGCGGCCCCATAATATGCACAATTATATAAACAAAATAATTAAAAGCAAGAGCATATAAATGCAAGGTCGTTCCTTTATGCTTAACAGACAAGCTGTAATTTAGGGACCGCTAATACAGTGCTTAGTGCATCATTTGGATATGTTAAAGAATTTATGAAACAATACGTTTGTAAATATTAATAATGACGTCCTGTTGGCAATTGTTAGTATTGTTATATATGAATCATCAATATTATTACTGTGTTAATTATTATCATTATTACTAACACTGCTATGGAAAACGTTAATTTGGGGGTCAGGAAGTGGTCCTACAGGTCTGATTTTTTTTACGTGGTCACCTACTTTTTGTTGCTGAACACAATGGTGAAGGTTTCTTTCTAATATCTCTAACCAATGTTTGGTATCAATGTTTGGTCGCTACAAAGTGTGACATACATTGTGACAGACAGACAACACAAAAGCAATAGCGGTTCCCTATGTTAACTATAACACGGGACCACCAAAAATGCACCCATACTGAAGTCATCTACGATCTTAATGGCAAAAATGTTTGTTTCTGTTGAGGAATATGACTTACTATTTGTTCTTTCTTAGGCCATTAAGGCGAAATTCAGAACTTGAAAAAGCTTTGGTGCCTGTGAAATATCGTTTGTAGTTGTATGAAATTTGAAAATGACTTTAAAGAAGAAATATATTTAAAATATGACGAAGAGATTTTTTTATGCTTTTGCCATCTGAACCTGTACTGTTAGAATATACAAGTAAAAAAATTTGTAAACGAAGTCTTTTCTAGTCATGGTGGAACGATCACACCATTCACTCTGTAAAACCTTACTTATATTAGAAAATGGTTCTGGATTATCAGCAGAATAACATAAATTTATAAGTAACATGAAAGTAAAAAATTAAGAAGTTAAAAAACAAAAAAGAAAAACTTTTTGATCCTGACGGCGAAAGTTCCAAGCTTGTCGACTTCGGTTTCAACAAAAAAAAAACACGAATATCTACATACCATACCGTATATAAAAGAAAAGTTGATTTTTTTTCTGGCCTTATCTCCTCCGAAATCATAAGTCACAGAAATACAAAGGTGCTAGATATAGTATTGAGGATGGTCATACACTAGAACCCATCTAATCCGTCATCTTTGGGACTGGGGGTATGGTCGGAACGCAAAAAAGGTCGGATTATCAGAAAATACAGAAAAATACGGATTTATTGCGTTGTCAAACAGTTCAAGTTTAGGCTTCTTCAATGTTTTGCGATTCTTAAGAGCGTTTTCACCATCTACCGTCACTGTATATGCAAGTAAACAACACAATGGCGCGATGGGTGGTGAGTCAGCGACAAGTCGGGGAAAAGTTCGGCCGGCTCGAGCACGGTCGGATCAACCGGAGTGGCGGACTAGCCGAGGGCGGACGAGAGGGGTTCTACTGTATTTTCATTAGAAAACATCAAAAGTAAAATTTAAATGCAACTTTTGATTGCTACTTAATATATTATACAATAGAATTCTTGTATAGAAATCGCTTAAAAAAAAGATATTATTTCTCTAGCATTAAATGAATAGTGTATTACTTTTTGAAACTATTACAATAAGGGTTAAAAGGTTACAGCATCGCAATATCTTCTTTAGAAGGCAGTCAACACACGAGGTAAGGCTCCTGAGATCAACGAAGTTGAGATGGGATGGCGAAGTTCTTAACTACGACTTAATGATGAAGGTAACTGCAGGTTTTAATATCCACACAGTTTTAAAAAATTGAATAGAATCCAAATTGAAATTTAAAGCAATAATGATAACTATGGAACTCTGTCCTCATATGAGCATAGAAAAGTATAATGAATTTTTAGAAAAAGCAAAAAAAGAAAATTTAGCTCAATTTCACAGACTAAAACATTATATACCTATTAAAAGCTGAGCAATGATTTCCCTAGTTTTAATCTATTGAACGAGAAAAAAATTTGTTCTAGTAATAAAATTCCTTCAGGAAACCAGGAATGGTCCATCTTGGATTCCCGGTATCACAATTTCAAAAAACAGATCAGTGAACTCTTAGTCTTAGTCTGGTGCGTTTTTCTTTTATTTCTCATGTAACAAAATTCCTATTTACATCACCTAGAGAATTTGAAAATAATAAAAAAAAACCTTCAAATATCTTATCACAATATTCCTTACTGCAGAAATTAAAACTTGAACGAAGGGATGAAATACTTGGTGATAACATATTTTAAGATTTTAATTATTTCTTACTATAAAAGTATAATATAAAATGATATTCAGTAGAGATCCTGTAATGATCGTTATTGTAATAGTATTTCCCTGTTGTATTATTTTGTTAGCATTAAGTGTTGTCAAAGGCTATATTTGTGAATTGGAAGAATTTACGAACCACCCATAAATAAATGCAAGCGAACGAGGAAGAGTTAAGAAGAAAGAAGAAAAAAAAAGCTATTCAAAAATAGTCCAACGGTTTTCTATTTGTAGGGACAAAGAAAAAAAAATATTATAGCAAAAGAAAAAAGAGAAAGTAAAAAAGAAAAACATAAGAAAAAAAAACAACAAACATAGCCTGCCAAGAATTAAAATTCAGAAGTCACCGGATGAGTCACAGAGCTCGGATACATCCGGTTAAATTTCTTAAGTTGCCTGTCGAGAGTCTCCATTCCATTGTTCCATTTCCGTTAGTGTCTTATTTTATATGTTTGTAATTCCTATGTGACAAGGTATATTTCTATTGTTTCCTATTTTTACTTTTACCTTTTTTTTAATCTGTTGAGATGCTTCGAATTCAATTGTAGTACTGGATCCAATTTTAGGAACTGTAACACTCAGTAGAGTGGACTTTCATTTAAACTCTTAAGGTCTTAAGGAATGAAATAAAACCAGCTCTCCCCCTGTGCTGTCCCACGAAAAAAAAGACTGCTGCATACACCGTCCAGCCATTTTTACCACAGCGCTTCATTCACAAAAAAGACAATCAAAAGAAACGGATCATTTCACTTCCGCTATTGATCTGTTGGTTTGAAATCAACAATGGAAAGAATGCTGTAATCAATGATTCTTGTGTTGCTTTTAAAAGATTCAATAGCTCATTGAAAGGCAGGCGTCTTCAGCTGAATTTCTAGTATTGCAAAAACCTGTTGTTGTTGTATCAATACGTAATTAGCATAGATATCAATCGTAGTTTCAGAAGAGGCAGTAGGGCGTAAATGGGATCTATTCTGAAAAGGGCAATTTAGATGCTTGTAATGTAATGAAATGTGGTGAGCGTGGGTGGCTTGACAGCTGAGCACCGCGACCTGAAAGATCTACTGTGCTATCCCACGGAAAGAAGGACAGACGGAGAGAAAGACTGAGAAAGGATAGTGTGAGAAATGCAGGGGAAACGGGAGAACCCCGAGAAAACCTGCCCAGCGCGGATCGCCACCAACAACGAAACCCACATGAGAACCAAACCTAGAGATGCTTGTAAAACTTGTAATTGAAATAGGATAGGTTTTAAAGTTTCGACATAGCCAGTTTTGCGAGTACTTGTCGTGTTTTAAGATCAGATGAGTTTGTTCTGGATAAAAAGAGTTTATTTAGACCTTTCGAAGGAAAAATAACACTGCTTTGCAACTGAACACAAAGCTACTTTCAATGCTTTGCACAATAACTCTGCTTCACACTGTCTCAAGTCGTCATAACACTGAACAGTGTTGATTAAAATTCATTGCTATATCCACAGAAATAAAGCATACTTCCATCTAACAATGAATTTCAGAAGTCTGAAAACAAATTAGAAAGATGCATATTTGTATACATTACAAAAGGTTCGAATTTTACTAATAAAATAAAAAAAAAATCATTCAACGTATCGTGTGTGTGTGTGTTGAAAATTAATTATTGTTTTCCTCATAAAGTTATTCTTGTTCTCTTATATATTATTTTCTTGTAAAGTTATGTATTTATGTAGTACATAATTTCTTAAGACTTCATTCGATTTCGTTTAGAAAAATGAAACGTTATTAAGCACTGTGTTCAGAATTTGATGAAAGACCGACCGAAGAGTGATGCTAACTCACATGATAAATATTGTATATATTTAATGTGTGTTTGTTACCTTATTATATAAGAAAATAAATAGTGACGTAATTATTGTAGTCTTTAAAGAAGTTTATATTTCTTGCTACAGTTAATGAAGCTTATTGGCACAAGTCGTTCCATTAGAGAAAAAAAATGATTGCAAGATTACTGCCAAAACAAATACAATTTCTTAAGAGATATTTCTGTAACGAAAACTATACAAGAACAGTAACTAAGCTGCCAAAGTAGTTGGTGTTTATTTTAATATTTTTTTTTTTTTGCTGGAGGAATGGCTTAGAGCTGATGCAAAGGAAAAGGAGGAAGAGATCGCATTCTTAGTACCGAATGGTCCAAATAATTTTAAAGGATTTTAAAAGCAAAGGTGCTGTAAGCTTTCGTGAAAGACTTTCTTGTTTCGTAGCAGTGGTGAATGGTTTCAAACAATCATCAATGATGATAGTGTAGAAGTTACGCGCCATTAAAATAATGAATGACGGTTATTCTATGAGAGCTGTCTTATCCTGTGTATAAATAACACAGCACTACAATAGTCTTACACAGTTTTACGACAATTATTTGCTAGATAATAGACTATGAGTTTTAATATAAGTAGCGTAGAAAACTGAAATGAATTTCCTGCAAGTGAAAGTAAAAAACTGGTTGGTTCCTTATAATTAAAATTGCTTTGTTTTTGGATTTAAAAAGGCTTGCGAAGTCTCTGTCAACGACCTATAAGAGAAATAGATCTAGTATTATTATAAGAAAGCACGAGTAAATAACTTCTACAGAAGTTATGTTTACCATATATCAGTTACCTATGAGCAGTTTCTACACAATGCAAGGTAATTGATCAATCGCTTATTTCAGTAAATCTACTTAATTATTTCCTACTGGGAATAAACAGAATGGATGATATAAATCAATCTTTCATAAAAGCTTTTGAGAATTTCAGGCAATCTGATGCAAATAAGTAAATGTGGATGTTTCTGAATTTTAATGAGACATGTTTTTTAATTTTTGAGTATTATAAAATATGTTCATAATAACTTAAGAAAAAAATCTCGACTTGGAAAGAAATAGCTAGAAAAATTATAAATTGGATGTTATGATAATACAACAAATTACATTCCAAAGACGTTGGAAAAGATGATTGGGAAAACAGAGAAGCTACAATTCTGAACAGTAGATCTATGACGGCAAAGTACAAGCATGTTGACTTTGGTTTCAACCAAAAAAATACGAGTGTAAAAGAAAAGTTGATTTTTTTCTGGCCGTGTTTCCTCCGAAATCATAAGTCACTGAAATACAAAGGTGCTAGGTATAGTATTGAGGATGATCATATTTTCATTAGAATCCCCAAGACGGATTTAAAATCTCCGAGACGGTCTCCGAGATGCTCACATTTTCATTGCTATCTACTTGGGTCAACCGGAAGTTACATGACTTACAATCAAACATGAGCTTGCGGGTTGTGAGGAAGCGGTCGCGGTCACAGCTGGTAAGAATATTATCTCAGAATCCAAGATACGTGATCATAGGTTTGCTAGTTTTAAAGAAAATTTTGGCAAATCGATTGGTATTTTCAGAAATCGCATGAAAACTATATTCTAAAAATTAGTTCCTGTTTGCAATCATTCAATTGTGAATTCCATCTGAAACTAATATAAAGATCAAATGAAAAGAAAATCAAAATTTTGCTGGATGACCTACAACCTACTTGCAACCTTGACGCATGGCTGTTTGTCATCAAAATCTATTTTTACAATAAACCTCGTATTTTCATTTAAATACAAGTTTAACGTGCGGAACTTAGGTTAACATCACAAATTAGGAACATACACGCACAAGAAAAAATGGAATCACTGATCTGTTTTTTGAAATTTCGATACCGGGAACCCAGAACAGCTGTTTCAGGCTTCCTAGCCTTCTTCAGCTGGATTCGCCCAGTATCTGACAAACCAGCGATTCCATCTCGTATTTTCATCTTTATGATTCTTTGGGTTGACAAAAAGAAGTTAGCTTGGCAGACACTAACATCTCCACTTTACAAGTTAATTCCTCCCTGTATCTAGCACAGGACCATCAGGTTTTGTTGCTACTAATAAGAAATTTGTAACTAATTTCTTGAACTTTTCAATAACTTGCACATTTTCTAGCTTTAACAATTGCAGGATAAAAATGTGTTTTTAAAGTAAATATGTTTACTTTATAACTATGTTTAAAGTAAGATTACAATAAAAAGTAAAATGTTTTTATCGATTTTTAGTTTTTTTTTTAAAAAAAGAAAAAAGAATTTAAACCGATTCAGCAGCAGTTTTAAATGTGATCTGGAGATAATAAAGGAAATGCCAAGCCTTCGAATCACTAGAGGAAGGATTGCTTGCGTTCTTTCAGATGCAAGATTGGTAGTGGCACATCTGGTTGAATCTTGATATGAGCTCCGAAAAGGTAAACTGTGAACAATACTAAGTAGCCAGCAACACCCTATCTGTCTGGTGAAGTGCCAGCGGAAGAACAACTGCTATTTCATGGCACCAAACTCTAATACTTGGTGTCCTCCGTAAATATTTGAAGGATATATACTCGTAATTGGGTGCAGATGTGCTCGTTCATATTTGAAATTTAAGAGATATTTATGCATTAACCTTTCATCCACTTTAACAGAAACAACTGCAATTTTTCTTATTATGTGACCTTTGTTTAGGAAAAAAATGCTAATAATCCAAACATTCCCTATTCAACAATATATTATACAACATTTGATGTAAATGGGCGTTTGATTTAAATTAGAAGTATGGATATCCCTTCAAGAAAGTGAACGTAGAAATTATTTATCAAGTTTAGTATTTTTATTTAATTAGTCGCGATCTTAAGCAATCACAGTTTCTATGTGTTTTATCTCTGTTTTGACTTCAATAAATTTCGTTTGAAACTTGCGTCAAGAAACGTGATAGGTCTTAAGAATTTATAGTTAGTAGACGGTTTTCTATATCTGGTACCACATTCCGAGATGTAAATAGATGTAGAGTATTTTTAGCAATGTTCAACCACTTATTCATAGTTAAAATGGCATTCTTTTCTATGAATAGTAAACTATATTCTAAGCCTCGAGCCAAATTATAAGATGCATCAATTAACTTAGAATTTAAACACACAGAAAAGAAATATTTAAAAAAGAATTTCAACCATTTAATATAAAAACGTAAATTGGGATCAATATCTTTTCTTTGCAAAAATATTGTTAGATAGAAAGGATAACATATGAAAATTTTGTTTTAATATGTAAATTAACGATTTTTCAAAAACAAGAATAAGGAATACGTTATATAATATTACATTCTAAGCTTTAATTATTTAGTTTTAATGAACTTAGTTAGCATTTCAATTTTAATCAGCGTAAAACTGATCATCAGATTAACTTATTTCTTATTAATAAATCTTTTAGTAATCTTGATAATAAATATCAAAAATTGTAATTTTTATTAGTTTTAAAGTACCGCTTAATAATATAAAAAGTTGAGAGCCTTACGAAATAAGTTTTCAAACCTTAATTATTAAAGACTACATTATTAGACTACAGAACGGATTTGAACAGAAGGACAAATTGATAGTCCTTCTCCATACTTGGTTCATGGGATATTTCCACGACGTGAGTCAACTTGCCTATTTAGAATTTCCTCTTTCTCTTCTCAAACGACCCAAGAATAAACACTGCGCTTAGATTGGACAACACTCGGTTGTTGATGCCAATAAATAAAATACTCGGAACCGCTAGTATTTCGCGTTGAAAGTAGAATTTTGGGATAAACTGAATTATTAGTTTAGAATTATCTCACTACATCTTTTCTTTAATAATACGGGTTATATGACATTAAAATACACATCATATTTCAATCATTTTTTTTTTACTATTCTATGCTCTGATTAAACTTAAGCTGTTTATTTTGTAGGTTAATTCATTTAGTTTTATTTTTAAATTATTCAAAATGATTGATTTTTATTTTTTTTTTGCTTTCATCCGTAAACTCTGCAACACAAGAAAACTTAATTACTAAATTCTATTTATCTATCCCCACCAAGAATATATTTTTTTGAGATATTCATAATAACTCATATTTTACAGATTTTTGTTGTTGTTTCGTTCTCTATGTAGTTTTACGACTAAGAAACATGTCAACGCTTTTAGAGCCACTCATTTTAGAAAGAGTACGTTTTATTCCCTTACCTGTCACTAATGGCCGAGCCACCGCTTTGAAAACTTGAGGTTTGCTCAAAGGACGATGCCTGGCTACTTTTTCGAACACTGCTCTGGACGCTACTACGTCGAACGCTTTCGCTGGACGATTCAAAAGACGAACGCTCCGAGCTCGACTTTATGGAGCTGGAGAAGCTCGATTTGCTACTGGCCTCCCGTTTCGACACGAACGACATGTTGATCGGTGTTCGGCTTTCGTTCGAGTATTCCTTAAAATGACAGCTTCATCACTTTTCATTATGGTTATTCTGAGGATCCCACGAGTGGTTCATGACTCGAAGAAATACTTGAAAACAATCCAAGCGTGCTATTTCGGTAGCCGTGAATACAATTTACCTGAAGGCATCACAGCTTATTAGAAATGTAAAATGTTGTGTTTGCTGGATTAATATTTCTCCTAGTACAAATGCAATGTTGGTGAAGCACCCGTTTATCCTGGACAAGAGAATTCCACTCCACTCACAAAGATACACCAAGTAAACACTTCCCCCGAGAAGGTTTCACCCTTTACCACTACTTGCGTGCAAGACACGAATGACAGAATTCGAACTCGATCCCAACTACAAAATTCTTCCTTCTTCCTGTCCCCCTTCTGTCGCCGTTGGACTCTTCGTCCACATGAATCTGTTTCCGACTCCTCCCCAAACGAAGCGTCACTTCCATTCTTGAAAACGACGAACCAACCAACTCCATTCCGATGGAAGGAGGGAGGGGGGGAGTTCTTCCTTGTAGGGCGATACCTCCCCTCTGCAAGGCAACCGTCAAGCAGGTGTGCTTCTCACTTGCACACAAATGTTTATTACCTCATGATACGCGTTGCATATCCGTCGGCTTTCATCATCGTCATCACACAAAGCCTCATAAAATGACGGCGACTGGGACAGGGATTCGTTGTGCAACTCCGCATCACAAACTTCACGGATATTTTGACGTTTCCTGGAGAGAACAAATATCTCAACGTCTCCTGTTACTCAAGGGAGTCATTGTTAGTCAAGTCAAGCTAATGAAAGAAGGAAATGAAACACAAATAATAAAAATCAATGGATGTTATTGGTCGAAATCTTATTAGCTCCTTAAATGCTACGTATTTTTGCTACCGGTCTTTCATAAGATAATTTTCTTGGATTACGCATCAACCTTGGGAATTCTATATTGAGGAAGTTTTACGTTTTATGTAACTTCCTGTTACTTCTTCAGAGGTAAAAAATAACTAAATGTGTTTACCTTTTAGACACAACACTAATTTTGGCTTCAAAAAATACTTAACCCCAAAACAGTAAGTTTAAAAAAATTATATTGGCAATATCTGTATTTTATTTACTTATTTATCTCAATAAACGAGACTTTGTTTTCATGAGAATCATTCTAACACGACTGTTTCATGCTTGCTGGAGCTCATCAGCTAGAAGCAGCCATCAATGAACACTCATCTCTTGTACAGTTTAATCACCGAAAAGTGATGATTCGTTGAAGAATTAAATAAGGAATTCACTTTAAAAGAATTTCGTATAATTTATGTGCCAGATTTTGTTTCATTTTATTTTTAATAACTTACGGCCTGTTTCTCCTAATAGCCCTAAGCTATTCCTGGATTAAGTTCAATTGAATCCAATAGAGTTGTGACATAAGCTAATATTAATATCAGTTGGAGAAGCTAGCCGTTAATAAATAAACCGTAATACGTGTCAGAATTTTCATCATAGATTTTCTGAACAATGAAAAAAATGCAAAGGATATTTTGTTTTTTTTTTAAAATAATAATTTTATTGAAAAAAAAAAGTTTGTTTCTCTTAGTTGTTTTTTTTTTCCACTATAATCAGTAATTCTCCTAAAAATATCTTTTTCCCTGCGTCACTATCACTGATGGAAGGCAATGAGCTCTGCTTGGTGCAGTCTTGATAAAGAAGCACTAAGTCATAACTGGCGCATACTTTTTCGATGAGCAATGAGTTGGACGATTTACATTATTGGATTGAGAAACTTAGCCACCCTCCACTCACTGTGGGTTATTAATAAGCTGCACAACACTCATTGTTATCTTTACTAGGTTTCTTGTGTATCTAAATATAACCGCCCAAACATACACAAAGCGTTATAAATTACACGCATTTCGGCTTTTTATAGAGCCCGGCTTTTTATAAAACTCATAAGTTTTGCCTTAAAGTACGTATATATTATTTTTAATTTTTAACTCAGCAGTAATCTTTATTACTAGATTGCTTCCTATAGAATACGAAACTACGAAATTAGAATAAAAAGTATATAAAGTAAAAACAATTTTCAATTTCGTAATCTGTTAATACATTACATAACAGTTGGTAATACTGTTTTAAATAAGAATTTATTTATTGTATTTAGTCTGTCAGGCAAACATTTGCTATTGAAAACATGAAAAGAGTACTGATCTCTCCCCTTCTTCTTTGAAATCCAGCTGAACAATACAAAATGCGGCAACAGTTTCAATAATGTATTTACCTTCATGGTTTGTTATTAATATTCCCTGGACAAGAGGCAGGGTAGGCTTAAAGGCCGTCTTGGATATAAATCCACAAGGAAAATTCATCCATCTATCATTTAACTTATTTCAATTTGCGACAAGTAATTGGCTTAATAACGTCAATTTATAACTTATTTTTAAGTATTTTGGAAAAAAAAAATATTTTTTTTTTTTTTTTTTTTTTCAAAAAATTATTATTGATTACCCTATTTGTACTAATGACAAGAGTAAAACTAAATATCACGAATATTAGTTAATAGTAAGCATACTATACAGACTCCTAATTCGAATAAATATTAGTGAATATATTAATGAATTCAATGAGAATCTTTATTAATATTCTAAATAAGAAACAATATTTCGATTCGATAGTTTGACTGGTTTATCTGGTAAATGATTTATGTGCAATTAGGTGAAGATTGTCTGTATCTCATCTTCTCTTTAAGAAAGCTCCTTTCCAGAAATGGAATCTACCCATTTATCTTGTGGGATTAAGTATTTGAAAGTTTCGCTTGAAGGTCATCTATTTTGAAACTATCTTAACAGATTGACTGCCTAGAAATGTCGAAATGTCAAAAACAATGCTAGTTGTTGCTTTTTTGTTTTGTTTTTTGCTTTCTTCAAAAGCTGTGTGATTTTACTACATTCTCTACGCTTGTCCCTAGAGTCTTTGATGTTTTCCTGCATTTCGGTTGAAACATTTGCTAGATATTGCCAACCGAAAGATTAGTTCAGTGATACTAATAACTTTTCCACAAAAATAAATATTTTCCTATGAGACACTTGAAAGCTCTGTTTGTACATTCACTGTGAATGATATGGTTTGTTTATTTTTGTAAAAAAAAATGTCTAATATTAGTTGAATTAAGGAAGAATCAGTTTTTAAAGACTTTAGGAATGCAAAAGACGAGCTCAGATGGCCTCCATGGTATTTGCTAGATATCTTTAAAACATATCACTAAAGATTTAGAGTCCAACACGAAACAGTCTTATTTCTCTTGTTCACCGGACGGATGGTAATTTCGCATTTTGTAAAATTATCGTTGGTCTAAACTATTTTATTCTCCAGTGCAAACAGTATTTTAGACTTTTAAGAATTATTTTACTCTTTAGGACACATCTTTAAAACTCTGTAACAGCTAAGCTTACCAGAAACAAACGAAGAAACTATATCTACTATTGTCTGTATACATTTGCCTATGTAGAAATATTGCAATCGATTCACCCAATAAAAAATACAACTTTGTAATAAAACAATAAGACACTTAAATGTACTTCCTTCTATTCATATCTGCGAATTTCAATGAAAAAGGATTTCTTCAAGCCTGCTTCATTTCCCTTATTAAATAACTTCAGGTAATAAGTAACAGAATACACATTACATAATAATACAAATATTGATATCATATTTATTTTTCAATATTAATATTATTAAAAGAAGAAAGTATAGACAGTATGCACGAACACTTATGTTGTTACATATTAATATTCTACTAATTCTTTAACTTAAATTCTTTAAGAAGAAATAAAAATAATTGAAGTCTGTTTGAATGGTTTTTATCCTCTTAAGATGCAAATTCAAGGATTTAACTATACAAAGCTAAGTAATGAAATATATTTAGACGCCATGTTATGTTACTAGTAATATGACTCAAAAACATAGTATTAAAAACGATTATTTATTTATTAAAAAAAACAGTTCAAAAATATTTTGTAATTTGAATCTAGGTTTTCTTAATTCAAACGATTTTTTTTTCTACGTCTGAGTAAGCTTTTCCATCTCAACCTCAAGTTTTGACAAATAATACTGTAATAAAAGATCTTCTGCATCTCACAGTTAAACATAATATTTTACATTTATTATTAAAAGCAAATTTCCGAGGTGAGTATGCGTTCCCTCTTTAATATGATGAAGATCTTTTCTTATAATAAATATTGTAGGAGAAAGGACCTACAAAAAAGGTATGGAGCAATTATATTGATATACAAAATAATACTTTATTCAATACTGTCTTAAGTACACAATATTACTGAGGATAAAAATTTAACGTGGGTGAATACAGTTACGGATGAATTTAAAAAACTAACACACTTGCTTAACATCTTTTCTTTAAAAAATTTTAAAGAAAAAATTTTAAGCAAGTGTGTGCTAACTTTTTTAAATTCATCCGTATATAATATTACTATGCTAGCAGCAAAGCCTGTCGGACGACAGGCATAAAAAAAAAATCAGAAAAATCATTTTATTATCAACTATCAAATATAAAGTAAATGTAATCTAAATACTGTGCTAACTTGCGAACGAAGCTTCTACGGCAAAAATGGTTTTGAGTTTCGAAATCAGCGTAAACAACTGATTAACTATGCCAAATTTCATTAAAATGGATGCAGTGGTAACAAAATTATTTGTATTTGAACGTATGTTTTGTTAGAATTTCAGTTGTCGAGGTCAGTTCCCAAGAATAAAATTTCATGGAAACAACATGGAATGACACAATGAACTAATATTTTCATCCAATTTGAGTACTTTTGATTCAATGGTACCATTGAGAACCGTTGGATCTATCTTAATAGCTTAATTTTATCGAGTTACAGACAAACAGACAGACAGAC
>JAFIDM010000179.1:26541091-26628156 GCA_023159025.1 Thereuonema tuberculata | reverse complement strand
ACTGCGCTAGCTTGTGAACGAAGCTTCTACGGCAAAAATGGTTTTGAGTTTCAAAATCAGCGTAAAAAACTGAGTAAGTATGCCAAATTTCATTAAAATCGGTGCAGTGGTAACAAAATTATTTGGTTGTTTGTATGTGGTTTGTTAGTATGTGGTTTGTTAGTATGTTTTCAGTTGTCTAGGCCAGTTTCCAAGGATAAAATTTCATGGAAACAACATGGAATGACAAAATGAACTAATATTTCATCCAATTTGAGTACCCTTGATTCAATGGTACCATTGAGAACCTTAGATCCATCTTAATAGCTTAATTATATCGAGTTACAGACAAACAGACAGACTGACGAACTTAGCCAATTATATAAGTTGATAGAATAATTTAACTGAAACATAGTCAAACTAAGTTTTAACCAAATACAACTGTCTTAAACATTTAAAAGATAAAATATTTAACTTTGGAAAACTAATGTAAATCATCGCTTTTTGTGGAGGAATATGACATCAGTCTAAATGTTACCAATGGTCACGAAATATAGATAGAAACTCTTCATTATAAATGGAAAATAAAATTGAAAGTTAAAATAAAAATGTAAATCTTTGGTGTTAAATAATTGCTTTAAGTAACTTTAAATAACTTTAAACAGCTTTAAATGACTGCTTTAATCAAACAGTTTTTGCGAGGACAGAAATCATAAGAAAAATTTTTATTTGGCTGTTCATCGTAGCCTGAATATCCTTTTACATTATTACTATACTTTGAATGGGCACGTTAAACGATGGAAATACCCGTCTTCTACTTAATTTAGTTAAGTTTACAATCAATTCTGAAGCGATTAACTAAAGTTAAATCATCTAACTAATGCTGCGTTGACGTTCTAATTTCGTTTACCATTGTCAAGTTTAAAACTGAAACCGAAACAAGCAATGCAGTCAAAGACTTGGACAATCATCATTTAGAACTTGATTGAGAGGACGATTGTTTCTGTGCGCTGAGAAAAAAAAAAGAAAATTCGCGAACAAGATGAATCTTCTCCTTATGAATGCAGTGTCTGCCGCTGTGTGGCCTTTTCTTTCTTCCCCTCCCCCTTGGCAACCTGCCTTGGCTCAACCAATAGTTCTGGATGGTCACATCTAATATCTTTAACTCTCAATTGTCGTGTCATTTATGAGACATTTCTAGTTCTTAAACGGTCACAGAAATTTTATAGGAGGAGATTTAGTATAGTTATAGTTGTCTCTTCCAGAATTCTTTTTCTTTTTTATCAATTTTGCTCTATTTTTAAACCCAATAAACACAGTCTGAGCATCATTCAAAATTGTTCTATTTTTATAACAGTAATTTCTTTAATATACTTTTTCTAAAATAAAAATTCCTTACAGAGTCGCTATCAGATTAAAAATCTTAAAAAAGTATAAGAATAGTATTATCGACCAAATAATATAACATATAAGTACAAAAATCGCTACAATACTATTTTGTTTAATGTAAATGAGTCAATAAAAGAAGTAATAATTTTCTATATATTCTTATCATTCATTTTCTATATATCTACTTTCAGCAGACTATTTAGTCAGTAGGTAATGCAAATTTAAATGCATTACAAATCATAAAGAAGAAGCTGTAACAGAAATACGAAAAATGACAAAGTAAAATCTTTATTATTTCTTGATTATATTCTGGAATCTTCTTTCTCATTCATTTTTAATAATGAATCTTTTGTTAACGACTGAGTTTTTTTCCAGGTACTATGAAAGAAAAATCACTAGAAATTCTACAGTGTTGATGCAAAAACCAATCTCTGCCCTAAGATTTAATCCAGTTATTTTCGGTTTTACTGTTATATGTTTTTTTAAGTTTTCACTATCATTGGTGCAAAATAGTCTACTAGAAAGCACGATCTCAACTGTTAAGATGTTACGAATAGGCAAAAGAACATAAATCTAACATAAAAATGAAATTGCAAAACCACACAAGCCCATCAGAGTTAGTTCTGAATTCTGAGTAAGATAGTGGTGCTAAAGCAGATATAACGCAAAAACTTAAAATTTATGAAAGAAAAGGCGAAAACTACATATGAAATACTTGAAAATTGAACCAACCGATAAACAGATGAATTGAAATCCACATATCTCAAAAAAACATGACATAACTTACTATCTTAATCTCTGTAACTAAGTAGTGATAGAATTCTTCTTATTAGAGTATTCAAACTTACTTAGGTTTCTAATAGGCCGTGTGTGTATTGATTAATTTATTGATTAACAGACAGTATTTACAATGAAAGTATCAGTATTCAGTAAAGTTAAATCTATTTAAGTTTGCGGAATCAATGTAACCATTATTATTTCATTAGAATAACAACGTCAACATTTCAAAAATTTATAGAAAAGCAAATTTTCATATTCTTTCTGACAAGTATTCATATTAACGTCTGAATTGTTGTTTACAACTGACTACTTCGAGCTGATGGTCGCCAAAAAAGCGTGATAGAGCTGTTCTGGGAGGTCACTTAGTAAACACTTGATCTCACTCATTGTTGTTTTATGTATATTTTAGTTGTTTTTTATTATATTAATAAAAATACAAAAGTTAATGGATGTTTTAATTCTTCATGCAACCCAATGTTAAAAATTTATATCTAACAGTATTATTTGCTTAAAATTTTCTAGATGAAGCTCGTCTGTTAAAGACATGATTTTAATAAAAGTTATTTAAATTTTTCAACTTTAAAAAGAAAATAGCACTAACATTTTATTTCATCATTCACTTTCTTTAAAGACATGGAAAATATCAAATGGTCAAGAACTCCATCAGATACTTTACTCCCTAACGATACGCTTCTTAGCAAGATATTAATATGCAGCAGAGATATTTTTAAGCGCATTTTATTCTTTAAATTCGCACAGAAAATTCATTTGATGCTGGCGGAATGCCAGTACATGAATTTCTTTATTTGTTTTTAGTATGTATTTTTTGTGCTGTTTTTTTTTTGGTTATTGGACATTCCATTTTCTTCCCGACGATTATTGCTATTGACATCCGTATTGTGACCTCGTTGTTTACTGGTGACTATGCCAAGAAAGACAAGAAAAGACTTCAAAACTATTGTAAATACAATAGAATTTCCTTCAATTATCTTTTTCTCATTTTCCACTTACACGTATTATTTGTTTATTTGGCTTTGATAATATTAATAATAATAATAATTAGTTAGGAAATTTATGGACACAATCACACATCCCTAACCATTTTTGCACACTTTTTTTACACTTGTCAATTTGAGCTTTGGTCCTTGACCCGCAATGTTGTCTTTGCTGGGGAAAACCATGGTTTGAAACTTTTACAAAATAATAATAATAATAACAAATTTTTAAGGATATAATTAAGAAGCTGAAAACGTAATTACGTAACTCTTCAACGTTGGAACAACAATTGAAACTACACATTTTTTTTAATGAAATTGTAATAAAAAAAATTATAATTTTTTTAAAAATAAAATACGGGTGTTTTACCTTTTCTTGGGTAAATCAGCAGCTGAAATTAAATAAAAATATATTAATTTTTATCTTCTTACAAATAATCAATAAAAACATTCAAACGCAAATTTTAATGAAGGAGGCTTTAAAATATTTACAATATAATTACTGATACATTTTGAAATTCAATGAAATTGTTATCTACAACAGAATTATTAACATGACCATTACTTAAAAAAAACAATGTAAATTTTATCTTAAATTAAATAATATAACATATTTAAATATATCTAACTCCCAAAATTAAATAAAATCTATTTAATATTTAAATATATAATTTTTTATGTATTGAAAAAGATTGTAAAACGAGGAAGACTATGGAAAGTCTACTAATTAGAAATACCAAAAAGATGAACATAAATAGAAATGAAGGTGTTAATGTAAACAAATTTATTGTGGAAATGGCCAAAGAGTTTAACAATGTACCGTATGTATTTCAAATTGTAAAAATAAGGTGAAAATTGAAGAATTAGGAGAATAACATTTGTAAGTATTGTTGTAACAATACAATTTCATGAATGTCTCACATATGTATCGTTTTCCTCCACTTGTTTGTAACGTATTGTTGTTGTTTTTCGGCTTTGAAAAAGAAAAGAAGACATGTCTTTTCGAAAATTAAGAGATATTTATTTTAATAAATGTATTGTTTTATACATTTATTTTTGTTTTATTTTGAAGATTTGAAGACTTTTCAATAAATAAAATCTTTTTAGTTAATTATTTTCTTTTGAAGATATACTTAAAAAAATATTATTTTCTTTTTAATTAAAAGCAGAAATGAGTTATAAAAAAAATAAAAAAAAAAGTACCATTTGCAACTACTGTGTGGTTTTAAAGGGGCAGACTGTACTCTCCTGAGTAATGTATGGTTTTTGTAATTTCTTTATAAGAAAATAGCAAATTGAAATATACTATGTTGTTTTTCAAAGATCTTGGTCCAATATTTTTAATTCGAAAATTAAATGTATTTTTTCTTGTAAAAACAGTGCTAAAAATAATTTAAAGAAAGTTTTTTTTTCCCGGAATCTGTGAAGCAATATTTACCATCATACCATCATTAAGAACAACTATGCAACTTACTGACAAGTGAGAGAACTGGGCCAAACATGGCCGACCTTTTTAATTCTTTCATTGAATCAGAATGATTTTATAATCATTAATTCATAGTGAAGAAATAAGTATCAGCCAACGCACAAATGAATTTCAAAAATGTAACAAATTATAATTAACAATAAAAAAAACATATATACATATTCTGGAGCTTTCGAGCTGTCTCCGCGTAGCTCATTTTCAAGAAATTTACAAGAGTGCATGCTCCTATATATATATATATATATATATATATAAACAACAAAGGTGTTATTGATCTATTTTCCTGGGCGTGGACGTTGGGCTGTTATTGCGGGGGTGGTGGTGTACTCTCCTGAACTACATGTATTCTCCTGACCCACTCTTGTGAATTTGTTGAAATGAGTCAATAACACCGCCAACGAGAGGTTTGGGAAAGAACGCACCACTAACTAGCCAGATATATAACTAGCTTTTTAATATACAGGGTGTTTCAAAAATACACGGCATAATTTCAGGTATGTATTTCCCACATGTAGACAATCAAAATAGTTCATTACAACATATGTCCGGAAATGCTTCATTTCCGAGTTATGGCCTTCACAACATTGAAAATCACCGGAACGTTTTTCGTTCCGCCGGTCGTTGCCATTACAGAAGATGTTCAAAATGACCACCTCCTGCTTGAATACAGACCTCACATCGATGTCTCAATGACCTGCGAACACGATCCCACACTCCAGGAATGTTGCGTATGTCCTCAGAACGTGCCACAATTCGATTCCGAAGGGATTCCAAATCAGGCACCGGAGACGAATAAACCAATGATTTTAAATGGCCCCACAAGTAGAAATCGAGAGGGTTCAGATCAGGTGAGCGTGGAGGCCAAGCAATTGGGCCACCTCTACCTATCCATCGATCAGGAAACGTTCGATCCAAGTACCGGCGAGCCGTACGACTGAAGTGTGCAGGAGCGCCGTCATGCAAGAAGTGAGCGTGCTGACGATCGATCAGTGGAGTGTCGTCATAAACATGAGGTATGGTGTTTTCCAGGAAGTTTGTGTACGCCTGCCCCGTAAGTCTGTTTACAAGTACATGGGGTCCAACTAATCGATCACCAATGATACCGGCCCACATGTTGAGGGAGAACCGCACCTGGTGATGAGATACAACAGTTGCATTTGGGTTTTCATACGCCCATACATGCTGATTGTGGAAATTTGTTATGCCATCTCGTGTGAACTGTGCTTCATCTGTAAATAATACTAAGGCAGGAAAGTTCGGATTTGCAGCACACTGCTGCAAGAACCACTGACAGAACCTAACTCGTGCAGGGTAATCTGCTGGTGACAGCGCCTGTACACGTTGCAAATGATAAGGATACAATTGATGCTCTTTCAGCAGTCTCCAGACAGTCGTATGGGGAACATTCACTTGCAACGCTAACCTTCGTGTGCTGACAGAAGGAGTTCTGTTCACAGTCTCCAGAATCTCCTCCTGTTCTTCTGGAGTTGTAGACCTTGGTCGTCCCCTTCCCAATCCAGGAGAGTGAAATTTTCCATACTCGCACAGACGGTGACGGAGACTTACAAATGTCTTCCGATCTGGACATTGTCGCTGTGGGTACCTCTCCTGGTACAAACGACGAGCCAGCGCAGCATTGCCGTCTGCCTTACCGTACATGAAGTGCATCTCTGCCAGCTCCTGATTTGTGTACATGACACACAGTCGAACGCCAAACACACCACTGAATTTAACCTTCGCCTCGGAATGATCTGTCAGAGTGCCCTCTTAATGTGTCCTTTGACGGCAACGACCTGCGGAAAGAAAAACGTTCAATGAGACATCGATGTGAGGTCTGTATTCAAGCAGGAGGTGGTCATTTTGAACATCTTCTGTAATGGCAACGACCGGCGGAACGAAAAACGTTCCGGTGATTTTCAATGTTGTGAAGGCCATAACTCGGAAATGAAGCATTTCCGGACATATGTTGTAATGAACTATTTTGATTGTCTACATGTGGGAAATACATACCTGAAATTATGCCGTGTATTTTTGAAACACCCTGTATATAGGACCAAGCACTGTTGTAAATTTGTTGAAAATGAGCTCCGCGAAGGCAGCTCGAAAGCTCCAGAATATGTATGTATGTTTTTTTATACTGTTAATTACAATTTGTTATATTTTTGAAATTCATTTGTGTGTTGGCTGATACTTATTTCTTCACTATGAATCAGAATGAGATACAAGAAAATCAAAAATAATGTAAGGTTAAAATAAAATCGAGTGGATGTTTTACAATTACCCTTGTTCATTAATATGTAGCTATATTTTTCGTTGAAGGATTGAGGATTTCTTTTGTTATTTTTGTTTTTATTGATTAGACTTCAACTGAAATCTGAAATGGAAGCTGGTATTTTAAAGCCAAAAGCTGGTCATCTTCTTTGCTATTTAACGTCTATGTCTTAATAGGTATTAACCATCTTGGATATTCTGGCAAACTGAGAAGTTGGATGGAAGCCAGACTATAATTTTGTTTTCCTCACTGCGTCTGAATCCCTAAACAATATTGGGTTACAATCCATTAAATCTTCTTGCCACACGAGGAAAAACCTCGGCTGGCGACTTTAAAATGCAATTGTTAGACGCTGTTCAACACTGAATCATTGTACGCAAGAAGAAAAAAAGAATCCAAGAGTCATTCGGATTCTTTTGTATCCAAATAGAAGCTCTGGAATTGACCACGAGAAAAACAATCGGTCTCCAGATGTTCTTTCAATCTAATGAGAGAATTCTATCCAACCTATGTTTCCGTTGAAAGATGCATCTATCTTACCGCTGCATCCAAAAGAAAAAGAAATAAATAATTGCTAACGAAAACGGAGTTAGATTCAGAAGTAAAAAAGTAGACCGAAGAGTTTTTCAAATAGTGTTTGTATTTCTTATACAGTCTCGTATTTGTAATTTTATCCATTACCATTTAAACCATGTTTAAACCATGAACTTCCACCTGCTCTCTCTATAGTTGTAGTAGCATCAAATATCACTTAAGGGAATTTTGTGATAATGTCGGTAAAATGGAATTAAAAGATAGCTATTGATTATTATATAAGCTCGAAATAAACTCCGAGCTCAAGCGCAGAAGCTGATCCCCCTCAGTAGGAAAGTATTTTGGAACTAATCTCTAAATCACTGATTGGTTACCGATGTAAACTGAAAAATGAGTTATGTTTCATCAAAACTGGCATTATTTCTGTACTAGAATATATTATTTATGATATTTTATTATTTATACTAGAATATAAATGTCTACGGAAATGAGAAGTTTACAGAAGACTGAATGAATTAAAACATAACAATCGTTAGCAGCAATAGTGAGGTGACTAAAGATGAACATCAGCAGTATGCTTATATCGTATCGAGAGATAAGAAAACAAATCATAGTCCAACAACAGGAACAAGATAATTAATGCTTTTAGACAGTGTCAAAAGCAAAGCGGTCCCATAATATGCACAATTTTATAAACACAATTTTATAAACAAAATTTTATCGGAAGCGACCACTTTTGACCCCCCCAACTTCCGGTCAGGAAGTGGTCTTACGGGTCTGATTTTTTGGATGTGGTCACCTACTGTTTGATGCTGAACACAATGGTGAAGGTTTCATTCTAATAACTCTAACCGTTTGCCCACTACAGAATGTGACATCCAGCAAAATGTCACACTTTCAGCAACACAAAACCAATAGCGTCCGTATGTTTTACAGGCAAGCTGTAAGCTAGGGGCCGCTAAAAACAAGGACAAATATCTTCGACTTAATAGGCAGATACGAATATCATAAAAATGAATCAATGCTTCCTAGTGTTTCGTAGATTTTTGAATCCCCATAGATTTTTTTGACTTGTAATACAAGTCAATTCACAGTTTTTTAATGTACACAAAATCACGCGACTTCGTACAAATTTGCAATCTATCAAACGTTTTCGTTCTTAAAGTTGACACTACTATTGATTGGCGCGAAAAACTCATTTATTCAAGCCCTTGTAATTCAATGGTCAAGTACAATTTCAAGCGATGCCCGCATTGGGTCCATTACGTATCCATTTTGCACCATTCGAGCTAATCTGAGGAAATGACCATATTGATCACGTTGGGTCGAGAATATCATATTCGTTCTTAACATATTCTGTGTATACATACCCCGATTTTGTCAAATTACAACTAACCTGAAATCGGATTTTTCTCAAAATCTTCAGGCTAAGGAGAGTCTAACTCATGGAGCTCCGATTCCCGGTTTGAGCTATGGAGGGCGATACACAAACATTCACACAGACACTGGAATCCTAATAGCTCCTCCCTACGGGTCGCCAAAAATACAATAATTTTTCTGATCGGAAACTTTTTAAGAGTGAAATAGGACGATATTTCTCCTGCATGAACCACAATAGTGATAGAGATCATAGTAGTAAGTCAATACTGGAAATTGTTATCCATCGTATATAAACTGATAAGTGTTATATAACCTTACTGAGCATACTTGGAATGCTCAAAGAAAATGTGTTTCATTCTTCTTTCCTTACCAAATTCACGCATTTTATACTAGAATGACGCCTTTTATCAATTTCTCTTTAGAATCAGCTCATAAACTGCTCTGAGATAGCAGTGTTTGTTTATCTATGAGACAAATATGTATTCCTACTGGAATGCCACTTTCTTTTCTTGTGCCAACAGGGAAAGGTTAACGAACTTAGTAACAGTTTCAAAATTAATTCCAAATACTACATATATTTTCCTCTGTGAATTGAGATATATAAATATCAAGAGATATTTTGTTTCCAAGCTTTTTATCAAAAGATTTTCGTATACATGACGCGGATTCGTGGTGGTGAAGTTCGTGTTCATGAGCCAGCAAACGGAGATACCTCACCAGATATAATATTAAGTTTTAAGATTTAATGTTAAGATTTAAGCGTATTTTTTCTTTTTCTGATCATCAGAAGATTAGGGATGATTTTTCAGCTGAAAAAGGTCTTCTCTTGATGCGCTCTGTCTATGACCTTGTGGTGAAGGCCTACAGTAACCTCGCCATTGACATATTTACAATATCCTCCCATTTTGCTACTTCAATGGTGAGGATACTGTAAATCGAAATGAGGAAATGCCATTTGAACACTAGGCAATTAAAACAAAAACCTATGCAACAGTTGTCACACTACAGCAAATTTCTGTAAAATCATAAAATGAAATCTGTCCAGTTACTTTCCTCCCAAAAGAAAATTTTAGGTAAGGGAATGAAAACTCTACTGAAAAATTAAAAAAAATTGAACTCGAAGTGGTCTTTTTTATGGATCGTTATCAAAGTTACCCATTCCAGAGAAAAATATACAATCCATAAATTTCGTAATTTTTTATTGAAGTAACGATACTTTAAAATGAAGAGAAATTTAACGTGCCTGATTAGATCAAGAAATAAGTAAAAAACGCTTTGTGTCGTCGTTTTTTATGTATTTCTTTAACGATACTTTAAATTTGGATGAAAGAACACAATGTGCTAAGTTCTACGATTCGTATCAATTAGTCACTGCCAATTGAACCTGTTTAAGACATGTCTAAAAGACAGCATAATTTTTTTGAAATTTAATAGGCTTCCTGAAATTTGAAACTGTGTCTTAATTTTCAGCCTTCTTTTCACTTTCAGCAAAAAACTTACTGAAGTTTTTGCAAAGATGTCATTCATTAATTTCCGTTAAGATGATATGTAGAATCGCTTTTAATAATTTTGGCCGAACTCAAATTATGTTATTTAAAATAAGCACTAAATAATATTTTTACAGTCTTTTTAAATGGAAAAATTCCTTAAAAAATTTTTTATTCCTTTCATCAAAACAGTTGATCGTAACATCTTTTTGTTCTTCACTGATAGGTTGTTACTTCATTTTTAAATGATGAGATCTTAGAAAACACTGGAATCAAGGCAAAGCCAAAAATAAAACAAAACTACGATGGGAAAAACTGTTCCTCAAAACAATCCCTATTCATTAAAGTAGTAATTAACCTTCAATGCAATCTTTGGACCGAAATAACATTTGAGTTCGATAACAGAACAAAGACGGTCTTTATAAAGCATCAAACTGGAAGAGGCTTTGTCTTTGGTTTTTACTTAATTCTTGTTACAGTTTTAATGATGATGAAATGAGACGTCTAATAAGAGATAATGGTCGTTCATTAAGAAAAAATACCGTTTAGGAAAATTTTAAACACCTGCCAACTTTAAGATAAAAATTGCTATGTAAGGTCTTTTAAAAGCGAATAATAACTAACTAGACAATATTCGGTGGAATAAGTTCCGATACCAAAATTTTAATCTACGGGCAAATTGAATCATTGAAATAGCATCAGCATCAACGATAATATATCAAGCTATTGTTTTTGCCTAATCATTTTAATGACTGTTGATAATAATAATATTGCAATTAGATAAAGAAATCACTCATTATAGAACTTCTCCTAATATTTAAAGCATTACCTAATTGTACACCAATATCTAATGGTGGTATTTTGGATGGAGGTTTTGTTCTTCATTCGGTTACTCCTTCTAATTCAGTGGTTCTCAAGGTTTTGCTGGCGTCACACCGATTAGTAAGAAATAACATCAGAAACAAAATATCAAAAAGCCTACCCAATTGACACTACATTAATTATAACAAAAGTGAAAAAGATTCATTATATACTTATATATAATTTTAATAAATTATATTCACGATACGTTTATAGCTCTTCTTTAAAAATGTCTCTAAATCCGTGACTGTCTTTGAATCTTTCTGCTACACATATCCTCCTCTATCGCCGTACCGTTTGGGAGTCACTAATTCATGTTCTGTGAAACAGAAAATAAGGGATTCTTTTTTTTATGAGGTCTCCACATCCTAGAAGATCTTTAGATTTCTTGAGTTTCCAAAGGACAGATCTGTTCAAGTTACCTCAGCTGTCGAAAAGGGAAACTGAGATAAACAATCCTGATGCTTAGAAGACTTGAAATTTATGATACTTCTGGGGTACGGAGCGCTTAGAAAGAAGAAATCTTTTTGCTGCGACACAGACCAGCGAAGGAATTAGATAGAAAAAACAAGTGGAAAATTGGTTAACAATAAAGCCTCTAGCAGCAATGAGATCTTAGATCGTATGTAATGACATCAAGAAGAGAGCTCAGATGTTTGAGTAATTCTATCTCAATAGAAGAGATACCTGGAAACAAATCTGTGCTGAAACACTTAAAAGACAAGCAATTTTTCTAGCATAAGGAATTAGAAGGGGAATACAGAATTAAGAGAAGCAATACCACTGCAATCAAAAATTACAATCTGGCAGCAAATCCGTGGGCCTTTCGCCAGTATTATTTAGTTTAAGAGTTATTTTTTAAAATTCTGTTAGATTTAGAAAGAATTTTCCATTCTCTGCAAAAACAGTCAAACTTTCTGAAGTAAACTGAGCTGCCTCAACCTTCAACCCGATGTCATCATCGCTTTCAATTTAAGAATCTTGGGCCTCCGCAGTATTAAATAGAAGTATATTCGTAAATCGTCGTGATGTGCGCAAACCCTACTTACACGCGAACACAAAGTGACGCCAAAGTAATCAAAACCCGAAGGTTATCTGTAACTAATGAGTCCTCTATTTTCGGCGAAGATTGCTAGGTGCTCAAGCTAACCTATGACCCACTTTTCAGAGATCGCTGTGTCAGATCTAGTTTTTTTTTTTTCTTTTTGGTTTTTCTGGAATTCAGAAATCCCTCCATCTAAGAAGCTCTTGTAACTTTCCTAATCCTTGTTCTGAACAATTATTAACAGCATCTTTGTCTTTAGTTTTCTTTTTCAAAACAGTTTGCAGATCAAAAAATAGACCAGGAGCTGATGATTTTTCTTTGGCATTAGACACGTGAATTGAAACTGCTTTAAGAACATGTTACGCAAATGCAAATCTGGCAACCAAAGGCTTAATAACCTACATTTTACTTGAAACCATTAACTGCACTATAAATTCACTGCTTGCAATCAATAACCGTTTCCTTCATTCCTCATTATTTTCAATGACGCATTCTGCAATGGCCTCCGGAAATAGCAGACAAACTGAGAAATTTTTAGCTCCCATTCTATCATTGGATATTTTCCAAAGAGAAAAAAAAAAGAATTCGATCACAAATTTTGATATTTCGTAAGTCATTAGATTCATTCGTGGCAAATTTAACCTTAGCAAATTTATTATCTACAGGGTTTTTTTTTTCCCCCAGCCTTCGGATAATATATTAAAATACCTTTCAGCAAATTATCTGCTGTTCCCACTCAAACTCAGCCATGTCCAACGGGATTCCTAATAGAGATATCGTCGCCTATAATGACTTCCAATCATCGGTCACGTGACATCATTTATCAGGACGCAGGGAGTGGTGAAGAAGTTCAAGGCGTGATCTTTTCAGTAAACTGCTTGGATGGACAAAAAAAAATGGAAGAAAAACAAGCTTCCCTTTAATATCTATTGATTCCTCAGGAACATATCCAAGATCTGGTCAACAGAGAAAGATTTACTGAACAAAATAACATGTTTACATTTTTGCTATTTAGCTTTTAAGAAATTATTTTTTATTATTCTTGCTGCTAAGAAAACTTTCTTTTAATTTGAGTACCATAGCCACGATCGCCGTTGGCGACCACTATATTTCTTCAGAGTAGCAAACTAAAGAGAATACTTTAGTTTCTGTGATCGTTTCTTTACCTTCCACAGGGCTACAAACAGTCGGAAAAGAGAGCAGAATTCCATCGAAGACTGTTCAAAGATCTCTGCACGTCTCACTTGCCTTCAGGGAGAAGGAAAGGGAAGTGACAGTCTGAATAACACTCGAATTACTTAGCCACAAAAACTATCTCACAGCGATAAAGAAACATAACTAAGAGAAACTCTTCCTTTTCTTATTCCAATGGTACCTTCATACACTAGATTAGTAAACTGACAGCTTGCCGTGAACTTAAGACGCATAAAAATTCGAAAATAAAATTATATAAAAAATTACTTCATTACAATTACTTCACTTGGTGTCAAAGTCTTTGGGCAAACAGCACACAAGGTAATATTTCGGAAAAATATGAAAAAGCAGCAGCTGAAGTGTTATTGAAGTCTTGGCAGATATTAGGACAGAATAAATACTCAAAATTCACAAAATTTCAACCTAAAAAGTAATCGTTAAATGATTGCGATTTATGAATTTCATTGAAGCTGAACTACAAGAAACTGAAAGTTAAGACTTTACAGTCCTCTGTTGATCGCCAATGGTAAGCATTATCCTTCAATTCTGCGGCGATCTCCTTTTTGCACGCAAAGCGATGAACCTTGCGGAGAAACAATATTCAGACTGTTTCAAACAAATTTGGACAGGACAGTTTAACGTGCAGAAATATAACATGAAAAGGGGAAATGAAAGAATACACATTCAGTTTCCTTTCGCGCCTTCGGCTATCATCGACCGGAATCTCGGACAGCTGTTCATCCTTGTTAGGACTCATCAGCAAGATTTACCCTAGATCATAAGTCCAGAAAAGCGCGAAAGCCTCGAGGGTAAATCTGGCTGGTGAATCCTAACAAGGACGAAACAGCTGTTCCAGATTCCCTGATATCCCAAGGCGTGAAAGCAAACTTAATGTATATTCTTTTATTTCCCCTTAACACGTTTGGATCGTAAAACAGATTTTTTTCGTTTTATTATCTGTTTAATTTGAAAACTTCGTAGTTACCAAGCCAAACGGGATCACTCAAAGTGTAACTCATCTTCAATCGGTGGGGTCTAAATACTTTAGTTGGAGATAAGGAGTTGTATTTTAATCATATCTCTAAACGGAGCAAGTAAATTGATATTGCAATAAGGGTTAAGCTTACACGATATAAGGTATATGGCCCAAATATCGCCCAGGTTCCTAATACCGCCCAGTGCGATGTAGGACGGGATAGTGATGCTATCACGCGGGAACCGATGGAAACAATTTGCCATTCCTTCCATTAGCATGCTGTGTTCGTTTGGTGGTGTTAGTTCAACCCGTTTATTTTTTGTGAATTCTTGAAGTTTTTTCGTTCTGATAAGTTATGAACCTACTGTTTCTTTAAGTACTGCAGCTTATGAATTATTCATGCCATCTTATCCACCTAATATCGTGAAATAGTGAAAGAAATAACCTATCTATTGATAATTTCTGTAACTTGTTAGAGGCAGCCGGTTTGTCTGTGGCGTCCGCCAAATTGACAAGCTAGAGAGTGCCCAATATTGCCCACCTCGTTGTTCCATATATCGCCCACTGTGTAAATTTATAATTTATTTATTTATAATTTTATTTTGATTTATTAGAGATGTCTCAACGTAAGACATGGGACAGAGTCAAGATGAAGGAAGCTGTTACAGTTGTAAAAAATAAAGAAATGGGCCTTCTGAAAGCTTCCAAAACATTTAATGTCCCACTCTTGAGAGTGGGTCACCATTCAAAATTGCTCTAATGAATTCTCTCAGCAAAAGGAAATTAAGTCCTATGGGGCTGAACTTAGAAGATCCAAAGAAAAAGAAGCTCGCAACACCTAAAAAGAATTGCGAAAAGATTAAGAAAAAACAAAAAAAATGCAAAAAAACAAAGTATTTAATAGTGTGGGCGATATTTGGAATACTTTCACAAAATTCAAAATATGACTCTTGACTGAACAAAAATTGAGGAAAAATAAAAAATAATAGTTTTATCTACAATTGGTTCAGGAACATGTAAATGAAGGTTAATATGATATACTGTAATTGTTTGAAGCCACTGAGAAGATAAATGACAAGAATATGGGCAGGTTTTCTTAGATGGGCGATATTGGGGCCATATACCTTATATATTTCCAATAAGAAAATAACGTATCGATAATTTCTATTGCATTGAATTACAACGCAACAGTGCTAAACCTTTTTATAATTAATTACTACACAGTAAGCGTATTATTTAAAATAACATTTTTCGAAAAGTTATGAACAACAAAATGAACAAATCACAAATCAAGGGTTTACAAATTATAGTATTTCAAAACATCAATAAAAAAATAAAAAAAAACTAATAATGAAAAACTTAAGTTTCATATCAGTATTCTGTTGATTTTAATTAGCACTATTATTAAATAATGGTAATTTAAATTCAAATTCCACATATCTTTTAAGAAATTAATGGTTTTTTGTTTTTTTAATATTTTCTATGTTTTGATTTTTTTTTATTGCAAACTGGAAATCGAGTCGATTTTTTACTACAATACTGGAGATTGATATTAAACTTTATAGTAGAATATTAATACCATCCATAAACCGAAACCTAGTTATGAAAACATTGGTATATATACGTATTGAAGACATATTTCTGAATTTGAAGAAATGTTCATGACAGACTTCATTTAAAGTACACTCAGAAACTACTGAAACTCTCATCTGTCTACCAACTGCAGGCTACTTCTAAATGCAAAAACATAAAATAAAATAATTGCACCTTAGAGATTGGGAAGTTAAAAAAAAAAAAGGGGTGGGGTTAGGATTAAAAGCAATGTTCTGGGCATTGACTGATGCCAATATCACAGTGGGGCAAGAAGTGGAGGAGTAGAGAAAGAGACAGAACTCTCCTGTCAACTCATGTCGATTTCCTTTTCTCCACTCCCTGCCGCACACCTTGACAATGGCAGCAGTCGATGCCCGAAACGTTGGGTTTTAATTCTTTTTACTCCCCTCCCCTTTTTTTTAACCTTAATTTGACTTCCCTTTTCTTTAAGTGTAATTCTTATATTTTTATATTTCTATTTTTTTTTAAACGTAAAACTATTTCACTTATTCCTAAATGAATTTGTTATTAATGAAAATAAAACAAAGATTGATTTCGTCAAATTTATGAAATGTAGATCATTTTCCCATCACTAGGACCACAGAAATAACCGTTTTATTACCCGTCAGCGGAGGCTATCCAAATCAGTAAATGGTGTAGAATCGAAGAGGGCATAGAACAGCTTTTTATTTTTTTTTTAATATAGATTTTAAAGTCGAATTTAGCAAAATCAATTTGAAGAACTCTACTCGAAATTAAGTAAGTTATAATATTTTATTTGCAATCTAGCTCCCAATTTTTAAATAATTACAAATCGTGAATTTATTTATTTTTTAATTGCTTTTCTTAGTAATGATAAACATGATTTTAAATACTCTAAACCCATTTATTAATAAGCATTACAAATCTATATTATATCTGATTATACTATATCATAATGTAATAAAATGAGTGGAGCCTTATAATAATAATCCATTATTATTATACAGTAATTTCCATTACCTAATAATCGTGATTTTCAAACATTCGATAATATGTCGTCTTGTCTTTAATGCTGTTTATTGTCAGAAAGGATTTTCACAACTAGTTTTAATGTCTTGTCTTGTCTTGAACATTTTAGGTTTAGACATGATTATCTGTTCCTAACTCTGAAGATGATTTTTGATCTCTCCATCTTGTAATTCGCTCGTCAATAAAAGGCGGACCGTAAGCAGTGGCGCATCCACGAGAGTGGGGGGATAAGGGAGTTGAAGCTCCCGCCAAGAAAAATGAAGAAAAAAAAAAACAGAAGAAAATCAATTATTAAATCAATGACGTGTCTATATCTTATTAATTTGGAAAGTGATCATTGAAACAATTTTTATTTCTAAATAGGCCTACATCTGAATGGACTTTTATAATATCCTTAGCCCCCCTCCCCCCAACCTTTACTCCTGGGTGCGCCACTGGATTCTAGTAAATTTGACAAGCCTTACTTACAAATAACGATTTTTTTTTTCTCTGAGCTTTATGGTTATATCTTCTAATATATTAATTTATAAAATTTTAACTTGTAATTACGGTTCAACTTGTTAGCAATACTACATACGAAGTTACTTCTGATCATTAGGGGTTTTCCAATATCCAAGCAAATTAATTTAAACTATCTACAACAATGTACGATTCCTCAAATTTCGAACTTCCACATTTTAGAATAAGTATTCTGCGTTAATATTTTTAAAATAAACTTAACGTTCAATAAAAGAAATATAAAACAACTAAAATTGAAAGGGAAATAAATACGCAAATAAAGCATGAAATCATCGTATTACATGGAAAGCCAACTTTAAGTTAGGCGCGAAATGTTGCAACAGAAGATACAGGTCACCCTTTATCTAAATGGTCACTGAAGAAGCGACTTTACATTACAAAAGTTTATATGTTCTCTCTAAAGATTATTCTGGGCAAGCATCCAATGTAGCCGACAGCACATGTACAGCCACTGCCTCGAACGGCTGTGCTGACATTCCCGAACAGTGGGTAAAATGGAGGTGCGATTGTGATGAGACACCTGTGTCATCAATCCAAGCATATCATTTAGAGCCTGAAAGATCAAAGACCGTAACACTGGATAACGTGTGACGATCAAGCAAGACAACTATTTGTGTACCGTTGATCTATCAATTCAGAAATCGCTTTGGCAACGGTACATTGGAGATGCTAGTGACATCGGCGCATGTAAATGCGGTGGATGCTTGCCCAAGAGTGTCGGTCCAAACGCTACATCGACATTGTGTTGAAGCAGCACTCAATGTGATGACGAATTTCATGTGATCAAAGAATTTCAGAAGGCTAGAGATTAACTACGCTAGTGAATGATTAGGCTCCTAAAGTTTGGCGATTGATTTCGTTTGTAAACTAACGTCTGACAATGCTAATTCTCTGAAAGCAAAGTCCAAAACGACTTTGGTGGTGATAAACGACCAAAAAAAAAAAGTCAAAAAATAAAAGTCACTTTCCACCTGATACTACCATCAATGATAATGTCCCTTTTTTTTATCATGTTCCTTATCTTGCAGCTACACATATCTATTTCTAATATGATAATGTTGATTTACTCCAAATATCCATTTCTGGATAATGCTATGCATTACATCTTATAGATTTCACGTATGTAATTGGCAAACAAAAATTCCCTCTTTGTGAACTCGGTTCTGGATCAAAAGCACCAACCACTTTCTTTCTCTTGCCTTAGCCTAGAAAGAGAATCTAGATTATTGATATCCTTCTTGTCATACTCAGTTTCGAGTTCTCCAAATGGCATCAATCTACCGAAATAACTCATAAGCGTTTGATTTCAATTGCAAAGATACTTTTATTTATAAACCCTACAAGAAACCTTTTTAAAATCTGCAAATAAAGCACAAAAAAGATCCCAGGTTAATTTTTCGTAGATTATTTTTAGACAGCTTCTCAATATCTAATGCTTCCCTATATCGTCAAACTATTCTTTGATTACAAGCTCATCTCCTATAATAGAAACTCACAAGAATTTCTGTGCTTTTAATAAATTTGTCGTGACACTGATGTCTTTTTAAGAATGTCAGATATTTTTGGCAGCTGTTTAGTAAATATGTATGTCTGCATCATAAAGTGTTCTTTAATTATTTGCTTCAAGAATAGAGGCTTTGATAAGATTTTTTCAAATTCAAGTTTTTCTCGAACCGTGAAAGCTTCAAATAATTTGAGGGTATATTTTTATCCTTGCAGTTGTCCAGATTAGCCTAAGCAGAAACATGGGATTCACAGATAAAAGAACAATACTGCTAAGTTAGAAATTTCAGACAATCTTCAAAATAAGTAAATAAATAATAATAAATAAAGAATCATACGATTTACAATTACAGATAAATTAAATTAAATTGTGTTTTTGTAATTTAATAAATAAAATTCTGTAGATGTATTAAGATTCCTTGTCATGAACCAATGGCCGAGTAAACATTAATAAACCTATTATGTTCATTATTTCTTTCAAAAATTGTTAAAAAAAAAATTGCTCCTATAAGAATTCAACATTTTTTTTGACGAACTTTAAAAATAAAAAAAAAGCTGAGAATTTCAAACTCGGTAGGAATTAGATCTAGAAGAACCTCGCAGTACCATTAAGCATAGCTGTGATAGTAAAAAAAACGGTTCGGCTTATGTCTTTTTTTGAGTGGTATGTTGTCACCTGTAGGCCATGTTTCGCATTTAATTAGTAAATAATCGGCCATACGGAAAAGTCGAGAATTCAAAGATATCTATTAGTGTATAGGAATTCTGATTCTAAAGTTAGAAGAGTCTTTTACAAATTGCTTATTGTTCAATTATTTAAACTTGCACTTGCAAATATGTATATATATATTTCCGCACGAAATGAATTAGGGTAAGGAAAAAAAAAAGGTCAATTTTACTTAAATATTTAAAGACAATTTTACAGGTAATGTACAATTAATAGTTTTTTTTCAGTGTCAATATTTCGGCCCTTTCTGGAAAGACAGATAGTCACCTACAATTAGCAGCATTGTTCGGATTAAGCCATATTAATAAGCACATTTAGCTTAAAGGCTTTTGGTTGTCCTGATAGTCTGAGGCTTTAAATAACTCAGTTAAGCGTAAATGTAACACAATTTATAGTTTTCGTAAAGCTTCCATTGTAATCTATCGCGAACTTAGCAACTGCAAAAGAAACCCATTTATCTGGATCTCAAGATAAGGACCTCCAGGATTATCCTGATCGTAACGTGTTACATTCCGATTAAGCGGAGTAAAATTAAACACAAAATAGGTATTTAAATGTAACTTCATAAATAAACAAGCAGTCAAACAAAAATTTCGTAAAATTTCGACAATTACAAAGAGTTTTGTACACACTGATTCAGTTAAAATTATTAGACTAATTGTTTAAGGTTGTGAGTGAGCAACGGACGAGTTTAAAACGTCTCCGAGATCTCCTAACAAAGAAGCATTCATTTAATTCAAAACAGAAAAGACGAGGATTTTTTTTTCTAACTAATTTTCCTCATAATTATTTTAAAATACTACATTCATTTCTTCTGCTTCTATTTCATATAATTTCTTAAATACTCGTAGTTTTTAAAAATTCAGTAAAAGTTATTCAATTTGTTTTGCATTTTGTTTCACTTCAACTGTTGGCTAAGTATTATATCGAGGGCTCTATGACATAGAGGCCTAAGTGACATTTTTGTAAAAATTGAGTTACATGTCTTAAGTGAAATCCGAGAACCATATCTTTCATATGAAAAGAGACCTAACTGAAAATTTCATTGCAACTGGTAGAATTCTGCTTCCATAAAAAGCTACTTCCATAGAACTGCAAGGCAATACAAACATAAAACCCTTAATAACTCGGAATGGAGATTTTGTCACTTAGGCCTTTATGTCATAGAGCCCTCGATATAACGAAAAGATATTACATGAGCACCAAAATAAATTGAAAAATTTCTTTTTTTAAAGTGAAATTCTTGAAGTTGAAAAATGATAGAGAGAGAGAGAGAAAGAGAGAGAGAATGAATGGAAAAAAAAAAAGACAAAAGAAGTCAGGTTTGCAAATTACTGAACTCCAAGGAACACTAGAGCCAACGTATTAGTTTGCGCTAATCCATTTTTTCCTCTCCATACACCACTCCACAACAGTAGTGACATTTCTTTCGCTAGTCTTTCATTATATTGCCTCTTGCCTTTAAATTTGCATGAAAATCCATCCAGGGGCTCAAATGTTATTAGGAAGACGGTTGGTCATACGCATACACATCCTGACTGACGAGACTCATCTTACTTAGGAAATCAGGCTGGAAAAAAAATTACTGTTGGCGTGCCAATTTTCGAAAGCGAGCCTAATACGATCAAAACTTCATTTCTCAAACAGACAGTGAATATCTCTGTAGTCAGTAGTCGGCAATCCACGAATCTGTGATTTACTGTTCTCATCACCCTCACTTGCTCGTCATTTAAAGTATTTTTTTTTTTTCAAGTTTGAAAAAAAAAAAAAAGGCTCTTCACAGCAATAAAATTGCTAAATCTACAAGCGAACTTTACATTTTTAAATAATAGTTGTTTAATTGGCGAGAAAACGTTGTACTGATCACCCGACCCCAACTTCATCCCGGTGGTTAGGGGTCGTCCATTAATCACGTGATGTTTTTTAGCAACTTTTAACCCCCCCCCTCCCCCCTGGTGATACGTGGTGAGGTTTTAGATTACCCCCATCCCCCCTACCAAAAATCACGTGTATTTTTTTGATACAAAGTATCTTAAAAATTTTCACAATCTTTAAATACAGGTACAGTTGAACCATTTGAGGAAGGCAGTCCCCTCAGGCGTTGGGACTGAGAACTTGAAAAAATAGGGGTGAAAGGGTATAACGTAATTGGGGTTAGGGAAGAAAGATTACAACAGTGTTTGCAGAGCTTGACCTCATTATTATCGGCTTTAGGTAACTATATTTCCGAAGAGCTGAATTCTCAAAATACTAAAAAAAAGATCACATAAGGCCTTTTTTTAATTCCGTAACAATAACCTGATACCCTTTCACCCCTATTTTTTCAAGTTCTCAGTCCCAACGCCTGAGGAGACTGCCTTCCTCAAATGGATCAACTGTAAAATCAAATTTAATTCTGGAAAATTAACCACCGGGAAAAAAATGTCCAGACAGACATTAAGGTTGTAGGTTGTTTCTGACCGCTTTTCGGTTTAGAAATCGCGCGTTCAACGAAAAAAATAAATACACGTGATATCTCACTATGCCCCCCTCCCACCTTGTGATAGTTCGTGATTTTTTCCGAACCCCCTCCCCCCCCTTTCGAGCCTCACGTGATTAATGGACGATCCCTTAAGAATCGTTGGAGCCCCAATGTTCCGAAAGACCTTCGTGGTTTAACTTAAGTTGTTTAATTACCGTGATTAAAAAGACTGTTATAAGTAGTAATCTGTTTAGTTATTAGTCCAGATATACAAATTAATTAATATACAAAGTCAATAGAGAGCGTCCATTTAAGAACGCCATCTATCTTTAAAATTTCAGCTTTTAAGTAGTTTTTTTATAGTATTCAGGTAATTTTTCTTAATTTTTCTCAAGCGGTTCACGTCAAATTTGAACCAAAACAATCAAAGTCTCCCTTTTCATAAAGTAAGCCTGCTATTAAATTGAGATTTGATAAATTAAAAAAAAAAAAATTTCAGCTTTCTTAGTAAGAGACGGACTACGACATAATTCTGAGTATAAATTGCATTAGGAAACTTTTTGGTTCTAATTTTTATACAATGTATAGTTAAGGTTAATGTATAGTTAATGTATAGTTAATGTTAATAGTATAAGTAGTATTAGTATTACTATAGTATAGTAATAGTTATAGTATAATGTTAATGTATAGTTAATGTATAGTTAAGGTATAGTTCTGTACTTGTTACTCCAAACTTATAATATCCTTTACTGTCCTCCAAATGAAAGTTGGCTGGCGGAAGTTTGAACTGCGCAGCCCTTCCGGTAGCTGATCAATTATGTTTTCCTGTCACAATGGACGACGTAGTCTGTTTTCACTGAGAAAGACATGTTGATAACGCCAAATAAAAACTTCTCTCGACTATTTAGCGTTATTTCAATACCAGTTGCTAACAATAAGTATTTATATAAATAAATAAATATATATTATTTATAAATACAATGCTCTTTTGCAAAGTAACAAGCCTTTACCGTAATGGCGACGTCATGTCATAAAATCAGACGGAAGTGCCTGACCAGACTATTCGATCATACATGCGCAGATCTCACAAAAACAGGGCGGCCATCTCTCATTTGGAGGACAGTAGTAGCTATGACATTTTATATAAACAATCTAATACATGGATATTGACTAGGAAAGCAATTCAGAGATTGCAGATAAGTCAAAGTAGCGTAGAAAGATGCAAGATAAGAGTCATACGAGACCGCAAAAGAAATTTTTGGGTGGGAGAACAAACCAGTATCTGATATTATTATTACTATAAAGAGGCTGACCTTGTGGCAAGGCTTAAAGATAATAGATGTTCAATTCTAAATTGGATTTCGAAGAATGAAAGGAGGCCGAGAAAGCGTCCACAGAGTAAATGGGTGGATGAAATTAGAAATTTTGATGGACTCGATTTGAAGAGAAAAGCTTAGGACCGAAAGAACTGAAAAAACTTTGAGAGACCTTCATCCTGCAGTGAATTGATAATTGTTGAAAATGATGATAATGATGTATAGAGAAACTTATCGGAATTACAATTTTACGTTCAATAAACTTGGAAAGCCATATTGAGAATTGTGCTGCTTGTGAATACCTTAAAAATTTTTAAATACAATTGAACAACATTGCAGTCACAACTGTCCTCTGCTAAGTCAAAATTTGAAAATGATTGATAGGCGGTATCAAACGTAAATATCTACTTAATGTAAATATGAAGTAAATACTATAATTAAATAAAAAGAGAATGATGGTAAAATAAGCTATTAATAAATACCTTAAGTAACTAATAACTTGCATTTCCACTGCATTTACCGAGATTCCTGAGATTCTCAATTTTTTTCTAAGCTAAATTTTAATTTATTATTTTTTTTCGTTTTTTTTTTTTTTTTCACAGAAAAGTTTTTAATTAGGAAAATTACTAGCTAACATTGCTCTCCTGACTGTAAAACCGTGGCATTATTATGTCTCCACTTCCATTTCATTGGTTAAAAGTTACATATTCATGTCATCGCTGGGTACCAAAATTGTCAGCTTGAATCAGTTAAAGAGTTAAAAAGAAAACGAGTCAGTAAAGTTGATATTGCTGAAATCTTCTCAAAAAGAAAAAAAAAATATTTAAATTCTCGTTTTAGAATTTTACAGACAATTTATTATATTTCTATTAATCTCCAATAAATGGCGACTGTTTCAGCTATCATTTTTTTTTATTCAAGGATTTAAATCATTTCATATCTTTCATTAAAAACACTGCACATTATTTGGTTTATCCTGAAATCGGTCAAATTCCTTATTTTCTACGTTCCATATCCATTACAAATCTTACACAGCAAATGTTTTTTTGTTTTGTTATTTTTCATAGACAATCAATATTGCAATGGAACTTTTACCGAAAGACATCAAAAAAAATTAATTTCATGACATTTATTTTTAAAAATATTAAATTATTGTTCTTTTTCTTTAATTTATTTGTCCTAAATAATGAAATTAATAAATGCTAAAGTAACTATATTATAAAAAACGAAATATCTTTGATAAAATTAATGATGATTTTTTTTGTTTTTGAATCAACTGCACGCTGCGCTGATTGATAAGCAAGTTGTAACTTTAAAAAATACAAATAAAATAATTACCTAAAAAAATTGAAGTAATTCTTTGGATGAAAGATAGTTGGAAGAGGTTCCTTTTGCTTCACATTAAATTCGGATAAGAATTAGACAATTTCAAGCCTAATTTTTATGTATTTTTAAATTTTAGCCGCGAATTTTCACCAATTCATGCAGCAGCCTCAAGTTGAAGCGCTGTTGTATAAAATTTTGTATCGCGGAAAAGCTACCGGAAGTTCTTTATTTTATTGTAATAAAATTAAAACTCTCTTTATTTGCATATTTTGTAACGAAATAATGTTCTAATTTATCCGTTATTACATCATTAATTTACGTAAATATAAATGTTGTGGATTTGTATCATTAAGGTTTCTGTATGCCTCATTTTACTCATACAGTTTTGGCACAAACCAAGCAATTCGTTTGGCGAAATTCAAATCGTTTCGCCTTATTAATACACAAATTCTAAAGCCTTTAAAACCAGTCAGGAAAAAAACTTGCAAGGTCATTTGAACATTCTTAAAAGTAAACATCAGACTTCTGGATATAAGGTAAATTGGTGAAGATATTCTAAAAACCTTTTTAATTTTAATAAGTCACTTCCAAGCAAGAGAGAAGTTTTTAATTTTTTTTTTAAGAAATTAGCGTTTAAATCCTTACAATTTAAAAATATGGAAACATTTTTGATTGAAAGTTTTCGATAATCCTCTTTTACATAACTCTGTGATTTTTTTAAAAAAAATGTTGGTTCGGTATTAAGTTTTAATGATTTATAAGGTAAGGCGAATTTAATGAACTCTTTTTCTTTCGTTGATCGATTCCAAATTCGATTAACTAAACTGTTTTGAATCAATTTTCTCTTGATTTTTTTTTTTAATTTATAATTAATTCACAAGCAATACAATATTTTCTCGGGGATTACTTTTCCGAGTTTGTTGGGCGTAAAATCGTATTCCCACGATTTTGTCTGAACCGCCCATCACTCAAGACAACCTGTTTTCAACACTGAATCACTGTTAAATGACGAAGAGGCAACCGTTCTTGCAATGATTAATTGATACGTCGTGTTGAGGGCTAAGAATAGTGCGTAGCTTTCCAAGAGCCAAGAAAATTTACACTAATTTTGTAAGAACTGACTAAAAATTGGGGAAAGGACATAGATTTTAAATCATTGGATTGCCATTTGTATGATTTTAGCACGGAACGTTTAATTGAATGGGTGAGTTGAAAAAGGTACATATTCCACAAATGTAAACTTTTGGAAAACTAAAAAAAAACTGTTTTTTAGGAAAATTAATTTTTTTACAAAAAAATTTTCTATTATCGATTTATACCTTTAAGTGAAGTGAATTCCTTGTGCTTTGTAAATATATAGATATATATAACTTTTTATAGCATAAAACTATGAAAATATATCTCAGTTTAGTTTGTCAATTTTGTGGAATATGTACCTTTTTCAACTCACTCATTCAATTGCAATGAATCATTAAGTCCAAAAATCTCCTCACTTGAGAAGGCTGTCTCTCGGCAGTGAAACGTTGTAATTTCTTTCATGTTTATAAATTGTTTAAGTGCTTAATCAGGTGTATGGCTCTATTTTTGATACCAACATTAAGCCCAAAATTATTTGTTGATTTACTTTTTTTTTTTATGTTAATAATAATGAAAGATTATTTTCTGTTCTAGATTATTTTTGATATAAATTATTCTGTCACAAATCCAGGTTCTAAGTATTTTTTGAATCTTGTAATGGCGTTTTAATAATAGTGGTGTTTTAGTAAATTGAGTTTGTATCAAAGTTATGGTGACAGACGTTTGTTGTCTTGAAATTCGCTGTGCTCCTCAATCAGTTTATCCCGACAACTAATGTTTTTATTTATTTTTCAGAATTTCCTAGTAATATGGATCACAGATAGATTTTTTTCCTATTTTCAAAGGAAAAACAAATAGTTTATCAGCATCTTTGAAGATTAATAAGCGCCTTCTGATAAGTTTGGTCGGAAAGAACAAGAAGCTGCCTTTGTTTTATTTTATTTTACTTTTATGTGAAGTGGGTACTTTGGCTTTCATTGAAAGTTTGAAGAAAAAAAAAAGTAACTTTAAAGTAAAAAGATTAACGACTCTGGCCTAAAACTTCGCAGTTTCATAAATGCTGCTGTTAATTTTGGTTCGATGGTTTTTCTTTTGAGTGGAAATTAGTGAAACTTTAATATTTTATATGAATGGATCTTCATGCTTTGTATAACTTTAATTAAGAGGATTTTCATGTTTTGTATAACTTTAATTAACAGGTTTTTCATGTTTTATATAACTTTAATTAAGAAGATCTTCGCAAGTCTACTATCGCCTACGACCTCCCACAACCTTAAAACTTCAGCTGACATAAATATAATTTTACAAAGGAAAAATAATGATTTTTAAAATATGCGAAGAAAATATTGAAAATTGAAATAAGAAGTCGTTTTGCTAAAGGGTAAAATTAAGTCAAGGAAACTCTGTAAGCGATAAGTTCTCGGAACTTTAGAGTTTTAAGTAAATGCCATTTTTGTGGTTGATTGTTTGTTCTTCTCTGCTTGTGTTATGTTTTTGGAGTAAAAAAGTTTTTACTGCTCGTGAAAGCATTTACAGTCGAGCTCTGTTTCGATTGGAAACTTCAGAGATGATGATCAGACAGGCTATTTATATCTTTTAGTATCGTTTCTAAAAAACTCCTCCAATCAAAACAAATAATCTTGGAAACTGTAGAAACATATAATGCTTCTTTAGCAACCACAACAATGGGGAGGAATGTTTATCAGTCCACTAACAAAGACACACTATGATCTTTGTTACACCTTTTTAATCATCCTGTCAAAATTATGCTCTAATTGTTATTCAAGGAACCGAATTTCCGATAATGCGGCATGTAATGTGAATTAGAAGCTGAATGGAGGAAAGTTCTACGGGAAAGAGTGGGTACGGGTCAAAGGAAGATTAGTCAAGTTTGGGCTTCTGGATTTCACCATTCAATAATAGCATTTCCAATAACAATATTTTCATTTATATCGTACGCAACCTATTCCCCATACTTAACTAATAACATACGCTCAAAAACAACTACAGTAGGATTCCCACTATCCGCGATCCATGAAACCTATTATAACGCGGATAATACCGAATGCTATATACAACGTTTTATTCGTGTAAATACGAATATATACTGTAAAGTTTAATTGATGAATTTGCTACATTAAGACATTACCAACATTAAATAAAATAATAATAAATGTATTTTTTTTTTCTATTTCAATCACATCCAGAATTTTCTCTTTTTCACCAATGGAAAGGACATCACGGCTTATCTTAGGCATGGCAGCTCTACCAGCCCCGCTATTCTTACCCTCTGGGGGCCATTATTATTCTTTCTGAAAACAAACACTCCGATAACGCGGCATATAATGTGAATTAGAAGCTGAATGGAGGCAAGTTCTACGGGGGAAGAGTAGGTACGGGTCAAAGGAAGATTAGTCAAGTTTGGGCTTCTAGATTTCACCATATACGGCCCGTCCGCACTTGGTGCGCGTTTTGAAACTTATGAACCGTTTATTTCTTTAATAAACAATTTTTTTTTCGGGCCGCGGTAATAACTGAAATCGCGAATACTGAATCAGCGGATACGGGACCCCACTGTATTTATCTACATCTTTGCAAATCGCAAGTTTTCAGTGATATCATGTACGTCAAACACCAGCTTTTATTATCCAAACATCTTGAGTTATAAACATTCCGATTTCAAATAGATCGTATGTTTTCGTCTCTTTAGAACTTGCTGAATATATTTACAAATTAACATCATTACAAGTATCATTCTCTAAACTTTCATCCCTGTGTTTTTCCTGAATTGTATCATAGAAATAGGTGACTGAAATAAGAACATTGGATACAAATATATACAGTCGGACCTCTATTTAATGAAGTCGCTAAATCCCGAAAAAAAGTTCGTTATATGGAAAATTCGTTAAATAGAGATTCGCCTTTTATTGTTCAATATTATTAAAAAAAGTAATAATTTTAATGACAGTAATGTGGTAATGTACATGTGTTTACCACACATGTGTACTTTACCACATGTGTACCACATGTGTACTTAAATTTTACTAATAATGTCTGTTAATTTTCTCTTGAGTTTTTTTTTTTTTTTTTTTTTTTTTTTGAAAAAGTGTTTTTGTTCATAATATGTCTCGCATCTTTGCAATGCACCAAAAACCCCTTCAGTATTTTTTTCAAATTCTAATCACGTCGGATTGTTTCAAATGATTTTAGCATTTCATCATATGAAGGTTTTTTTTATTTCTACACCATGATCATTTCCATTTTCATCATCTTCATCTTCATAGCAATTCGTAGCTGTATTGTTTTTATTTTTCACACTGTTCAAAATATCCGATTCAGTTAGTGTTTCCGAGGTCTCAACTTCAAAATCAAGTGAAAGATAATCATCAATCAGCACATCATCGTTAATTTCTTCTTTTTCCCTCAGCTGTATCCACATTTCTTTCATTTCCTCTAATGGAATATTAATAATAAAAACATATCAAGGAGAAAAAAGAAATAGATACCACGAAAAAGTTCATTAAATAGAAAATGCATTTCGCTATTTGGAGGTTATTTTACGAAGAAATTAGCAAAATGTTCTTGGTTCCAAAGAAAAGTTCGCAAAATAGAGAAATTCGCAAAATAGAGGTCCGTTAAATAGAGGTCCGACTGTATTTAATTTATTCACAAAATTTGCGAATATTCTTTCTTGAGGATTTCTAAGTTCAAACAAACTAGATTATAACTAGTTTATTTTTGTTTTATTTTTGCCAAGCCGTATATGACTATGATCAATATGAAGTGCGAATTTGGATTCTCCATCGTTGATTTGCTGAAAATTTAAGTATTTCCAAACAAAATCGATTGCTGTTAGTTTTCAAAGGTGATTATATAGAACATGTAAACCTTTAGAATAGGAAATTACATAGTCTGGAGACTTTTTTTAGCTCAATGGAATAGTGGAGTGTTTTCATTCGTCGTGAAGAGACTTCTTATTGATGGATCCAAAAAAATGAAGATTTAGAATTGATCAATCCCAACTTTGGGATTGAGACATTTTACTTAACATTCGGTTAGGTTTACATCCTTCCAGAAAGTAAACCTAACCGAATTCACTCGGAGAAAAAAAAAATTCACATTTCCATTAAATATAGTTATTTGTTATGTCGATTGTGCGCAAAAAATCCCAAAGTTATTCCAAATCTTATTTTTTGGTCGACCAAGCAATATCCTCCATTCCTCGAAACACTAAAAATGAATTAGAAAATACTAGGTCAGCTTTAGACGATAGGAAAGAATTTGTGTAATAGCAGTGAACCAGCTAGGTTTATTGGCTCCAGAGACGAGTGATCATAAATGCCATTTAAAGACTCTCTAGACCTAGTGGGTCAAACCTTCCAACTACAACAGAAAAACATAATTTTGCAAAAAAGAGTTGAACCTCTACATTAAAAAAAAAATGTTTTCGCAGAATTTTCATTTGCCTGAAAAGGATACAAGGCAGTTACATCCAACAACGCCTATACTTGGCATTAAAATTACGATATGTAAAATTTACTATCATTAAGCTTTTATACAGTAGTTAGCAGTTTTATAGTAATTTAATTTTGTTCTGAATCTGAATTATGCCTAGATGTAGGGTTGCGAGAAAGGCAGAATTTCGTTTTCCTGTAAAGAATGCCGTGAACATTCGTAAATGGCATTCGGAAAGGTAGAAATGAAATCAGTGGTAAAAAGAAAACAAATTTGAGATATAACTGAAACGCTGTTTTGAATCTGTCTAACCCTTCGCCTGGCTACTGCAGGATTGTTTATTTAATGGTAACAACATGTGTTTGATTGAAATCTGAATTTTTAGCATAAAGGTTTTAAAATTATACATTTCGCGAAAAGGAAATCGCAATTTCAAACAATTTCTTTGCATTGGTAACTAACACGAGAAAGTTTCTGAATTCTAAATAAAAATCTCAGTTCCGCTGAGTGAAAGCAAAAGAGACATTCTTTTTTTCATATAAAGCAGGAGGGGAGATGACGAAGACAAATAGAAGCCTTTGGGGCTAAAATGCATAAATACGAAGTGGCTTTGGAGGGGTCTGCGCTCGCCGCAAAAATAGTTCTTTTGCTGGAATTGGAGCGTAGCGTCGATGAGAGCATCGCCTGCACTGTCCGAGGAGAAAGGTTGAGGTAGAGAAGAGAGGGACCTTGGCGTCGTCAGGAGAAGCTGACTTATTGCATGCAGTTCATTTTGAAAATAGATCCGAGTGGGCAGCGCATCTGGCATTACCTTTAGACGGGATATTCAGGTTAACGTTCAAACGATGCGAAATGCCGACAAGTTATCCCTTCGTCAGCTCTTTTCGTACAGACGAAGTATGGCCTCCATGTTGGTGACCCGATCAGTTTGCACGGAGAATAATAAGAATGCGAGCTGAATATAAATTCCCAAATACCTTTTGATCTAGCAGTTCCAATTCCCTGTCTTTCTCTTTTTATGTGTGGTCTTCGAAAGACCCGAAACACCACCAATCATGTCAGACAGGTCGACTTACAAACTTTTCTCGGCGTTTTGGATCGTCTTCAACTTAGCACCGATTTTCAGCAGTTATCAAAATAAGCAGCCTATTATATAGAGAAAAGCTTTTTGATAAGAGATAAAGATAGACTTAGGCTTTAGGGAACTCCTTGCTTCTTATCTATTGTAATATTGCAAAGCTTTTTTTTCCGCTTTGTTTTTAAAATCGTAAAATATTTTCAAACCAAATTTCCAACTTGAAAATATACTACCTGACAAATATAGTCTAACTTTGAATTTCCGATTGACAAAAAAAATAATTAAATTTGCAAATACTTAAGTCGCTTAAATTCAATTAAAATTTTGATCTCTCAACCCCCCCCCCCCTCTTATATTTAAAATATGCATTGTTAGAATTTCAATAGAACGTCATTGTTTTTTTGCCAGATATTAATTGCTTCATTTAATGATATGGGAATTTGTTTGTCACGTTGCAAATATATTATATATTTATAAAGATCGTAAACAGTCTTGTCTAGTTTCCAGCGGAACATTCACTGCTTTAAAAGTGATTAGGAGGATACATACAAAAACATGTAATTTCACTGATTGATATGATTGCAACTTATCTTGAGCAAGATAGTTTAAAATCAATATGGTAATTTTACTTTGCACTGAGCTTTTTAAATCATTATACAATGTAATCGATATTTCAATATGAAGCCATTTTATAAAAAGATTTGTCTGGATGTTATTTAGTGCTTTAAAATAAGTAATTTTTATATATCAATTATACTTCTTTCGGTTATAATAAGAAATTTCTTAAATCTGTACGTAAAAAAGAAATTGCCATCATCTTTCCTATTCTATTTCTTCCATATTGTGCGCTCTCCGATAAATCCTTAGAAAAATGTCCGTCTTTTGGACATTTGGAAAATGGCAGAAACTTATTAATTTTTTTTTTTTTTAATGTGGGTCTTCCATATCTTAGAAATCTCATCCTATTTCAATAACGGTGCACTGTAACAAAAAAAAATGAATAGGGGGTAATCGTCGACCAGTGGTGGTTTAGTAATCTGACCTTGACTCGGCGATTCGATATCGTATTGGTCTAGATTCTAATTCCGATATTTCTTTCTTGCCATCAATACCTTGACACTGGCTGAAGGTAGTTTTCTCTCAACTTTTTCCATTCCTATTTCTCCGACTTTCACCAGTAGAACAATACTGTACTGAAGAACTGAAGCATTAGCATTCAACAGAATTAACGAGATAACCTGAAATTCCTTTTTACTTATCACCCAACGATTCAGGTTTTCTCATCCTTTCCTCCAAACAGTAATAATGGCGTTTTAAAAAAAGAAGATTGTCTTGTATTTGAATTTAACGTGTGTAAATAATTCTAATAACTATACTCGAGTGCAAGGAAATCGACTCGAACTGAAACACAATGATGAACCTTAAATTGTCGCAAATTTTTGATCCTATGAAAACTGCAAGTAATAAAATAACAAAGAATATGCCATTCCCGTTCACATGACACACAGAACGTTCCGGATGAATGCATTTTGTAAAAAATGTGAGGAAAACAGTAATATAGAAAAGGTGTAGTACCAAAAGCGTTCAATTCATTATAAAGACAAGACCACAAATAGAGCTGAATTTAGCATTTATTGCAAGTCAATACATAGTGTTGCCACCTGGAGCTCTGATAACAGCTTCCATTCGGCGTCTCATTGATCGGATCACATTCATGACCTTATGTTGCGCAATATCGTTCCATTCCTTTTCTAACGTCCTATTCAACTCCTCGATTGTTTCTGGAGCTGGCTTTCTACCACGAACTCTTCTCTTAAGGTGATCCCAAAGATGTTTGATCGAGTTCAGATCAGGATTATGTGCAGGCCACCGCATACACTCAATGCCAACTGCATTCAGATAATCCAGAATAGCAACAGCGGCTTATGGCCTCGCGTTGTCGTGCATGAAAATGAAGTTTTCTCCGACGAATGCAGCGTTCGGCAAACATATTGTTGCAGCACTTCGATTATATACTAGTTAGCCGTCAACCCGCCTCCTGTGGGTCCATGGTCGATAAACACCACATCAGTTTTGGCTACAAGTGAAATGCCTTCCCATAGCATGCAGGAGCCTTCTCCATCTGACCGTTTCCTGGAAGCAGCATTGGGCAAAACGTTCACCAGGCCTTCGATAGATACGGTCTCGTCTGTCATTGCCATGTAAGCACATTCGAGTTTCGTCAGAGAACAACAGTGAACCCCATTGCGCTACAGTCCAATCAACATGATTGCGAGCAAATTGAATGTGATTTTGCCGATGAGCTGTGGTCAGAAGTGGTCCTGTTGCAGGCCTATGTGAGGTCAAATTTCCTTCCTGTAGTCTTCTTCTGACTGTCCAACCACTGACAGCTACCCCACGTACACGGTGCAGCTCTTGTTGGACCTGAATGCCAGTCAAATTACGATTGCGTAGTGCAGTGCTAATAACAAATCGGTCATCTCTTGCAGTTATAGCTCGATATCCACCAGAACCTTGCCTCCGATGAAAGGCACCAGTCTCCTGGAACTTCCGATAGACTCGTGATACAACTGACTGCCACATATGCAACAGTTGCGCGACATATCGTTGAGTGTGACCCTGCTGTAGTACGACAACTACCTGCGCCTCTTCCTCGGTTGTTATATCCATCTTTGTGGAGTAATAATGACGATAGGATTCCAATATAATAATTCACATTCATGAAAGGATATGTAAGTCTTGCGTACACAACAATTTCACGTTTTTCCGAATGGTTTACGTACTGCCATGCACGTGAACTTCATACCCTTTCCACCAATTACCGGCATATCTCAAAACCTGGTTGTCGTATTATCATATGTTCGGTATCATGTGAACATGAATTTCATATTCTTTGTTATTTTATTACTTGTAGTTTTCAAACGATCGAAAATTTGCGATAATTTAAGGTTCACAATTGCGTTTCAGTTTTGAGTCGATTTCCTTGCACTCGAGTTTAAAATCGCCGACACACAAGTTGAGGATTAAAAAAAGCCTACAACACATTAAAAATTTTACCTTAAAAACGACCGGTTTCGAATCTCTAACGATTCATTGACGAGTGAGTACAAATTACATGCGTTTTATACATGATGTGGGCCAATGTGTAATTGGTAAGGCATGTAATTTGTAGTTTCGAAACCGGTCGTTTTTAATATAAAATTTATAATGTTACAAAACTTTTTTAATTCTCAACTTGTGTGTCGGCGATTTTAGTTATTATTGTTATTGTCTTGTAAGCTTCTTACAATTATATATAAGATTTTGAAATAGATTTGCAATTTAAAGTAGCTACCAAGCATTATTTTTTTCTTTGGTTAATTTTTTTACCGAGGAAATATTACTTACAACAGCTTACTAGCACTTTCAAATGACGTTTTCTTTTTTCTGAGCGTATCTTTAATCATCAAATGATCAAAACAGTATCTTTGAAGTAAAATTGAGCATAAGATTAACTTATACAGGGTGCACGGGAAAGTCTTAAGTAACTTTTGAACGAATATAGCTAGTGTTAGGGAAATTAGGTATTGGTATAGGAAAGCGACCATGCGCTATCAAATGACGCTGACGGCAGCGCCCCTAGCGGCAAAATGTGGAAGTTAGTAATCCTATCTCGGAAACAAAGAGAGATACGGAAAAAACATAAATAAGAAAGTTGAAGAGCATCACCGAATTAGTAGGAAATGGCATTTTACAGAAAGGAATCGGGTAAATAGAAGCCGGAAGCGAAGACTCTCCAAGATCTGCCTGTGAGAGTTTGACACCCACAATCCTGGCGAACATTCAAGAAGAAGTCCTTCCCCGCATATCTTTTTGTATTGCAGTAGACTGTGAACATATTGAACATGCTCCACGGTAAATTGGAGGTTATGTACGTACAGCTTTTGCATTAAATGACATTCCGGAAACTTAGCATCTCCCGCCTTCTATTTGCACGATTCTTTTCTGGAAAATATCATTTCTTACTAATTCGGTGATGCTCTACAACTTTCTTATTTATTTTTGTTTCCGTATCTCATTGTTTCTGAGATAAAGTTACTAACTTCCACAGTTTGCCGCTAGAGGCGCTGCTGTCTCATCTGATAGCGCATGGTCGCTTTCCTACACCAATGTCTAACTTCCGTAACTCTAAGCTATTATCGTTCAAAAGTTATTTAATCGACTGAAAACTTTCCCGTGCACCCTATATAATTATTTATATGTTTAGAAATTTCCTAGAACTGAAACAAAATTAAAAATCAAAATTATAAATTAAAATACAATATCTAGAATAATTCACTTATTCTGTGGCACAGAAATATTCGCTGCTTATTTAAAACGATACATTGAAATTATACAGGGTTTACCTAAAATGTGCTGCCAAACTTAAAGGTTGTATTCAATCATGCAAAACAACGCATGAATGTCATACAAACATGGGTCTGGAAATGCGTCATTTCCAAGATATGAATGAAGAAACATCGTATCATAGTCATTAAATTGCTCATCAGTAATCGTGACATGACCTCCTCGTTCCCCTGATTTAAACCCTCTGGACTTTTTGGTATGGGGTTATCTTACAGCATTAGTGTGCACCACACCGGCTCCTGATGCCCACGCACTGCATAATCGCATAGTGGATGGGTGCAACACAATTCGACGTGCACGTGGCATCTTCGACCGTGTTCGACAGTCAATGGAACGACGTTGTGTTGCGTGCATTGCGGCCGGTGGAGGGCATGTCGAGCACTTTTCTGTATAACTGAGCAAACACCTCTATATTGTTGCATCGTTAATATCTTGGAAATAAAGCATTTCCAGACACATGTTTATATGACATTTATTCGTTGTTTTGCATGATTGAATACAACCTTTAAGATTCGCAGCACATTTCAGATACACCCTATATAGTGGAGTAAGTAGAGTATTTTGCCCAGTAGTCGAAAAAAGTACGACTGTATTGTTAAGAGGAAGTACGATAGTATTTTTAAGAATTAGAAAAAGCTCCTCTTCAATTTTCTTTCTTTGCATATTCTGATTTCATGGAAACTACAGAGAACTGATTTAGTTTCTGGGCAATTGTTGTCGATCTATGATACTAAATATTAAATATTGAATTTCATAGGATAATAGGGCTAATAAAAATATTAAATAATATAATAATATAAGATACAACATGTTTCGCAGCAACTTTAGCTACATTTTCAAGTGAATAGCAAAATATTTCTTCTTTCTTTCCAGAAGAAAACGAATCTGTTGTAATATCAACAAAAGTATCTCTTCTAGTGAAATTGTATGATCTGAATGTATTTCCGGTGCTTTTGTGTGCTTTTTATCATCTTTGTTATATTAAAATTAATAGATATTAATATTGCTTATTAGTAATGATGTAATATCACTATTTTAAGAATAAAATTATATATCACATGGTTTGGTTAAAAAAATAAAATTTGAGTTATAAAACATGATAAAAAATTGCACAGATCCAATTGCCATTACGCCGAAACGTTGTGTACCTTGTATCGTATTTTATAACTAAATTTAATTTTTATCAAAATTTGTGATATCTATTCTTAACAATTACCTTTCACACGTAAAATAATCGAGAATCATCACTCTTTATTATTTAACGAGCATATTGTTAAACTTAAATAAGATCCTAAAAAACTAAATTTGGCAAAATTATCTTAAGGTCAACATATTTTAATAAAATAGTCAAATTGTTAGAAAAAAAAACTGCCAGCTTGATCGTAGACTCGCATCAAAAGACCATTTATAAAGCATTTCGATATTATTCGTCTACAAATATGAGTAATATTTTTTATTATATCATGGAGCTTTCACTTATCCTACATCATAAGGAAGCGTTTCTGTTTTCATATGACATCTTGTGTATATACGAGCAAAAAATATTGATAACATTGAATGCCTATTCGTACGAGATTCAGGTTGTATAACAACTGCGAATTGGTGATTATGCTGCGTCAGCCTTTGCCTTGTGATACAGTATTTTTTGAAGTGACAGTCGATTCATATCCATTGGTGACTGAATAATTTCGTTAAAAACACGCTCATGATTATCATTGGGGCCCACTGTTTTCGGACCTCTGGCACAATATTAAGGGAATATCCTTCCGGTGCTTTGGACATTGGTTGTAACACTCAGTACAACAGAATTACTCTGTCCTCATCTACCGAAGCGTTTTGTAAACTGCTCACACACAAACCGTAAACTTGGACCATTTTGCCTTCCTCTTCCGCTCCACTAAGTAATAATAATGCCCCATTACAAAGAGCTTTTCCTCATTACTAATACAGTTACTAATACAGCATTAGTATTAGTAACAACATTAGAACATTACTAATACAGTTTACAGCTGCGCAGCGGATATCGAATGTAACCTATGTCATACCTGCGACGTGATACGGGGGATATCCGCATGTATAATCACAACGTGGCCAGTAAATTAATAGCCGTACTGTATTTACAAATGTGATTAATTAATTTATTATAAATTTACAGGTTGTAAAATAGATCGCGTTTTGAAGTTAGTTAAAGCAACGAAACTAAATTGATAATAAATAAAAGACGTACAATTACTATTTTATTTTATTTTATTTTTTTATGGACGTGATCCTTTCCAATTTCAGAAACTTTGTCGCTGTTTCAATATTAAATTCGTAATGTTATGTGTTTTGAAATTCGTAGGAAAAGTATTTACAGCCTCCTCTATATGATAAATAAAATTAATTGCTAACCCTTGTAAGAATGTTGTAAAATGCTGTAAAATGTTATCGTATTGGAATGAGTTTTTTATTCCCTCATTCAACAAAAATGTCTTCAGTTCAAGAGTGTGGGATATTAATCTTTCATTTTCGCAAAAACAGCAAGAAGTAGTGTTCAGGCGAAACTGGCAACCGTTCTCAATTGTGTGTCTAATGACTCGGCAGTGTTGGAGCTTTGTCTGCACAGAGAAGATTTTCAAGAATCCAAAGATTCTTGGCAAATCTCGAGCAATCCATGTGTGTAAGAAGAACTTCCAGTTGTTGTACAAACAATTATCTGCATAATAAGTTGAGAACATTTGATAGATACATAAAAGCATTAAATTGAACTTAATAAATTAAAAAAAAAAGCTATAATTACTGATTTACAAAATAAGAAACTTACGACTAAAGTTGAGGTTGATGGACGCTGCCACCTCCCCCATCTTGTTCTTGGCTTTGACTCGATACAGTCCTGCGTCGGTCTCAACGACATCATCGACCTCCAAAGCAACCAGGTACTTATTGGGGCCCACCTCGTTGATGCGCACCACGTTACGTTTCTCGCTCTTGAGGGGGTCCTCACCTCGAAACCATTGGACGTCGGGTCGTGGCGAGCTGAGAAGCTGACATTCGAAGATGAGCTTATTGCCATCATCCTCTTGTCGGAGCTGAGGCTTCTGAGTGAAGCTCGGCGCGAAATCTTCCGAGACCCCCATAATTATCGGAGAGTCTTCGGTCGGAGCGGTGCGTTCGGGGAGGACTAGGGGAGCTACTGCGGCGTCTGCGGTGGCGTAGGCGTCGGTGGTGGTAGCGTTATGTTAGCGGTGGTGGTGATGCGAAATCACCTGTTCGATTACCCCTTGAGAGCAAGGGAAGTAGCGAGGCGGAGGTGGGGCATTAAGAGCACCTAGAGGAAAGAAGAAATAAAACAATATTAAAGAAATGACAATAAATATAGTAAAAATATCAACTCCAAAGAATGCATTCATGCTTAAGCTTCTCTAATAACAGAATAAATTTCATAATCTGAAAAAAAGAAGCAATAATAAAAAACGATAATTTTCAAACTTAATTATTGTTAAAATTATCTATTTTTTTTTCCCCTCTTATTTCAACCGCAAGTTTCTTGGAATTTTTTTTGTGAAACTAGTTTATTCCAGGTTCATTGCTAATATCTGTTTCAAGTTAATTCTTCAAAACGTTCACGGAAAGGAAAATACACTGCATTTTTCCTCAAGTACAGAATGTACAGATTTACTATAGTTTGAGGAGTTTGACTTGAATTGATAATCCTTGTGCTTCCTCTGCTTAGAATCTGTTTATTAAATGGTCAATAATGTGCTTAATTTAAGTAATACGTTACCAGCTACGTAAAGTATATCAAAAGTGTTAGTCGTGCCATATGATAATTATACACACTAGTTCTCTTCTCTTTGGTTTTGCCAATGGTAGCAGTGATGATGTTTACAAAGAACGACATTGGAAAATTATACATTGGCATTGGCACTCAACCTTTCATGCTTCACGTATCCCCTGGAAATGTGCATGTAACTGGCGTACCCCTTGTACAGATAAATAAAACCAAATTTATAGTATAGCGATTGGAATAAAATAAAACATATATACTATATATTGAATTTTATATTCATAAATTACATATATCGATAAACACAAAGAGTGACATAAACAATTTAATAAATCTTGTAAAATTATAAACATTTTACTAGGTAATCAGTGAGATGGTAGCCTGCACAGTTCAATGGTTTTGAGCTCTCACGGCATACCCCAAAAGTTTTACCGCGCAAGTTGAGAACTCTGATATAAGGTGTAACATTCAAATGTCAAGATATGATATCTGAAAATAGTGGGAAGAATTCATTTACTTCAAATGTTAATTAGGGAACAATCTACAATTATCAAAAAAACTATTTCTCTTATGACAAATAAAGGTATCTCTTCGTTTTGCAAAATGAATTGACGAAACATTGTGTTAAGTAAACTTAACAGTTGGGGAAAAAAAAATATTAATCAACTATTATTGAAAAAATTTGCATTAAAATTACTTAATTAACACGTACAGGATATGGAAACTTAAATATAGAATATTCTTTTAACTGCTATTTTTGTTTTGTGTTTTATGCTTTCCCATCACTTAAAATTTAAATTTTATTTCTTAAAAGTTTTCTCTTGTTAAAGTTTTCTCCTGGTAAATTTATTTAAAGTTAGCCTCTAAGAGTGTAAAGTTAGAGGGTCGAAAAGAACTTAAAGAAAGTAAATTAAGTTCTGAAATAAAATACTTTGGCTAACCATAAACTAAAATTAAGCTTTGGCTGCAATATTTGTATTCTTCAAATGTATATTCTCAATAACAGAAACGTCTCTTTGTCTAGAGAAAACGCTGTTTGCGTCATTGAATAAAAACAGTTCCGTTGTATTTATTTTAGAGGTTCAGTGATTCAGTTCGAGAACTTTGTTTGCAGAATCGTTTACTGTTGAAACCATCAGCTTCCTGTTACTGATTTTTTTTTATTTTTTTATTGCACGTCTCTAAAATGTTGTTCTTGATACAAGAATACAGTATTTGATGGGAAACTAAACAAGCAACGGCTCTTTTTTTGCGAGAAGCTCAGGTGTCTTAGCAAACCATTCCACACTTTCTGAAATTTACTACCATCACGCTTGACTTCAGGCTGGAAAAGTAAATAAACAGCAGACTGATAGCAAATGATGTCTCCGTCAATTAAGGATCTGTCCCAAATAAATTTGCTAAATATAAAGGTGTAGTGTTTAAATTATCTACCGAAAATCAAATATTAAGTAATCAAATCAGAAATAGATTAAAAACACAAGATTGGATTGGCTTCAATTTTCTATTGTTCACTTGTTCAGTATTCCTCAATTTCAGCAAGGATTCAGTTTGTTTATTGGTGCATTTCTCTCTTGTATTATAATTTCCGGTTAAGAATATTTTTTTCTAACTTCAAATAATTGAAAAATTACAGTATTTCTCATTAGTTCTTTTTATAATTTGGGACAACTGTTAAGATATATGTATAAAAAAACGTTTTTGTTATATTTCTTTTTTTTTTTTAACTCTTTTAGAATAGAGCGTCTTTGGAAACTTTCATATCTAAGCATTGATAATATTTCTCAGAAAGTTTAAATAACTTTTTTTTGTGATTTTTTTGTTAATTACATAAAGCCAAAAGTAATTTCACAATATTGCTGAAGAGCTAATAATATTGCCATTGGAGACGACGGACAGACAAACTCATTACCAGTATCAAATAAAAAAGGATTTTCGTCTTATGGCACCATTCAGTTTATCTTATGATTGCAGAAAAATAAAAAGTATTTTAGTCACACTTATTTTCGCTTCACAAATTTTGAAGCAATCCTTAAAATTCTATAGGCAAGTAAATAAATACCTATAGGTTACTTTATAGTGATTTGATAAGTGATGTCTTTTAATTGGTATATTTTACATATGTATATTGTTATTGATATTAATTTTAAAATAGAACCCTTAGGATCATCTTACAACTTAGTAAATATTTCTCTCTTTCTGTCTGTCTCTCTCTCTTTCTCTCTCTCTCTCTAATTTTGGAAAAAAACAAAATCCAAAATACCATAAATCGAAAATAGGAAAAACTGTTGTTTCCTACGAAATCAGTATTTTAAACTTCTACATACACCGGGTTGTTGTAAAATTTGAGACTATTTATCAAACGAAATTGAAAACCAGTTTCATTACAGTAACTGGGTTTCAATTTCTGTTTTCTTTCAGCTATAAATCTAAATTTAGTCTTTTTTTGAAGAAAGTTTTATTGAGAATGTTCTCTATCTACCACATTGTTTTTTTTTTGTTTTGTTTTTTGTTTTTTTGTTTTTGTTTTTTTCTTATAAAAAATTCGATAGGCAATAAATTTTATCTTCCTCATTTAATTGAGTTCTCAAAACATACCACAAACGAAACTGTCCTCTACTGTCTTTTTATCTTTTTTTTTTTTCATTCTTATTTTTATTCTCTTTAAGTGGGGAATTAAGATGTCTATATTTATTTATTACGTCATTGAAATAAGTCTTTTATTTTAAAATAGCCTTACCTAAAAAAAAAATCAATTACTACACAACTTTAATTTAAAATTAAATTTATTTTTATAAAAATCTTTGCCTCAGATTATCAAAAACTATTTAACCAAATGCCAAAGAATCGTAGTTTTCCCCCAGAAAATGTCTTTCTCTTTCATTCAAACTTACTAAAGAGAAAGAAAACTCTTGTAAGTTCGCTTTGTTGTCTCAAAAATGCATTTGAACTGAATGCAGTTTTTGCATGCAGTCCAGAATAGTCAACTTTTTAACAGGACTAGAACTAAAAGGCATTTCAAAAAGTACCTCGGCTTTTCCTGAGTGTTAGATGCATTTATAGAAGCTTCACAAACAAAACTATTTATTATTATTATAAATGAAATTACTAAATATGTGATATCCTGCAAGGTTCACACTCAGGACCTGTCATTTTCTAATATATTAGATACATGATAATAAATAAATAACGTTAGTTCGGCAAGATATTAGGATTAAATGTTACAATTATTAAGTGAATTCAAAATCATTCAGCTTCCTGTAAAATTACGTCGATAATTTCAAATATATATCAAAATATTTATTTGTCATTTTTGATTCTAATATCAAAATCTTCCCCGCACACAATTCAATGCATATAAGAAGTTTCTAAGGGAATATTTTTTTCCTTAATGATAATTTAAATCCCAAACAAAAACTGTTATGAAGTCATTATACGAAATTATAATAAAAACACTTACACTTAGAAGCAATCATATTTAGAGGGAAAAAAATCGGAGTATTTTTTTTTTTAAATTTGAGCATCGCCTTCCGTGAAAATATACCTGTGATTCAAGCAGGTGCCTGTACATAACAGCGGGAATGTCAGTACTAATACAAATAAGAATGTCAAAGACCCAACTAATGCGATCAAGGTTGCCAGGTCTTAGAATAACTGAGTATGTTGGTCATTTAACATTAGATCTCAGAAAGGAATATTAAGTATATTCTTGAAACTTTAACATCAGGAAGGGTCAGTTTTCGACAACATTAATCAAATCTGACAAATTAAAAAATAAAAATTATATTACAGTAATACCTTCAGATACGAGCGTCCCGACATACTAGCGTCCCGACATACGAGTATTCTGAGATACGAGCAAGCCTTCGAGCAAATTTTTGCTTTGAGATACGAGCACGCTTACAGATGCCGACGCTAGGTGGCCGAGCACTCGGAGCAGCCCACGCCGCCTCACTCATTCACTTCACGTGTTCGTCAACTTCCGTGACACGCATCTCCCGCATCATGTGTTTGCGTTATCTACGTGATTTTCTCTCTTATTTTGTGCATTACTCTTCATAATAGTGAAGTGCGCCAAGTGAAAGTGAAGGTAGTCAGGAGAAAAAAAAGTTAAGAAAAGTGAAGAAAAGTAAAGAATACAAATAAAAAATAAAAAAATAAAAATAAAAAATAGAAAAGAAAAAAAAAAAAAAATACTTAAGCTAATTTAAGTTAATTCTAACAAGTAAGTTTATGTAAGTTACGTAGTGTACGTGTAAGGTACTATACGGAATCAAGTGTCTATGTACGGGCCAACTCTCTTCCCTCCCTTCCTCCTCCTCCGCACATGCCGCCATTAGCCGCTACTGTATCGTCTGTCAGTAAGAACTCGTAATTAAACCACATTTTATTTTATACCACAGGAATCCTTATATACTATAATTTTTTTTGTGTATTTATGTCTCAATAGCAATTAAAAACATGTTTTTTCTATTATAATTAGCACTAATAAGGGAGTTTTTTAGAGCGCCGGAATGGATTATTTTTTTTTCTGTTATTTCTTATGGGAAAAAATGATTTGAGATACGAGCACCTCGAGTTACGAACGGATTATGCTCGTATCTGAAGGTATTACTAGACTATAAAAATCAAACATGGAGATCAATTTTTTTCTAACTATTTTTTTTTCTTCTTCTTTTTCATGAATCTTTATAAATGAAAACACAAACGATTTTTAATGAAATGTTAAGATAATTTATAATTAAAATCAAGCTTAACTCGGAAAAAATCTTAGTTTTATCTTTGGTTTCAGGTTAGAACTTTTTTTTTTAATTTTATTTTTGGATAAAATTAAAAAGAAGAAACTTATATTTATATTACATATAATTATAAATTAAAAAATATGCAACATTCGTAAAATAACATTTATTTTTATGCTATATAATTATTACTATTCTTTTGGATGTGTATGAAAATATCATACAAAAACTTGCTTTTAAAAAAAAAAAGGATTGCGTATGCAAGTATTTTTATTTTGTGTACAGTTTTTCTGAGAACCCAGCTTTTTTTAGTCATTGTATTATAAAAGTTTATGCATCATAAGTAATGTATTTAATTCTAAGTTACACAATTATAATTTATATAGCTATTGTTTTCTGTTAATTATCCTTTATCAACGGTTGGTGGTGATATCAATTGCTAAATTTACATCCAAAATTAATTATCAGCGTTAAATGACAAGAAATGACATTATATAAGCAAAATAGCGGAAGGGCCGGTGCAGAGCATACAACCAAATAACAACAAATATACAATCATCGTTTATAGAGATCGATATTATTAATATTTACACGTAAATAATTAGCTATAATTCTTTATTTAGAATTGTGAAATTACGTATAGCAAAAAGTAATAAACTTTGAGTTGTAAAGTATTCCAAGAAATATCGCCAAAAATATATCACTTTAAAAAAAAATCCGTCATAAGTGATATTTGGCGCGAGAAAAATATTCTTATTATCCATGTTCCCTAGGGATAAAGAGATGATTTATGCCTTTAATCACAATGTAGCCCTCTACAAAATTCAGAAAACCGCATTAAAATTAATTGGATGGCTCAAAAGTTATAAGCAATAATGAAAAGATGCAGCTAAATTATATTTTGTTTTCGGTTTCAAAAGTGCCTTTGTCTAATTCGTGCAATCCCCGAAGTTTTGAAGTTTTTCCTTCTTCACTGCTTGAGTACCTAAGGTAGGACAGTGATGTTATCTCACTATATAGCCCTGATACACCTCCTATCGAATGGTGAAAAGTTCATTCAAATTGCTTGAATAGTTTTCAAGTTTTAAAGAAACAAACATTTTAGCACTTATGAGAGAGAGAGAGAGAGAGAGAGAGAGAGAGAGAGGAAAAAAAACATTAAGAAATAAATATATTTTATCTATTACTTATTTCGTGCCATTTTTTTTCTGGCGGCGTAGGTGGAAAGAATATTTCCTCGAAGGTTCAATGACCGAAATCTATCACATTGTCAGGGAGACAGCTTCAGTAGAAATAGAACCTCAGCAAATGGAGCAACACCAGTGAAGTCTTAAGTATGCGATTGACAGTAAATTTTGAATATCGTTAAATACGTGGTTATTTACTAGTTTTTGCTTTTATTTGCTATTAGCAGTAAACCATTTACTTTTTCTTTGTAAAATCATTCATAATTCTTCTCCCAATACAAGAAAGGTTTAGAGCAATCGACATTGTTTTTATTAATATTTTGTAGGGAAGATATTTGCGACATATTTTTAAATGAAATATTGGTAGCAATGTTTATTGAAGTATTTTATTGTATTATATTACTTCAGGTCTGGTTCGATTCCTTTTTATTGTATTGGTGGTCATCAAAGCCGTATTAGCCTGTTTTCACGAAGGCCCTTTGATAGTTTTAATTGCAAAAACTCTTCTCATTACTCAAAAAAATGTAGGATACCTAAACATTCCTTTGAAAAAAATTGCGATATATCAAAATTTCTTCTGGTAATTATATTAAACTAAAGTATTGAGCTCTTTGTCTTAAGTACATCAAACTTATTACTAGTGCAAATTTTCATAATTCTAATTACTATTAAAAATAAAATTCTGTGTTCCTATATTTTATCCAAATTTTAACAATCCGTTTCGTTAGGGTTTTTTTTTTCTAATTGTAAAATAGCTGGCTTAAAAATTAAAAATTAAAATAGGTATCCAAAATAAAATGTTAAACAAGGATAGCGTACTACTATAAAATTACTGTTTAAAAGATACGTTTTATTAGAGTAATAGACCCTTATCAAGATGAACTTGAAAATAGAATTCAGATATTCTTCATTGTAGAAAATATCGTTGTAGTCGACAAAATTTGGTTTTGTGATGCAGAGCATGATGTCAGTATATTTACTTAGATGGACGAATACAGAGTATTTAAGGAAATATGTATTTTTTCATCATTGTAGATACTGGTTTAGTCTTAAAATTAGGAAAAAGAGATAAATTTCGAATTAAAGAAAGTCCAAAAAGAATTCGAAATTTAGTAAGAGTAGTAATAAATAGGCCTATTTAAATCATTCTTAACCTGGAGTACGAAACATGTGGTTTGTTTTAAAAGATAAAGCAGTAAAAAAAAAGTTATGCAGAAAGCAATTAGTTGCTATTCATATTGTAGGAGCGTCGATCAGAAAAAAGTTTACAACCATTAGAAATAGAATTTGAGTTTGCCATAATGCCGGCGATTGCTGAAATATCCGATAAAGGGCTTTACTGCTCAGTGTACTGGGTCTTTCTCGTATGTCTCATTGGAGGTTCGCGCTGTCATTTCAAAATGGCGATCTGTTGGATAACTGGTCTTCTATTGAAACCTTAAAGAAATTGCGCAAAAACACTCAGGAAGAAACATCCTGGTCTTCTCAACGACGATGTGACCCTCATTCATGGCATTGCCCGACTACATGTTGCACGGAACATAGAACTTACTGAGCGGTTTCCACTGGGAATTTTGGGACATCCGCCATTCAGTCCGGGTTTGGCTCCCAGTGATTTTCATCTGTTGTGTGCCTCAAAAGAGTACATGTCCGATCGACGTTTCACATGCAATGAAGAACTCCAACGTGATGCAAAAAAAGTGCCAACAACAGCATGGCAATGATTTTTATGCGACTGGGATGGACAAACTGATCAAACAACTGTGACAAATGCCTCAATCGTCAAGGTGTAGAAAAGTAATGTATCTGTGCCGCTTGAAAGGCGCAATCTCATTTTGTTCCAATAAAGGTTTCCTTTTCGTGCACAAGATTTCTAAACTTCTTTTCGATCGATCTACGTATGTTTGCTAGCGATTGGTATAATGACAGCTTTTACGATTCTGTAAAAAAAAAAATCTTATATTTATTTTTCATGTAAAACTTGTAAATGGCCTGAATAAATCCTTTCTGTTTTGCCACCTAGGAGAAAACCGTCTTTGCTGATTTTAACCATACGCAAACATTATGTTCGACGTTTGTTTATACGCAGTGAAGCCGTTTCTAAACTCTTGCTTTCGCAATGTGTGACCAGCATAATAATAATTTCCAAAAATAACTAAATATCAGAGCAGAGGAAAAAAAAAACTAGATGTTGTAAAGTGACTTTCTGAAAATAAATTTGCGAGCAGTGGCAACAAACATGACTGATATGTTGTGGTCGGTATATGATGGATAGCGGCTCCACCGTCAACCATCTGGTGAGGTTACGTTTGCCAAGGAACTGATGAGGGCGGAACCGGAAGAAACAGGCCTTTTCGAGGGCAAAGAACGCGAAATGGAGCTGGCGACTTTCTTAACACAAGGAATCGGGAGGAGGGGAGACTCAGTATTCAAGCATTGAGATCTTCTATTTACGACTTAAGCTAATTAAATACTGACAACTATCAGTGATCCGCCAAAAAATGACAGGATAGTAAAAGCAAATCAAGTAAACGAATTACCTTAAAATGTTCCATTGCAGAATCATCAAATGAAAATATTCAATTTCTTAGGGTTTAAAAATTATTAAGATAGTTTACAAGAATGTTCTATTTAAAAACCTAAACTAACAGTCTAATCCAACAACTTCTATGATTATTTTAAATCTAAAGGATTGAAGAAATCCCTCAGGTGATCCGAAAAGAACTTTTTAGTTAAACAAAAATTTAACGTTTGCATATAACTATTGAAATAAAAAAAAAGACCGAACACACTTGACTAATTTAAAAAACATTTTTACATGTTAAAATTACAAGGAACATGACCGGTTTCGCCTCTTAGGACGAGGCTTTGACGAGTCTAAACTTTTTATTTATTTATTATTATTTTTTAATGAAAAAGAAATTTGAGAGAAATCTTAAGAACTTTGATGCTGTGGATGAAAGAATTTTAAAGATCAATATGGATATTTTTGGAAGAAGAATTACTATTTTGGGAATTTATGCTCCGAATAATGATGACATTATCGAAGTTAAGAATATGTTTTATCAAAAACTGCGGGAAATTATTGATGAAATTGGAGGAACAAGAGAAATTATAATGATGGGTTATTTCAATGGAAGAACTGGATGCAGGAAGAGAGATAACATTATTGGAGAGTTTGGAGAGGATGTAGTCAACGATAATGGAGAAAGACTTATTGAATTTTGCAGAACTAACGATCTCAAGATTACAAATGGTTTTTATAAACACAAAGATATTCATAAATACACATGGTATCAGCATACTAGACAACTTAAAACAATTATTGACTATATAATTATTAAACAAAGGGCTCAATTAAAATTATTAGACATCAGAGTACAGAGAGGAGCAGAATGTGGCTCAGATCATTTTATGGTGCAAGCAAGACTTGCATTTCCTTATTCGGCTAATATAATTAGAGAGAAAAGAAATCCCACAGAGATGGACGATATTGATATCCCAGAATATATGTTGGAAGGATTAACAGAAGCGAGTACAAAAGGACTTTTTCAAGTAAGATTAGATGAAAAATTAGAAGAAAGGAATTATACTAATACAACCGAACTATATCAACATATTAAATCATCTTTACACCAGGCTGCAAAGGAAGCACTAGGACAAAAAAGAAAAGGCAAAAATTCCCAAAAAAACTTTTGGTGGGATAAGGACATTGAAAAGATTGTACAACAGAAAAAAGAAGCCTATTTGAGGTGGATGAGTTCAAAAAAGGAAGAGGATAGACAAATTTATAGAACTTTTAGAAATGACACTAAGAAATTAGTAATAGAGAAAAAAAGAACATCCTGGGATAAAAAATGCAGAGAAATTGAGACATTTATAGGAGGAAGACGATGTACAGAGGCATGGAAATTTTTAAGGAATATTAGAAAAGAAGGTAATAATTCATGGCAAGGAATATCGGTTGAGAAATGGGAAGAATATTATAAGACTTTGCTTACAGAAACTAGAAATGAATTTCAAGTAAAAAATACACATATTGATACCATACAACAACCTAAACTATTGGAACTTGAGAGAGTTAGCAGCAATTAAAAAATTAAAGAATCAAAGAGCAAGTGGTCCCGGTGGAATATCAGCAGAACTAATCAAAAATGGAACAGATAAATTGCTAAGATTAATTACACAATTATTCGAAAGATGTTTAAACGGAGAAGAAACACCAGAAGAGTGGAGAATTGGATATTTAACATCAATTTATAAGAAAGGAGACAGACAAAAATGTGAAAATTACCGTGGCATTACTGTAACAGCAACGTTTAGTAGACTGTATGGACGAATTTTAAAAGATTTTCTTGAAGAAGAAATAAGAATGAAAGAAAGTGAAGAACAAAGTGGATTTAGAGCAGGAAGATCATGTATGGATAATATATTTTGTCTTAAACAAATTATTGAAAAGGAAATGGCGGTGGGAAATCAAATTCATCTTCTGTTTATTGATCTAATGAAGGCATATGATAATGTTCCAATCGCAAAATTATGGAATGTATTAAAGGAAATAAACATAAATTTAAATATAATTAGAGCAATTCAAGAACTTTACAGACAATCAAAAACAAAGATTAAAGTAGCTCAAAGATTATCAAAAGGCTTTATAACAGATAAAGGACTCAGACAGGGACTCCCCAACACTTTTTAAAATTTATGTTGAAGCAGCATTAAAAGTTTGGAAAGAAAACTGCAGAGGATTGGGACTTAATGTGAAAGGAACGTCAATGTTTACTCTGCAGTTCGCAGATGACCAAGTCATAATTGCAAAGAGTAAAAATGATTTAGAGAGAATGACGATAACAATTAAGGAAGAATATGAGAAATGGGGACTATACATGAACGTTAGCAAGACCAAATATCTATGTATAGGAGGAAATGAGACCGACCTAAATATAAATAATAACATGAAAATAGAAAGCTGTGAGCATTATAGGTATCTCGGAGTAGGCATTAATAGAGAAGGCAGAGACTCACAGGAAATTAAAAACAGAATTTGTCAAGGAAGGAAGGCTATAAAACTATTAAATTCTATTTGGTGGAGTGAAGAGATCTCTAGGAAAAGGAAGTATAATATATACAATTCTATTGTAAAGAGCATCTTGTTATATGGGGCAGAGGGATGGAGAATTACGGAGACAGAAAAAAAGAAATTAGCGGCAGTGGAAATGGATGCCCTAAGAAGATCATGCAGGGTATCAAGAATAGAAAGAACAAGAAATGAAAGAATCAAAGAAATGATGAAAATAAAAGGAAACATTTTGGACGATCTTCAAAGAAAACAATTAATTTGGTTTGGTCATGTTAAAAGAATGAATGACGAAAGACTGCCCAAAATCGCTTTTGATTACAAAACTAATCAAAAAAGGAAACGAGGAAGACCACGAAAGGCTTGGATGGACGATATTAAAAAAGCAATGAGGATTAGAAGTCTGGAATAGGAATGGACCCTTGACCGGAAGACCTGGAATGGACTTCTTGCAGATTCTTTCGAAAGGCGGCACCTGACGCCATGAACCGAGTTTATATATATATATTATTATTTTTTAATTGATAGACCATGCAAAGCATCAAAGTCTTACTATTCAACTTTCAGATTTATTATTATTGTTATTATTATTATTATTTGTCTGTCTGTCTGTAAGCTCAAAACGGTGGACATTTGTTCTTAATACTTGATACGATTCTCACTTTTGTGTCAATATAAAATGTGATTACAATTTTTTCTATCCTTCAAAAAAACGTATTCGCTCATGAATACGGTAAAAATCAGGTAATTTTCGAATGTTAATGTTAATGACATGCATACTTACCTCACTTTGCGAGATGTAACGTGAGTGAATATGTTTCGTAATAGATATTTTTATAAACGTTCTAAGCAAATGCGCTATAGCTTAAGTTTCAGTTTCAAACCTAGTAAAACGCTTATCTTTGATAGACGACTCGAAAGTTTGTAGATTATTGAATTTCCTATATATTGTGCGTTTATTATCAGCTACAAAAATACGTCTTCGATACGTAGTACGGAAAACAACCGTACCTGGTACAAGCTTTAACCGTTGCAATCAAATGTTAGATAATTAAGCATTAGTTTATATGATAATAAGCTAATTGATAAAAATCTTTAAAGAAATAAATGCTATCTCTTCTTACAGCTGAATTATTTAAAAGGAGATGTTTGTGTCAACTAATGACATCTGTGCTGGACACAGAACTAATTAAGTCTATTAAGAGACCGCAGTAATTATTTTGGATCCATGAATCACAAAATAAGATTCGAGCTGTGATTCACTACGCCTTATTTTAACTAAGATGCCACTAATGGATACGGACTGCTCATTTATTGATTCACGAATTGGATTTAACTAATTGCCTGAGTCAACAAGAGTTAAACGTAATTAGCATTCTATGTGAACTTGACCTAAATTGGTACTATCGTGACAGTGTGTTCAGAATGCTTAATGGATTAATAGTAAGTAATAGATAGGGGAACTACACTACTTTCCAGATTAAAAAAAAGACAGTATCATAATCTCTGAGATGACTTGTCCTACCAATATTATTTTCTTTGAAATTAATGAATAAAAATACCTTTCTTTTGTTTCTTTTTAATCAGCCAAATTTAATTTTGATGGAGAGCGCAAAAATGGCATTACTGAATTATGAAAAGCGTTTGATTTTTTTTTATGCATTTCTGGGAGTAAATGTATAAAAAATATAAAATTCCGTGCATATAAAATTTTATCAGTTTGCTGTAAGTGATTTCTTGCTCAAGAATCATAATTATGCTATTTAGTTTACTATATTATAAAATAAATCCAACTAATACTATTAAAAACATATTAATGTATATTTTAGTAGTATTATAGTAAATCAACTTATATAATTTGCTAATTTCGTCTGTCTGTCTGTGTGTTTGTCTGTAACTCGATGTAATTAAGCTATTAAGATAGATCCAAGGTTCTCAATGGTACCATTGAATCAAATTGGATGAAATATTAGTTCATTTTGTCATTCCAAATTGGTTCCATGAAATTTTAACTGAAATTCTAACAAAACATACGTTCAAAACCAAATAATTTTGTTACCACTGCACCGATTTTAATGAAATTTGGCATACTTACTCAGTTGTTTACGCTGATTTTGAAACTCAAAACCATTTTTGCCGTAGAAGCTTCGTTCACAAGTTAGCGCAGTATTTAGATTATACAAAGATGAGTTTTAAATGCCTTTCGGTGTTATGAGTCAAAAATAATAATTATTCTTTAGATAAATTAAACTTTAGATATGGTTGGTATTTCGTTTTTCTATTTGGGTGGAAAATGATCCTTTAGATTAAGCTCTCAGAACCTATATTACAGGTGTTCAGATAAGAAGTACACCTAAATAGGTCTGATAAAGATAAAAAAAAAAAAATTCAAATCAAATCATCAATCGAATCAAATATATATACTGCCCGGCATTCGGCTTTTGGCTTTATAAGTTTTATATGTTTAGTAATGTAAGTTAATTATATTCTTATATTCTATACATTCTAAATTGTAAATGATTGATTGAAATCTTTGTTTTACGAAACTCGAAGGGGCAGCTTCAAGTTTTGTCTTTTAGATTTATATATATAAATTGGCTAAGTTCGTCTGTCTGTCTGTCTGTAACTCGATATAATTAAGCTATTAAGATAGATCCAACGGTTCTCAATGGTACCATTGAATCAAGGGTACTCAAATTGGATGAAAATATTAGTTCATTGTGTCATTCCATGTTGTTTCCATGAAATTTTATTCTTGGGAACTGACCTCGACAACTGAAATTCTAACAAAACATACGTTCAAAACCAAATAATTTTGTTACCACTGCACCGATTTTAATGAAATTTGGCATACTTACTCAGTTGTTTACGCTGATTTCGAAACTCAAAACCATTTTTGCCGTAGAAGCTTCGTTCACAAGTTAGCACAGTATTTAGATTACATTTACTTTGTGTTTGTAGATGACAATAAAATGATTTTTCAGATTATTTTATGCCTGGCGTCCAACAGGCTTTGCTGCTAGTTATTGTATATTTTATTAGTATTATTTAAATATTATTTAGTAATATACAGTATTTTTATTTTTATATGTTTTTATGTTTATTAGGAATATACTGTAGTGATGAAACTTAACAATTGAAAATGCAAAATTCTTACCAAATACTGACATACTTTTTCTAGTAAAGAAAAAATTCCTTATATTACGAAGGCTTATTCTTCATGTGGCCTTTACCAATGCTGTTTTTCTTAATTCTAAGACAAAGCTTAGATACATTCATTATCATTGTAACAACATGTAGTCTTCGAGACTGTTCTTCAAAATTCTGCATTTGTAGGAGAGAGAGGGTAAAACTTTGGTTGCTTCGACGTTATATTGTCCTATCACAGGAAACGTTAAACAATGGTTCATACACATTAGGTTGGCCCAGATTTGAACTTTGTTGAATATCAATGGAATATACGTAAGGTCATGAACGTACGGCCAGACAACATAACGAATACGGAGTACGGTAATCTTGTCACTACTCTGCAAGAGGATATAGATATCTTTGAAGATACAACTATATTATTTATGATGCAACAGTATAGCTGTAGTTATCGATTATTACCCGTTATCCAGAACCAACATTGATAAAAATTAATCCTTAGAGATGTTACTTCAGTACGAAATAGCTAGTATCAGTATGCTTTCAAAGAAAAGTGTTTTCTTACCAATTGTAGTTGTAAGTTTGGTTGTAACTTTGAATGTATTGATTACACGGACATTATAAAATCACAACTGCCTTTCAAAATAAAATAAGATGAGGCTAGTGTATGAAATTGCACTTTATATTCTAATCTAGTCATGTTATATATATTAAAAAGCATTTGATATATTAAAGTTTATTTGTAAAATTTTTGATTAACTATAGGTTCATTATTCTAAATATAAGTTCTTTCCCAACTAAAAAAGAGGGAACTAGAAAAGGGTAGTGGAATTAGTCAGAATTCGAGGAAGCTTAGCAATAGGAAGTAAATGATTAACAAGAAAATTACTAAGAGTTAGAGACTAAAATTAGGATTGACTAACAGAGTAGCTGCATTCTTTCTAGACCTAAGATAGAAAACTTTCTGACAGCATTTTTAATTGTTGCTGTGAAATGTCTTAGGAAAGTTAATTTTATTGACCTGATCTTTATCAATTATTATGAACTAGAGACATAAACTTACAGATTGGAATACTTTGGCTTCCTTTTGTAACAGTTAAAGAAATCTGAACGAAATACGTTCCAATCTCCGTTAAAATTAAATTAACTTGAAATTAAAAATAAACATAATTGGTTTGGAAGATGTCTGTTGTAATTTCGTCAAAAGAAATAAGAAATCTAGGAACCCGTTTCAAGCAAAGAGGGATAAAAACTTTTCCGTTTTGGAATTCGGTTGTTCTGGAAATGCCGCTATTATTCAACAAATCTGAAGCGAGATATTTGTCATGACCATACACCAGACTGGAGAGTCATAAGCCATGAAAGGTATCTTGAGAATAAAGTCATTCTAATTAAATAAAATGAAACGTCGCTCTGTTCAATCTGCCTAGTCTGGATTTGAGCGCGCAAGCGCAGTGCATTTCTTAAAATCAACACAGCTGTGTAATTTATTCGGATTAGGATACATGTTTACATAAACATTTTACTTAGAACCACTCCAGCATCACCTGCTGAAATTACTCAGACTTTGTATATAGTTAAGAAATTTCTATATCGTGATGGGTAAGTTTTGTTTTTGGTATCAGAAAATTAAAAAAAGAAGTTTACCAGTATATTTTGTTCTGATTATGGTTGTTTTTGAAGTTTTTTTAATAGAACACTATTAAAAAAGTAGATAAATAATAAATTTAAAAAATGCTTTCGTTAGATTATTTAAATTGGGAATTTAATTTATTAGTCTTTAAAAAAAAACTTATAAAAACACAAAGCCTATAATTACAAAGTTCCTACAGTGTTCCTAGAACTCATTAGTAATCATTATTATGTGGTGGCAGATGATTTGGCATCATTTTTTTTATACTTTAAAAACGACTGTTAAATTCAAAATATCGGATTTTTATTTAAAGATTATTTTCAATGTGTTGCTTATTAGATCGCTTTCTTTTTAGATCCTCTCCAATGTAACTATCAGAACCCTAACAAGGCGGAATGGCTTGAGAACTGCTTAAAACAGTTTCGTGATATTTTATGTTACTTTTTTTTAAAAATAATTATTTCTATAATAAATTGTGTCATATCGAAATCTTAACATTTTGGTTTTAAAAAAGTCAAGGAACTAACCTTAACGTGAAACTTAAAGATTAAGAATATTATGTATTTCTACAGAAAGTGATAAATTAAAATCTAAGATTAATTTGTAATTACGGTGTTATTTTTTTAAACCAAGAATTCCGCAAAAAAAGCTTTATCTTTACGATTTCTAAACCTCTCAAAATACAGAATATCGGATTTTCTTCCCCCCTCACCTCACCGCCCTTTTTTGATTATAAATTTAAAATACTTGTTTTTCGTTATCATGTAAAACCAAAAGAAAACATTAATCAAGCGAAATCCATCTTCTATTTCTTAAAAATACGCCAACTGACGCTGAATTTGAGAATACAAAAATAAAGCCGATGCACCTGATTATCTTTAGAACAATAATTTTAATACAAAATGACACAACTACAGTTTTAAATGCACAAAACGAACATTCATTTTCAATACTTGAAAATGAATGCTCGCTTTGTGCATTTGAAACTGTAGTTGTGTCATTTTGTATTAAAATTATTGTTCTAAAGTTAATCAGGTGCATCGGCTTTATTCTTGTATTCTCAATGATGAACAATGCACGTTAAATTACTATTGTTCTAGTGACGCTGAATTTATTATGTGAACTAATATAATGTTTTAATCATTGTTTTCACTTAGTATTTCCACTACCGCAGTGTAAGGGCCTTTGAAAATAAACAGGGTAGCGATAGCGATTAGTAAACCAATCACAATGCTTCGCAACGGCTTCTGATACGTGAATGAAGAAAATTATTCAAAAGTTATAATAAGCCAACAAGCTGTTTTTATTGAAAGCTTTACAATTCAAAATCCACCACAATAGGCTCATGAACACTGAAGAAGGATGAGTAGAGTACAGATTGAGTCACCTTTACGTTAGAATAGACTGCGCCGGGATGGTCTAGAAAATGCGCGCGCGAGTCTGTTTGCGACCCCATGCTATCTTACCCACCCCTATTTATATGGAATAATCGTCATTCTTAACTCAAACCTTGTTAATACACTGAATTCCTAATAATGATGTAAAAAAAAGAGAGATGCAAGTAGCTCCTAACTATATTATGTGAAATACAGAAAATCACTATTTATATGGAATAATCATCATTCTTAGCTCAAATCTTGGTTAATAGATTGAATTCAATAATTTTTGAATTTTCGACCAGGTAGAGACACCAGGTAGCCCTCGTCCAGATTGCTGAGTTGATATTTGTCCACAGACAGACAGACAGACAGACAAACCGGGGATGTTAGGCTTCACGGTATCAGAAGCCTAAAAGTACCTCCCATACCATGCTATGATATGTTAAGTTAGTATTTCCACTTGAAATTTCCAAAATTTTGACTTCGCAGATACATTGCAGACTTCGGATCGTTATTGTTTGTATCTTAGATTGCCACTCACCTGTGCACCTTCATTATTTTCTTCAATGAAAGCATGTGAAATAATTAAACTGTAATGAATCTGTTTCCTGTTGTAATATCACTCCGAAATAACAACAGAAAACTATTAAGATTGTAAGTAGCACTTTGCTGACATTGCTTTGCTACTACTGTAGCTTGCTTACTTCATTATATTCTGTTCCAAAACAAAGATGAGAAAACTCTACGGAATATTTCCCTCATTTTCATCTAAGCGAGGTCAATTACAAAAAGGGGGAAGTATGCGCAAAAAGTCGGCATAAAAGTGTTATTTACATTTAAATCCTCTCCTATAAATATCATTTGTTACAATATTAAATACAGTAAAATCCCGTTATTACGCTCGTCAAGGGACCATGACTTACAAGCGTAGTAAGCGGGATAGCGCTATAGACGGGAAATGATTTATGAGATGGGGAAAGATTTGGACACCATTTTACAGGAAACATACATGATACTGCAATAGATATACTGCAAATATGAGCTTATTTCCTATTAAAAAGATCGTTGATTGTGGTTTGCCGGGTGTGTGTGTGTGCTACTGTTATGAATTATGACATTTTCAATGCGGTTCAGGTAACTATTAACGTCAACTGATACACCACTAGGAGCAATACTAATATATTTTCAGAGCAGATTTAGTGCACACTTTACTTTTTTTACGTTTGCAACAACCCTTCGCTGCATCGGTAATTGCATCCTGTTTTTCATTATTGTTCGCAGACTGGAGTACGGAATTCCTAGAGATTCTGCTAAATCCTTCTGAATTCTGTAGAATTCTCGTCGTACTTACGGAGAATTTGCAATTTTTCACTTATAGAAAGCGATTTCCGCTTCGACATTTTGCACAACTGTATCACAGACCCGCATTTCACAGAGTTCAAAGATTCCCTCCTACCAGGGAAAAAAAAAAGAATCTTTACAGTGTTAAGTTTCTTTTCGATACAAAATTTCCGATATAAAAAAGCGTTACAGGCGGGATTTGAAGCGTTATAAGAGGGTAAAAGTATACAGAGATATATAGAAAATTCCAGGGACCGTATAAAAGGAGCGTAAAGAACGGGATAGTGCTATAAGCGGGAGCGTTATATCGAGGTTTTACTGTATATTCTATTCTTACCAAGATAATTAAATATCCTCAAGGTTTATAAAAGGTCATTTTTAACGTTGTCAATTAGCAGCTCAAAATTAATTGCAATATAATATTTTAGAAATTTTCGACTAAACATCGTTCACATTTACTTTTAAATTTTAAGTAATTTATACCCATTTATACCCAATCAATCCTATTTTTCAGGTTCAAACATAAAATGATGAATACCAAGAAATAAACTTGATTATGGTATAAATAATTTTAATTCTTAAAACTGTATATTCTATGAATAAATAATCAGCTCTCTTTCATCAGACTAATGTTTGGGTTTTAAGTCTCTTATCATCAAGCTACTGTACGGTCGACGAATTGGTCTGATGCATTTCCGGTGGAACTGTTTACGTTATTTGTCTTTCACTTAATCTTCTTTTGTTCTGATCGTTTCAATCAAAAGCCAGTCTATATTTAGCAACTGAAATACCAGCAATAGCTGAACATCGAGTAACCATCAAAATGTACAGATCAAAGCCCAGCATGTCTGAACAAGGCTTGGTTAAATAAATTTAGATGGTAAATTTTTAGCGACACTTTAATTGTATTGAATGTTAACTATTAGGATTTAACTAGCGGTTATTATCAAGCATAACTTAGTATTAAGTACATAAATATACACGAGTTAGACATATAAAAACTTCATTCAACTTCATTACTATACATTATATACTAATATACAATATGTTGAAATTGTAAACCCCAATATCGCTTGTATGTGGAATTGATATATTTTATACGTATTCTTACTTTGTTAAATAGATATATGTTAAGTTAACGACTTATGTTATTACTTTGTTGGAGGAATTCTTCATGTAATAGAACAATGTAGAATGGCTTATTCTCCAAATACCTAACACCAGAAGAAGATTGGTATTCGATACGGTCGAAATATTGTGTATTAGTATGTGACGTATAGTAATGAAGAAATTTGAATGGAGTTTTTTTGAAAACACACAAGATATTGGTATTAAATAACTTTACAACAGTTACATATTTGAAAAGTATCGAATTGGAGTGGTTAAGTCAATGCTAAGAATTGGGTTTTCAATTTATTAATAACTACATATCTGTATATTATCCTAACTTCTTTGAACAATTTAGAGCCACTCTTACCTAACATGGAATTCTTCATAGAAACCTTGGGGAACATGAAGAAACTGTACCTAATAGTAGGTTGCTTAAAAATTTAAATATAGACATATTTTATTATCCATTATTAACCGATCATAGAAAAATTCTGTACTGTATTATTTCGATTTTATTGATTATCCCCAATTTATCTCTGAGCCATTCTGTTGGTAATGAATCTTACGTATTGCCATTTAGAAATTAAAATATTTAGAAATAACAATATGAATAATTAAAATTATTACATTAGTGCTACCAGAAGATCTTAATTTTAACAATATACAGTATAGTAGTCATTACTATATTTATTATTTATTTATTCGATGAAGTTATTTAATTATTAATTTTTTTTTCATCACAGAGTTTGACAGTTTGAAAAAAATCTGATCCATTCCAGGGAAATGAAAAGATAACGAAAGATAAACTTAAGGCGCACTGGAGCTTGGAAATGATTCAACTGGGCTATCTTCTATTTTCCAATATTTTATTTTGCGAAGAACTTGCTGGAATTTGCTAATTTGCGTAATGAAAAAAACCAAAAAAAAAACCCTAGCAATTTTAGATTATTAAATGATTTTGATATTTCGTTTATATTTTTATAAATCAATGATCAATTTCTCTTTGTCTTGAATTACAAAACATTATTATTTTATGTGTTTGCCGCCACTCATAGGTCAGCGGAAGGTTAAGAGGCGGAATAATAAGTGACGTCATTTAAGTAACTCGTCTGCAGAAACAAAGAAAAAGAAATCTTTAAAAAAGAAGAAACGAAATGGTGAAGATTGACATTCACTATTCGAATGTCAATTATATAAAAAAAAGGATAAAGATTTAAAATCGAGGGGATTTTGTATTTGAATATTACTTATTCTTCTTACTTGTACATTAAGATATAATTTTTATTTTAATTTTGAAGCAAATTTTGAAGTAATAATTTTGAAGCAAAGTGAGACAGTGCAGATCAATTTATAGGACTTCCAGAGCGCTTTTAAAAGCCACTTCTATTGAATCAATAAAATTCTTTCCATGATGGAGATGCGTATTTTACCGCTATTTTATCTTTCATTCAAGAGTCATCGTATCTGCAGAATACTCCCTATATATATATATATATACCGTGAATTTTATTCACAATTGGAATTATATTCATCGTGAATTTTCTGAGAATATTACCTGTCCTTCAAGTGAAGAAAGTCCTCATAATAAGGCAAAAATAAGTCATTTCGATCTCGTAAGATCGTCATCAGTTGCAGGTGTTCGCTGCAATAGGTACGGTTGAAATAGACGGGATCTCGTGATCCTTCCTCCATTTGTTTGTCAAATCTCATGATCCGCAATATTTAACTTGTAGCTACTTGTAGCTACTGCAACGAACGTCTGTCGTTGAAGACAACTTTGCGGAATCGAAAAGTTATCTTTGTCTCAAAATTACGACCATTTCCGTCAAAATATATCCTCCAGAAATACCTGCGAAGAATAAGATGCTCTTTTCATTTGTTTATTTATTAATTATTATTATTTTTGCTTTTGGAAAAATTCGTCCTGAAGGATGTTCAAAATCTCGAGAAAACTCAGAAAAAAAAAAAAAGCATACGTTAAACATTTAAAAAAAAAAGGAGCGATTACAATTAAATTAGGAATATAGAAATCCTACAACTATTTTTACTTTACATCTGTGTCAAATCATACAATCATCTTAATCATGCAATGTTAGTGAAATGATCTAACTGCGAATGGAATAGTGGGTATTTTTGATGGCGTCTTGTTCAGACGTCTTTTTGTGTTCTGTGATATATCTGCTTGCTATCAAGTGGAATTTTAGGCTTCTGATACCGTGAATCCTTTTATCACCGGTTTGTCTGTCTGTCTGTCTGTTGTGGACAAGTATCAACTCAGCAACCACGAGGATTAGCGACTTGATTAGGGTGTCGCTGAAAAGGTCTTGCCAAGAGTAGTTCAGAGCCGTAGAGTTTTTGTTTGCTAGAGACAGAGCCGTAGAGTTCTGTCTCCAGCTGGTCGGAAAATTATTCAAAAGTTATTGAATGTAGCCTATTAACAAGGTTTGAGCTAAGAATGACGATTATCCCATATAAATAGTGATTTTTCTGCATTTTACGTAATAAAGATAGGAGCTACTTGCATCACTTTTTTTTTTTTTTTAAATCATTATTAGGAATTTAGTGTATTAACAAGGTTTGAGCTAAGAATGACGATTATTCCATATAAATAGGGGTGGGTAAGATAGCATGGGGTCGAAAATAGACTCTCGCGCGCATTTTCTAGACCACCCCGGCGCAGTTTATTCTAGCGTAAAGGTGACTCAATCTGTACTCTACTCATCCTTCTTCATTGTTCATGAGCCTATTGTGGTGGATTTTGAATTGTGAAGTTTTCAATAAAAACAACTTGTTAGCTTATTACTACTTTTGAATAATTTTCTTCATTCACGTATCAGAAACCGTTGCGAAGCATTGTGATTGGTTTACTAATCGCTATCGCTACCTTGTTTATTTCAAAGGCCCCTTGTAGCTGTTTGCCTGCAAGACATCTGAGTGCTACAACGAAGTTAATTCAAAACCAGATCCTGAAGACGCCGAACTGTCAATTGAAAAACGCAAGGCTGTTTTAATTATAATATCAAATGGAATGTAGTTTATTTCCATATAAAGACCGAGGGTGATTTATCAAGGCCGGCGTAATGTTGGGTCGATGGCAAATAAGTTAAATCGAGTTTGGTCTTGAAACACATCATCGGTATTTCTAATGGTCGTCCTTGCGTTTCGATTTATAGATCTTGAATCATCGAAACGAGCATCTAAATCTCTCGTAACAAGTAAAAGGCCTTGGGTCTGTTGGCTAAGGAAATCCTTTTTTTCTGTTTTGGGCTTGCAATAGTTAAAGCATTGTTTCCTCTGAGATCATTTTCCGTAGAGAAAAATACTTGGGATCTCGATCTATTCTAATTCGCGTTCTTCCATAAACTAACAATTTGATGGAAAAGTTCCTAAAGGCTGGAATAATCTAAAAATATAGATAAGTAATATAATATTTCATCACTTTTCCTTAATTGAGGATGTTGCCTGCCTTATCGCCTCCCCTTCCTACTGGATTAAAAATCTGCGATGAATATCATTGCAGCGAACATTTTAATGTTTTTAGGGAAATTAAAGCATTCTTAAACCCAAAATCGATGCCAGAAAATTGCTATCACTTGTTACATAAATTGTCATATGTATGCGATTTCATTTTTTGAGAATATCAGCATAAAAGTGTTGAATGATTGTAAGGGATTTCATTAATTTTAATGACTTTGCAAAAGGGTTAAAGTAAAACTCTAATATATGTGCTTTTCCTCTTTGGTTACATTTTTAAGGTTTGCAATAAAAATATGCAAAGAAAACATGTTTAACAAGAGAAATAAGCTAAATAATAAGCTAAAACTATGAAAATCGTTGCTTCTATTTTTGCCAAAAAAAATAAATCTATATACTGTCTGACAAATGGTTCTTGATGATCGCGTTTGCGCGGGAATCACGAAAATCACGAGATTTGGCCATTAGCCTCTTCAACAGGTCTCAAGGAATGTAGTATTGTGAATGTCTGTCACTAGGAAAATGCCAGAGAAAAAAATGTTAAAGTTTGAATTTTACCTTCAGCGTAGAGGCGATGGATGCAGCGGCGAATAAGGCATCGGTCAAAATCGTCGACATCAGTAACGGGGCTTGCTCGTTAAGCTCATTAAGTAATGAAATAAAATCTTATGTTATCATTTTGTCATTAACAAAATTATGGATTTCGTGGGAAACTTGGATTTATAAATTGGATCATTATAGCCTGATTATAAGTTTTGCTATAATGATAATAAATGTGAATAATTATAGGCCTACACAAATTTAACAGTATAAGAAAGAAATTGAATTAATTAGAAAGGGTGTCTTTAAATTAGATAAATATAATACTGAAAAATGGAAACATGAAATATCCAATCACGTGGTTAAGTGATATTCAAATCGGTCTTATCATAAGGGTTGAAAATGGCTGCCTAAGCAACCGAAATGTCCGTTTCTTTAAGGAATTTTTAAAATTTACGACGAAAAATATGTTACATTGTATCATATTTGGATGTTTTTAGTAATGGGAAAGGTTTATTAATAGGATAAATATAACATTGTTCGCTACAAATGATACTCTTAACAGTTTATCTAATATTTTTTTGTGCTTTGGAGAGGTTAACAGCGATGATTATTCTCATGATGGCCACAGCAGCGCTAACAGCGGCGACAATCGCAACTACGTTGTAATGTAGCATGAGATGTTGACTCAGTTATGAATGTGGAATCCATGCGGTCGATGCCCTCTTTATAAATATAAAGAGCTCTATGCCCGAAACATCAAGCATTATGAGGATTTAAAAAAAAATCGAAAAAATTATATATCTTAAAAAAGTCTAAGAAAACACACAAATTCACTAAAATAAAAATAAAATTTTAAATAATTTAATAATAGCCGAGCGGTCTAGACGGCGGTCTGCCGTCTGGTCGATGTGTCGGAACCTGGGTTCGAATTCCGGCGTGGACATGGCTGTTTCTTTCTGATTCTGTGTTTCGTCCGTTTCTCCCCTGGGACCTACCCTCTCAGGGTTATTCTGAACGGGATGTATATCTCGTCCCCCTTCTTGAATTTCCTAGCCTCACTGACGTTGTCAGGTGGAGCTAGTTCCGTGGTCCTTCGTTGGCCAGTGTCGGTGCAAAAAAAAAAAGTTTAAGAAGACAAGTGACACGTTTCGGGCCCGTTACGGGTCCATCATCGGACTGTGTCACTGTCTTTTTAAACTTTTTATTTTTATTTTTATTTTAGTCAATTTGTGGGTTTTCTAGACTTTTTTAATGATTTATTACATGCGTTAAAATTCGCACCTATTTATATATCTGAAATTTCGCATTTTTATGAATTAAATTTTAAACACGTAAATTTATAAATTAAAATTCTTCCTACTTAATTAATTTTCATTTATATCGAAAGCCCAAAAAGAAACAAATTTTCGTTTATCCAGTTTTCTGTATTTTTTTTTAATATTATTTAATATAAGGTAATCTTACAATCTTAAAAAAATAAACTTTGAAAATACTTCTTAAAAATAACTTATAATTATAAATGTCAAATGTTACTGAATAATTGAAAATTGTTTTCAAAGAAGAAGGAAAAATAAAGTAACATTTAACAAAGAACTTAATAGAAAAAAGGCTGAAATAAATATCAAGAGATAAAGCAACTGTGATAGTAAAACTGGTGGCGCTATCTAGGAGCTGTAGAAGAAATTGAACAGCTCTACTAGTAAAACCTACTGAACTGGATTCGAAGATTAAGAACAAAAGTTTACAAAAAAAGTATGGAAGAAAAAAAAATTTAAGCCTAATCATCATCATCTTTTTTTTTCCCTAAATAAGGGATGCAGCGCCAGCTGGTGGTGATGAACTGAACTTCCCAGGAAAAATTGAGGAATAGTCGACTACGAACATTTGTGTGATTTACTTTCGTTAACAAAATAAAAAACTTTACCAAATCAAGATTTTTCTGTGATAGTTTAAATAAATACAATCGGATATTCTGTTACAGTAGAAGACGATAAGATCAGATCAGTAATGAGGAAACACAGGATTAATTTTAAAAAATCCTTATTTGCAGTACTCTTTAAAGAAAGTACTAGTACAGAAATCCAAAGCATAGTATTATTATATTTTTGTAAAATATTCATTACATATATGTATGTAATGAATATTTTTAAATATGTAATTAAAAAAGCTAGATATATAGCTTTCATATACTTCGTTTTAAGTAAATAACTTATATTTTGAAAAGAATTGGAGTTATGGTAAAACCTAAAAGAAACTCACTTTTCAAAGTTAAAGTAATTGTACCTGAATTTATATAATTATTTATTAAATAAGATTTAAAATATTAGTCTCCTTAAATCTATCCATGGAAGTTTATAAGGTTATCAAGCCTGCATGAGAAGGATTTGAAGTGGATAGCATCACACTCCAGCCGTCTTTGTTTCGCAAAGATATTCTTCAGGCAAATTTCAAATTCTTTAATTCTTTAGTATATTTGACTAAAATCTTGAAAAATAATAATGATGATTGCATTTTATAATCATTAAAAAATAATAATGATTAGTTATTATAAAATTATGAAGTATCTAATTGAAGGATTCTTAACACACAGGAGGTCTTGCAAAATAAGCCGCGTATTTTTCTTGGATTTTATTGAAGTTGAAAGCGATCCAAAGCTTTGTGAGTGCAAAAAAGCACTTCCTCCTCGACAGTTTCCTAAAATAATCGAAGACATTAAAAAGGAAACCGTATTAACCTAGTCAGTTTGAAATTTGACAAATAGCTCGGAGTCTAAATTTAATAGAGAAAGTTAATCTTACCGTAGGGAAACTCCTATCTCTCGAACCCAGAGGTTGCGCTACACCACCATGGGGTCTCTCTGTGCTAACCGGAAGTTATCTAAGTGATGGGAAAGTCACAACAAAAGGGTCTTCGGCTAAGTTTGGGTGCTGACTTCTTCCGTGTGTCAATAATTCAAGGAACGCAGCAACATGTTTTGCATTGTCGGCGAGTTTTCCCTCATCGCAAACTCAGCAGGGAGAAAGTCATAGGCCTAACATGGATATCAAGTAATTATTTTCCACGCGGCAAGATTTATTACCCTGAAATTCATCTTCACGCTTCATACCAACGAGAAAAATTGTATTGGAATTTGAGCCATAACTTCCCTGTACAGGGGGTTTCGTAAATGCTTTAAAAGGAAACAAAATGTAATGTTCTTAAAAGACCTGCTAATTTGACTCGTTCTTTAGGTTATTGTTTTTAGTCAAAAATTCGCCTTTTTGATTTTGGACCCTCCCCTACCCACGATGATAATTTTTTTGTTTAAAATTTTAGCGAGCGAGACTTGAACGTTTTCACCGTCTTACCTTAGAGCTGTGTCTCGGTGGATGGTATTTCTCGTGTGTTGCCGGTGGAAGGACAGTCGGGGAAATCGAGGTTGGAAACGTTGGTGCGTAGGCTTAGTGGTACTTTTACAGAAATAGAGAAGAGGTTTCAAGTCGCAACTTTTCTCAAAGCAAAGAACAAAAAAGGGAGTCGGCATTGATGAAGATGGATCGGTAACAACTAAAGATCTTGTAGGGAAACAAGTCTAGACCACCACTCGTATTTTGAATCAGGGTCGAATTCTTCTCTTAACAACTGCGTATTTGAAATAAAAGGATTGAGAGATACACAAAATAACTTCATGAATGAAACTATCTTTGATTAATAAAGCAAAGTTATTTCATTATGGTTTATTTCTTATTTTGTTGTAAATAATATGAGAACAATTATTCACTAAACTTACATTCGACATTTTCTTTTTTCTTTTTCTTTGTTTTTTCTATTTATTTTTTGAAAATGGTGACTGAACGTTAAATAATTCCTATATCTACGACATCATTAATAATATCAGCATTGTTGCAACAGCTGCCGAACGACTTTACAGGTTTGGTCTAACCACTGTAACATTCTAAAATGCAACAGAGAGAAATGCGGGTATAACAAAAAAGTTTTATAATAAGTTCATAAAATATTATTATTTTAAGTTAATATAAATATATTTAACTGAAAATGTGAATTTCATTTCATTCATCCTTCTGCAATCAACGAAACTATAAAAAAAAAAAACCTAAAACTTAACTGAAATTTAAAGGCAAGATTTAGGTTAAAAGGAAGTGTTCAATACATTTTGGAACATATTACTTATGTAGGTCAGGAGCAAAGTACCAAAGCCGCCAAAAGTTTTGTGCCATTCAATCGCGATCATCACGGTGTATCGAAAACCACTGATCGTTGTCCTACTAAATTGTTTATATTTTTGCCCTGAGTTGATTCTTTGAAAGTTTGTTTTTATCTCTCATTTATGACGTCTCGTTATTTTCCAAACAGCTTTTCTCATTTGCTACTTTCTAGTTTTGTCACTAAAATATTTTTCCTTTTTGGATCTTACGGTTGGCATCTCCAGTACAATACTTTATTATTTTATTATTTTTTTTTATAAAAAACTGATTGAAATAAAAAAGAGAGCAAACTGCTCTTCATATAGTAACACGTAGCTAAATATCTGATACTGCGGTTGTTAGTTACACATTTAGTTCGCGTACCATTCATTGGACAAACCCTTCAGGTTTTCATACAGCTTGCAAACCTCCCTTGTATTTTAGAAGTTAATATAAATTCTTGTGTGACAAGTGTTTAGGAAGACCTTTCGACACAAAGAACAAATGTTGTTCAATAAAAATAAATTTAACGTTTATGTATTAGTGTAAGAAAAAAAAATCCAAAATGCACATAAAATGATGATGTTCCACATTGCACATCAAGTGCGTTTCCGAAGTGTCGGTTCACAACGGATCTCTAGGGTTGCCATCACGGTAAGCCTCCAAAAGACGCCATTGAATTTCCAGGGAACAGATACTGAGATGGTTTCCCGTTACCTTCCTCAGGAAGTCATTAAGGAATGACTCCACATCTGAAGAGAAAGATGAAGATGCAGACAACACAGGAAAGGAAATTTTTTCAAGCAGCCATGCCAACGCCGGTATTCGAACCCAGGTTCCGACACATCTGCCTTTTGCAGGCTGCCGCCTAGACCACTAGGCTACGCCGGAAAGGCCAAAGAACAAATAAACTCTATAAATCTTAAGATAATGGTTAATGCCTTTTTGTTATTAAAAACCAAGATATAGCTTCGAATATCGGCATGATAAGATACAAATTGGATCAAAAGACAAAGGAATTGGAAATTTGAAGCATTTACGTGTCATTTGTGCTTATTGTGATAAAGGTGCTTTTCAGAGACTCGTGTAGTAGTAATTTTCGTCCCCTAAAGGCCCAAATATTATGAAAATCAATAGGCGAGTCATTTTTGAACAATATTTATTTAATTTTAGGTTTCTACAATAAATATTTTTTAAATTATTGCAGCTGCATTAAAAGCAACATTTTCACAAAAAGCAACATTTTTGTTTGTTTGTTTATTTGTTTTAAAGTTTTTTTAGAGACCTTACCTATTGGTCGGAAAAGTAATAAAAATAAGTGAATTCTTTATAACAACATACACTTATTTCTAAAATTATAGCTTCCTAGGAGTGAGCTTGTGAGTTATCACGTTCACGGATGGACATATTTAGACTTAAAACTGTATTTTTATTTAACCATTTTTTCCTCTCCGTTGCTTATTAAGGAGCGCCAGAAACCTTGGACCAAATTTTTAATAACTATTACTGGCTATTTTGTAACTAGTTTTCATAAATAATAATTATGGAATTTTTTATTAAAAAGCGTTTTATTTCCCAACCATCACGGACTCATTCTATACCGTGTATTGTAGACATCACCTTCTAAAAATTAAAAAGTCAGCTTCAAATATTTAATAAATAAAAAAATTGAATTTAGTTTGTCAATATTTATGTTCGAGCAATCATTGAAGATAATTAAAAAAAGTATAGTGTAGTAACCGAAAGAGTTGTTTTTTGTGAAGTCGGTATAAAAAAGGTCAAGCCTTTATCTTTTTTTTTAAATCAACCTGGTTGCATTTGTTGTAATACAGCGTTCCTACCCTCGTGCACACAATTAGTAACAAATCAGGCCGCTGTTGGGGCCCACGCCATTCTTTGCTTATGACTTCATTTCTAAGAAAGGTGGAAAAGACGGAAGTGCTGTGGGCGTTGCTCTTCTACTTAGACTCGACAGCAACTTAATCCTGACGTAGATTGAAGGAAGAGTCTAGTCCATAAGTAGAAGTGCTTTGCCTATTTAATGGATCATTGGGGTTTTGACTCACAGAGCACTTGACAAACCTATTTCGGTCCGTTCGGCCTAAAATTCAGTCTCCACGCGTTCGTTCGAAGAAGAAAATCCTTTCGAAATTTCAGCAGAAACTTTGGCATTTACGTTTTTTAAACAGACTGTGTTTTTAAGCCGTATTTGAACAATTTCAGATAATTTAAAAACTGCACGATACAGAGAAGTTTTGAAATTCAATATGGTAGCGTACGGTTCTAAAATATCAAATATCAGCAAACAACCCGACGTTGTCTGGGCAAACAATTAAAGCATCCAAAAAGTACGTCATAAAAATCGGAAATTTGATTTATGAACGTATTTACTCCGGTTGATTTTGCGAAAGCTTCTGTGCCACGAACTTAATTTTTCTTGCGAAACACAGCAAGGTAATTTTTTTCTTCGAGGGAAATTACCGTCGGTCCTATTTAATGACTCTCTATAAAACTACAGAATTTTTTTTTCTCCTTCTCACATCAGATCATCACTCAATCAAAGAACCGTTTGACATCAGCTATATGTGTTTAAAAGTTATACTAGTTTTTAGGTTATTTTAACGTATCACGTACCAGTAAATGAAGAAATTTTACTTTAAAAAGTTTATTTTACGTGTGGAATCAAATATTTAAAATAAAGAAATACTTACAAACACACAAATGTTCAGTTAAAAATTTTTGTATTTGAAATCTTAATAAAAATAATAAAATATATACAATACGAATAAAATTTTAAAAAAGTCCTTGGACGTCTCCTTGCTGATGATGGAGGCCGTGTGCCTTTGAAACGTCCAAGGACTTTTTTTAAATTTTATTCGTATTGTATATATTTTATTATTTTTATTAAGATTTTAAATACAAAAATTTTTAACTGAACATTTGTGTGTTTGTAAGTATTTCTTTATTTAAAAAGTTTAGAGAGAGACAGATGCAAGCCAAAAAAAAAAAGTACAAATCCGTTTTTTTTGACATAGTCGTTCCTTTTTACCAAAGATACGAAAAGCAAAGATAGATTGATGAATAAATTCCATCGAGCTTAAGATGGCTCATACGAATATGTATGGATTTCAACATTTCCATGGTATTTAAAGGTGTGATTGCCAGTCCAATGCTCGCCCGAACGAGAAAGAAAGAGTAAATAAATGTTAGTTGAGTTTACTTTTTTATGCAACAAAAAAAATTAGTACAACAGAAATGAAAAGAAGACATCTTTAACTTGATGTTGTAGTTTAGTTGACAAGGTGTCCTATCAAAGACTTACCTTAATATATATAAAGGTCAAAGTTTGTTTGTATGTTCTTTATACGATTTAACACCCTTTGACTGATTTGAACCAAATTTTGCATAGGTACTCTTTACTATCCTGCGGAAAATACAGGCTACCTTGGAACCTGGAGATACCACCCTCCAGGGATTGAAAAAAGGAGAAATTCCTGAAATAGCGCTATATATGCACCTGGTAATGACAATTGGAACTACACAGATGTTGTTGTGCAACATTTGGAACGAAAATATTGTTATGCATAATAGCGCCACATAGTAATCTGGTGGCAAACACTAGAAATAAATTATTTTTGTGCATAAATCTCTTCCGCATCCTCTCCTTAGCGAACACGAAATTTGACATACGAATGTTCTTTGTCAAAATCGAAATTATACGTCTTAGACGAATTTTTCAATATTTGGATCCTAACAAAAAAAATTAAAAAGTGTATAAGGAGAGAGGCAACCTTTTTTGAAGAGTTGCATATCTTCAAAACCGCTTGAGGTGGAAACACGAGAGTTTTCATGAGTGTTATTTGTCAAACTTGAATAGATGCATTTTCCTTATCGAGCCATAAGCGGTGTAAACGGGGAAGGGTGGGTGAGGGGATCGGCAAATATATATTGCTGAACGATACTTCTACGAGGTTTTCGGGTTGAACAATAAGAAATGTAAGATTCATGATCACGTGATTGTTTACAAACTGAGGAAGATTTAATGTGGTAGGGTTGTGGAGAAGGAGAATCAGGACTCCCCATCCCCACTTCCTCCATCGGCCACGCCGGGTTCTTTAAGGTAGTTTAGCATAATCCTAAAATTGTAGAGAAACAGTTTTAAATGATGTTTGTTTAAAATACAGTTATGTGAATTTCAGAGATTGAATGTTAAATAATTAAATTTCCACTTTACATTTGAGAAGTTGCTAGTATTTTCCTAAGCATATAGTCATCTTTAAGATAAAACTATATTTGAATGATTCTCCATGATAGGTTTTATTGACATTATTATTTTAATTATTATTTTATCAATATTGAATCTTCGAAAAATCTTAATGAGTGATTCATGGTTTTGGGATGGGTTCGGTTTGGGTCAATTTCTAAAAATAGTGATTATTGTACGTATGCCTTGATTATTGTACGTATCTTACACAATCTTAGACGGATTAGTTTTTGTATATTATTAACAATGTTTTATTAATACTTATCAGAAATACTAAAATTCTATAAGTGCTACATAAACCAGTGTTATTAAACTAGTGGTTTCACACGTTACATTACAGTCTTCAGTCAAAGTGAATCAACGTTTACTAATTAAGTTATTATTATTATTATTTATTAATTAGCGTAAGGTTGTTTTTTTAATTTTATTAAATTAAGTAATTTATTATAAATAAACTAATGATCATAACAAGTACATATGCAATATTTCACAGAGATGGCTTTCTCTGCTTCTTCACGTGTCATTATGAATTTGAATATGAAAACGGTTATTACAGAGATTGAGAAGAAGCAGGGGAAGCCATCTCTGTGAAATATTGTATATGTACTCGTTATGATCTTTAGTTTGCTAATTCTATGATTCATTTATTAATTTAAACTTAATTCTAAATTATACAATAAACTGTTTAAATTGTTTAGTCTCTGTAATGTTAGTAGCTTTTCAGTTCACATCTGGTCTATTTTAAATTTGCCACTCCTTCAACGAGGGTAAATAATACAGAAAAGAGAGAGGATAACGCTCTCCTTTCTTTAATGTTTTAAATATATCTATGCAATTTTGTAGATTTTAATTCAAATAAATGAAATTACTTTTAAAAACACGCTGAAAATTTTCATCGAAAATTCCTTGCAAAAAGTTTCCTACATTTGTAAGTTTTTTTTAAATGTATATTCTCATATAGGGTGACATCAAGTTGTTTACTAAATGACATCCTAGTATAGCTGTTTCACGCTAATATGGCGATCATCAGCTAGGAGCAGTCATCAGTAAACAACCAGACCGTGTAGCGTGCACATGAATTTTCTCGTCAGTTATCCTTTTGGCGAGTTTTTTATTGTTTATTTTAGCTTTTCAGGCTCACATTGATTCCGACGATATGTACTTTCTCATAATTTGCATTTGATATTTTTTTTTGGTAACTTTTTCAAAAAAACTTATTTCTTGTTTTTTTTACTTTATATTAAGATAATGAATAGATAAAATTCCTTGCTTAAAATAATAAAACATGAAAAGTTAATAAAGGAAACAGAAGTGAAGTTTTTGTTTTTTTTTGGCTCCGGATAGTTGATAGGTTTCCCTGCACAACTTCAGTGATATACTGAAAAGGCTAACTGTTTCGTACTCTGTATTTGTAATCTGTTTTTCAACCTTTTGATTTTGTTATATTTTATTTACATACACGCACTCAGGCCAAAAAGATTATGGACCTTTTATCTATGTTCCATATTAGAGGTTCATAATTTTTTTGGCCAGTGTATATAAAATGAGTTAAATATAGCTGTTCATAGTGTCACTTAGTAAACATTTGGTCTCACCCATCGATATTTATTAAACATACATATCTGTTTGCCTGTATCCTCATAATAGGATTATTAAAAAAATATTTATATATCTTAATGCCAGAAAGAATACATCAGTAGATTAAATGATTTCTATGGCAGGAAATAATTTCGAAAATGTCACGATATCAGTACAAAAACAGTAAGATAATTTTTTATCAATATCCTTACAAATTTATTTTTTCATATAAGTCATTAATCATGTGAATTTGTTTAAAGAAGAAAGTCCTACGTTAATTCCTTTGAAAGAATTCTTAATCATCAGTTACTAATGAACTGATATTCGTTTGTCAATTAAAATATTTATTAATATCATTTTAGTGTAGTTTAATTTAACATTCACTTTTTTTTTTTTAATCAAAGAATTTTTTTTTTACCTTCTTCTCACATTGTTGTTTTTAATCTCAATTTAGGCTACGGAATTTTAATGATCTTTCAAACGAGAAATGTAGCTTCATTTATAGGAGTCAAAAGTTCACGTGTTGCCAAGAGATAGTTAAATATAAGAACGTAAATGATTCAATTGGGAAGTTAGGTGAAAAATGTAATGTTTCACTTTTTTCTCACAATATTATTAACTTACAGCCAAAAGCGAAAATATGACTTTAAATTGCCTTAAAAACAACTATTCTAGATTGACATAAAATCCTACTTTGTTTAATTTTTTTGTTTGCTTTAATTTTTTAAAGGCACTGCGTTGCAATTTCTTCATCATTGATGCTAACTTTTTAACACGAAAATCTAAATTACATTTACGACAGATTTTACATCTTCTTGAAAAAGCTGACATCTGAAATTTTTCAAATCGCAAACCTTTACCATCGGAAGTAAATTTTTGCTTCTGAGCTCAAGTTTCTCAAAAAAATTTCTTCCGGGAATAAAATTTATGAAGAGAATTTTTACATCAACTTCAAAGTGAGGATATTTGGAGATGCGTTCACAGTTCATTAATTGAAGATTAGATTTCACTTTTAATCGATACAGACGCGTAAGAGCTCTAATAAATTTATTGCACGGTATCGATCTTATCTCACTTATCTACGGCCATTTTGAATTCGCAATCTTAGGCTTTCTATTTTAAGTCTCGGGGAGGTGAGTGTCACATACACTCTTAAGTCACTCATTCTCCATCGTAGTTTACACCAGCGTTTGACGTAAAAGCCGGCGACCAAGGCCATCTGGGCAACTGTGGCTGCCAAAGCGTAAAGGAAATCGGAACATCTCTTTCATTCAGATATTTCCTAACCTTGGAACAGGAATTTCCAAAAACTTTTTTAACATTTGACTATCTGACGTCAATCGTATTTGGGTCTATTCTTTTTTATTCATTTTTCAAAAAAAAATCCTATAGAAGATTATTTCCTTTTCTCGTTGCCTTAGAGATTGCTCATTTTAAGTTTAAAATGTCAGCTTAAAGACAAATAAACAGAGTTTTTAAAAAAATATATATGTATAAAGAAAAAACCTCATGAATGCTTGGGAGGTTTTATAATTTAGATCTAGTCATTGAAAGCTTTAATATAAAGAAAATTACTGAGCTTGTTCTTTGTAAATTGAATGGGATAATTGTTTCGAACTTGTTAACTCTCATCAGTCAGTTACACAATCTTGGTCAGCACAAATTCAGGGGTTCGGTAAGGAGATTGTCTCAGTTTAGTTCTGCATTAATCCAATAGGAGGCTAATGCTTGACGAGGAGAGCTAAATTAATATTGAGAAAGCTCTTCCATTCCCTAACCAAATACAGGTTTTTATTTATTTACTTATTTTTAAGATGTACTAGAAGGAATGAATGAACTGTAACTTTATTTTTTCGCTGTTCTGAAAATTGATGCGATATGCAATAAACAAATTTTAACAAACGGCAATGCGTTTCATCTTTCATAAATAGATTGTTCTCACTAAAAACTGAATGAAGCTTTCAGAAATCTCTGGTCAACTTTCGATGCTGATGGTTTTATCGCTATGAATCTTCTGTAAACGCGTACACCATCGACAAAATGCGAAAAAAACGATTTACAGAGTTCGATTATCTATCTTCAATTATCCGACAGTCCGAATTATCGGACTTTTTTTTTTACTTCAACACACTTAACAACGATATAAACTCTACAGTATAGAGAACAGTATACAGGATAGAATTTAGCTTTACTTGATTTGCTGCAATAATTAATAATAACAATTTAATAACATTAAAAGAGGACCTAGTGTTTATTTGTGCAAAGCTCCATTCCCGAACAGCTGTTTCACGCTAATATGGCGATCATCAGCGGGAAGCAGAGCATAAAACCCCTAGGTCCCATTACGGAGGTGGATATTGGTTAACGAGAGAGCAAGAGTGGAACCTCCAAGCATAAAAACAAGAAATAAGAAAACACATTAAAAAGAAAAGAATAGAAAACCATATGCCAGACTCCGCTGGCCGTAAATGGATTTTCTGTAGGCATCTGTAGCGGAGTCTGGCATTTGGTTTTCTATTCGTTTCTTTTTAATGTGTTTTCTTATTTCTTGTTTTTATGCTTGGAGGTTCCACTCTTGCTCTCTCATTAAACAATTTAATAACTAATTCTTCCTTTTACTATTTCTTTCCGAATAAATTTCTAGATGCACTTTTCCCCCCAATACTTGCTCTTTTCTATTGCCGCTTAAATTTATTACGAATATTTCGATGTTTTTAAGAATCCTCATACATTATCCTTTCGGTTATCCCATATCCTCTCATTTACGTTTAAGTCGGATATTCAGAATTCTGTAGTAGTTTACTTTCATTGTTTTATATCAAGAAAATTGCTGTTATTTTTTTTAACTTATAATTTTTTGTTGAGAATTCATTAAAGAATATCCTCGTCATAAGTTTACAATTTGGATGTAGAAATAATTATGGTATAGAATATTTTCCAACTGTTTTTGACAGAGTCTCAGGTCATTAGCTTCTGTAAAGTAGGTCAGTCTTCGAAAATAAGTCGGAAGTTCACGCACAAACACACACACACACACCATCCCAAAAAAATGGTTATTTTTAAACTGACGACGCTTGTTTAATTGCGAAAGAATGTTTTGAAATATTAAAAAATGTTTGTTTTACCTGATTTGCTAAAGTAGCTTTGAGGAATGCGATCCAGACTCGATTCCAAGATGTTCAACGTAAAAGCCTTCAGACATCATAAAAAGGCAAGAACGGATGTGGGTGTTTAGCTTTGAGAAGACACGCAAATCTCTGTTTACCATTTCTGTTAAAATATGTGCTCTTGAATGACTGACCACAAACCCACGCGATGTGATTTGCCTCTTACGTAGTCTGTAAAAGAGCTGTGATGATGGATTTCGCGGTAACAAGTGATTTTTTTTCTTTCAATATAAAAATTTAATATAAAATTTTAACGTGTGCCTTAAATATAATCAAAGGGATTTAAAAGACAATTAATGCCGAACACGCCAATTGGTTTAAAAAGAAAGTGTAATTAAAAACATTAAAAATGTCCTGTAATGTATTTTTAATGGTTTTAATTATACTTACTTTTTTAAACCAATGTGTTCGGCATTAATTCTCTCTTATCCATTTTTTTACTGAAGGGATACAAGACATTAGACGTTTTCTTGTTGCTCTTCCATTTGCGTGCATTGGTAGTATTTCTCATTTAGTGGATGTTGTTATCCTGTCATTTTTTTTTGTTTGGTTCGATACAGTCACGGCCGTTTCTTAGCGCTCCCGTAGGAAGACGCGTTAACGCAGACCAAACCAGAAGTCGGAGCCCTTGAGTCGTATCTCGTGAACTCCCAGTAGCCTGGAGGTTTGGGAATAAATTAGATTTCCGATCCAGCTCACTTCCGCTTCAGGCCACATCCGGCTGTATGTGGCCATTGACGGGGTGCGAAATAGTGTTAAATGGACAAAGTTGGGGTCTATCTACAGTAACATCGACTAAATGAATATGATACCCAATGTGTCCACTTCCGGGTCAAGATGGCTACTGCGCACTTAGTCAGAGTCGCCCGAATGTTTCAAAATAACAAAAAATTACGGAGTCGCTTGGTTTTATGTTTACTGCAAAACTGAATTGACTTTCTTTTTTTTTTTTTTTTTTTTAAGTTAGTGATAAAAAATAATGAGGCAAGGATTCACCAGGCAAAAAAAATTGGGAACTATTGCTGTTAACTGCTGTAATCATTGAACCCTTATTCTTATAAGTTTGATTTTCAATAACATCCTAAGATTTTTGCAGATAACCCTTTTGTGAACAGTGGAAGCTCAATACTTCTAATTAGGGATGGGTAGTTCGTGAACGAACTAGTTCATTGAACTAGTTCGTATAAAAGAACTAGTTCAATGAACGACCGAGTTCAAATGAACTAGTTCATGAAAAGAACTATAGTTCACGAACGACTTAGTTCGTTCTTTTACCACTCCACTATTAGCTATTGGAATTGGTTTATTTTCGTTTTATATTAAGTATTTGAGAACCTTTTTTTTTTTTTTTTTTTGGTTGTTAAGGTAAAAAGAACGACTTAGTTCATTTGAACTAGTTCAATAAAAAGAACTATCTCAAAAGAAGTAGTTCAGTAAAAAGAACGACTTTGCCCATCTCTACTTCTAATACAACATTTGTTTGCCTGGACCGCTTTAGTTGTCGGTTTTATATTTTATGCCTCTCATTGACAGCTTAATTTTTCATCCTTAAAAATTCCTGAAAACGAAAGTAATTCCTTTTGTACAAACAAACGTCTTTGAATTTTATTAAAAGATGAATTCCTTTTACTGTCGAAATCAGGATCATCTTGAATGAAAAGATTTGAGTAAGCTCTGTCTTGTTTGAGAGAGAGAAATCCTCCATTTATCCTTATCTTTCTCAAAACCACGAATAACTGAAGAAAGCTGGAATGAAGACGTCTTAAACTCGGCTACTTCTCGAATAGGTAAACTTAACATTAATTTAACTTAATTAGGACTTGTTATTTTGCAGCATTTGTAACATAACATGTTCTACATTAGAGTTCCTAAGTGGTGTAAGATCTAAGGACAAGATCTGCAGCTTCCGACATCCATTCACATTGAGCGCTATTACCTTTTTATTTCTTTCAATTGAATGCATTAAGTGCTAAATTTTGTTTTGGTTGTTTGATAGTTGCTGTGATTCTTGATTTTGTTGCAAATGATATTCATAGCTAAAAAAAAGCTGACCCCTGTTCTACAATATTAATTGTTATCTAGATAGAATATCGAAATTTATATGTGCATTTGTTAAGACAGTTTCATATATTCTGACTAATGAAGAACTCTCAAAACAGCAAATAAAATATTTGTCTATTTTAACTTTAGAAAGAAAAGATAATACATCGATCCTCAATTTCTCATCTAGAGGTGATCAAAAAATCAAGAAACCAAATAATGTTAATCGATGAGAGTCAAAAAACTCGAAACAGCCACAACGGGGTCTCAGCTTAACCCAAAAGGCAATCCTTTTTTTTTATGGCTTTTCTTTCACCCTTTAAAAGGGTTTTGTTTTCTTTTTCTTTTTCTGTTTCTTTGTGGACAAACTCCTTTTCAGACAATAATTGAAATGCCCAAGGTTTTTGTTTTCCCCTTTTGATTGTTTTTCTTTATTTTCTTATTCTTTAGTTTTGAGGGGCCATTTTAATTACTAACTTTAAATATATTAATCCTAATAACTTGACCAAAAAAAAAACAAAAAAGTAGGTCTTAATTTCTGTTCAGTCGTCATTTCTTTATCTGTAAATAAACTATTCAATCTTTCTGGGTTTTTTCTTTTCTTTATTAAGCTGTAGCTGAATCCTATCAGTCAATCGTTCCAGAAGGAAAAGCTGAATAAAATTAGTCTATCGAAGAACGAATGGTAAACTGGATTTTTCAAGAACGAGATGTCAGTTGTGTATCGTGTGTAAAATACCCAATTAAAAGTTGAAAATAATTAGTGTTGTAACTAAACTGAAAGTGTGGCTGATCATTCGCTTTTCTGATAGACAGAAAAGCATAATCAGATTAAGGTAAACGTCAGTGCACGGACACAAAATAGTCCATTTGGATAGGCCGTTAGTCTAAGTCGAATTCTCAAAGCTAGTCATTTTCGAGTTTAAAATTCATCGTTAAGAATTGCTGGTGAAGATGTAAACGGTAATCTCCAAAGTAGGATTAGTACCCCATAACAGTGCCCAGGACGTTGCTCAGGAGATTGATGATGAAAAAAAAATATTAATATATATATTTATATTACGTACAATTTGCCTTTATATAGTAACTTTCAGAAGAAAAGTAAAAAGACATTGTAATTTTTATATATCCAATTTGCTACTGCTTTGTATTATTTTTTTTCCGTAATAGTATGGCAGAATTTAGAAAAACTAAGATTTTACAAATTGATGGTTTCTCCATATAAGAATACAGTTATCATACAGACGATTACAAGAGAAATATACTAAGGGTAAACCAAAATATCTTTATAATACAAAAACAATTGTCAATTCTTTATCATCTGGAAGCCATCTCAGTTCTCTGGAGACCATCGTTAGACAACTAGCAACGATATTGACGTATGCTTTCTTCCTATTAGGTCACCACAACAGTGAATAGAGGATCATTGCTATGGTGATCTAACTAGAGAAAACCGCACAAAAGCACTGTTATCCACCTAAATTTGCTGTATTTCAGTGATGCTGCAAAATGGAAAACGTTAAGAGAAACATCATGTAACGTAAAGTGACATTTACAATTTTGGATTTTTCCAATCCATACAAAGAAAAGAATTAATTTGTATATAATATTGTTTGCCCATAACAACAGAATTATTAATAAAAATGTTTTCTGATTGTGGAAATGTGAGCGAATTTTCCCCCAATTTTTTTTTTTCTGTATTGCTCAATTTCAGAGATTCTAATGGATGAATCGCGTCTGGTGATGTAATTTTTTATTACCAAATAGCATTGCATAATGGCAAGTTTAATCGAAAATATAATATTTTGTGCGATTTCTGCTTTTCACTGGTTTTTGAAAATTTTGTAAATATCTCTTTAAAAGTCGAAAAACCTGGAAAGTCATAAAATACCTCTCTTACAAGTTATTAAGAATTCAAGTTACCCGAATTTTTATAATTCTCGTGAGCACTCCTTGAAGGTGTCTTTCTAAATTTTATATTTATTTTTTAATTTAATTAGTTTAAAAATATATATATTTTTTAATCTATGTTGTTTTTCTTTATTTATCCTCATATAAACAAATCATTTGTAGGTTGTTTTTCCTACACATTTCTGTATTTATTTACAAGAAATTAGCCGTATAACAGGTGCCAGTTTCGGTTCGAAAAAGATTGAAAAAATAATGAACTAAAAAAGCTTGTGTTTTCCTTCTTTATTTCACGAAAAGCCTTTTCCTAATTGGCGCCGAGGGAGCAACGCTCGTCACTAAGTTGGTTGAATGATGACAGTTGGATCTGGTGGCGAAAACCTCATAAACATCCCATAACACTTAAGATAAGCTGCTTTCTTTTCTTTTCTTTAAGATCTGCATCATCATGTTACTACTATACAGAATGGTAATAAAAATCTATTTAAATATAATTTATTTTAATTCTTTTTTTTAAGATTTTTGAACAGACAGCTTTATATATAGTTTACATCGTTTACAGGCACATTTCGAATGCTACAACCACGAAAGTTTCACATAGTTTTAAGGTTTTTAACAATTTGATAAGAATGTATGTTTGTCTGGTTTTTTTGAGACCTCTATTGTGATCTGATGTAGAAAGAAAGCTTTCTTTTTTTTTTCGCACTTCGACACTTCGCGAATTTCCCTGCATATTTTCAGAAATTTGCTGCTCGGCTTCGCTTTACGAACTCAAGGGAAAGAAATCAAACAAATTAAAGGGAAATAAAATCAAGCCTTTTAAAGCTAATACAGTGCAACTTGAATAATTCGAACGTCTTTAATTCGAAATCGTGGTTAATTCGAAGATTTCTCTTGGTCCCTTGAACTTCTTATTAAATCAATGTTAAAAAATCGTGGATAATTTGAAGTTCAACTTCCTTAATTCGAGGTTTTTTATAAAAAATTTCGAACCATAACGACTTTTCGGCGTTTCATCGTTAAGAAATTCGACACGTGACAACTGAAATCCCCTTCCCGCCAGTTGTCGACCCGTGACGCTTCAGACGCCATTCGAGCTTCCTGCGTCAGTGTCTCCATGTCTTTCAGTAAATCCCGCGTGTACAAGAATTTAACGTTCGCTGAAAAGGTCGCCGTCATTCGCGAGGTGGAAAAGGGTGTGAAGAAGAAATGCCAAATCGCCAACGAGTACGGGATAGCGCCGAATTTCATCGGTACATTGAAGGACAAACCAACGCAAGTGAAGCTGTTTTCCGTTCACTAAACATGCTTGATGATTTTGCTTACCTTAAGCGACTGAATTCTACAAAACAATCAGACATTGCACAATTTTTTGAAAAACTATAATTTTCTATATTGAATGTAATATGTACTATAGCTTACGTAATATAAATCTTATTTTGTTTACCTAGTGTTTAAGTCTTTCATACCATGATCTTTCTGAATAAATATTTACTTAATGACAGAATAATCTTTTCAAGCATTCAGTGAACCTGAAATTAAAGTTAAAAGATGTAACTTCTTTAATTCGAAGTCTTGGATAATTCGAAGTTTTATAGTGGTTCAGCTTCGGATTATCCAAGTTGCACTGTACATACTTTAAATTCCTTCTAAACTTGTAACATCAACATCAACAATGCGCAATATTTCAGAAAGCCTAAACGGCCTTTCCTTTCTCAAGCGATTATATAAATTCAAAGGAAAGGATACAACATCTCCCTTTTCCTTAACTTCAAACAAATAATAATACAAATAATAATGCAGACCAAGAATTCACACGCGTGAAATAAGCTTCGTCAAAGTATCGTTCCAATATTAATAATAAAATTTAAGATATTTTTAAGAACTTGTTTTCAAGGTGAATTTAAAGGGTTCACAAAGCAATTCACTCAAGATTATTTTGTGAATAAAAATTACAATCTAACAGAATTTGAGCAATATATTGCTCATATTTATTTTCAACGTTTGTGCCTTCAAGACTGTGTTTTCTGTTTGACTGTATGTTTCAAGCTTTGATTCAGTTATTTCATTTCATTTTCAGTAAGACAGGAAATGAAAAATTTAAACAAATAACTAAATTTCCATTTAAAGCTTTCTGCTTAGCATCAATAACAAAGTAGTCCTAACGCAGTGTTTGGTAATATTAGGTCCGCGATTCTTTGATACTTAAAGGTAACCGATATTTGGTAATACAAAATTAAACTGTGATTGAAGAGCTTAGAAATATTACAAAAAGAAAGAAATTCACTGAATTACGTAAATACTTAATAACTACTTCTTATTCAAGTTTTCATTCATGTAATTTATTAATTCATCAAACGGAAGGTCACTTCCTTCCATCTACTTCTCTTATCCAACTCATTTTCCTAATGATACTGCCTTGAATACCTCTTTATCTTCAAAGACAATCCAACGTTTATTCAGTAGCTGCCACTGATCCTTTCCCGCGTAATTAACGGAGAGGTCAGATACTTCATAATGTTGTGTTATAATCTACTATTAAAGTACTTTCATATGCACAAAAAGCAAATACTGTTATTGTAAAGGGATTGAAATTCTGATAGGAGTGACAAGATAGCAAATTTCAATAAAAGTTAAAATCTTAAACACACACACTCACACACAAAAGTTAAAACGAAACTGTCATTGCCCGACCAGTTTCGCCGTTAGGCGACCTTCCTCAAACGCATTGAAGAGCTAAGAAAAATCTTCGACTTAAAAGCATTTTAACCAATCAAAAAAACAATGATGTGGTCGAATCGATAATACTATAAGGTTGACTGATATAAGCTTATACTAATAGGGTCTCAAACATTGTACCAATGAGAATCAGTCAAGTCGATTAAGTGAAAAAGTTTTTGAGGGAGGGAAGGCGGGGAGAAAAAAAAAAGGGTATTGTTGTCGTCTTCCTCTCTTCCAAAACTGTTGTTTAACTTTTGTGTGTGTATTTTTTTTTAAAGATTTTAGTTTTTATTGAAACTTTTTAAAAAAATTTGCACACGTTCATTATATGGTTAAGATCAGATAGCACGTTGATTTTTGAAAAGACAAAAACCATTTTAAACTTCGAACATATTTGTGATGGCATCCTGTTATAACTAAAAATCAGTACTATTAGATTAATATCTTTAAAGAGAACCAACTTATTAATTTTTATTTCTAAATTTGCAAATAATTTTTTCACGAATTTTATGAATTCCTTCGTTCGTATTGTTGTTGGGGTTTTTTTTTTTCACATTCTTGTCTAAACTCATAAGCTGTACACCCTTTGCTTACATTTAAGTAAATAAATAAATAAATAAATAAATAAATAAATAAATAAAACACTATATTTCGGCGTTTGTAATAAGATATTTTTTGCAAGAACTCTTCTTTTTCTGTTGACATGCCAAAGCCCTTTCTGCAATACCAGCACAATTTAATAATTTGGCTTTTCAGTTTGATGGTAATACATATCATAAATTTACGTCGAACATAAAAAAAAAAGATTACTTTCCCCACGAATTCCCTGGAACTACCCCAGACATCTCCATTTTTAGCTACTGGCCATTGAACCCTTCGTACACAGCCACTCACCCGTGACTATTTCAGTGTTCCGATAAGGTATCACCAGTTCAAGAAGAAACCCTTCAGACAGGAAGGTCAAAGTCACGACAAAGAGTAGATTAAAATAGCAGATACCCAAATTCAAGATTGGATTAGGAAACATTAGAAGGATTTGCTCATAAATTGGCAAAATTTAAAAAAGACGTGTATTTAATTGAATTAAATTAATTGAAGCCAATTAATTAATTGAATGTAAATTTTAATAAAGCGATATAATTACGGTAGTCAAGATGATGAATGTCGAATTTCTATTAGAATTTACAGTTAAAAATTACATCCCTTCTCTTTGTCCAAATGGAAATTTGACTTTTAGTTTATCTTGCTAAAGAAAATATTGTAAAAATATAATAACTTTGTAATTATTTAAAAATGAAGCAGTTCTAACTCATTTTACAACAGTTTGAGTGTTATCCTTCTTCCTATCTAGAGTAGCAACGAACGTTTCTGCATTGCATAGAAAAATTGTTACCGGTATTGAAAAAAAGCAAAAAACAAATAAAAACTCTAATACAGATGAATTTATATTATTTTGTATTAATTGTGTATTAATTATATTGTGTCTGTGTTAGATCATCAAGATCAGGAATTTTGTATTCAACACTATAATGACTCCATACACTGCTACTTCATTTAATATCATATGTGTAGAAATATCCCACACAATTCGGGATCTTTGTATACAGGATATCTGCAGAGAGGTCAGTATTCGAGGAGGTCATTAATGTATTATATTACCAATGAGTCTAAGAATAAAAAAGTCTATATGAATATGTGTCCTATTCCGAATAGTTTCCAAGATAGAGTTATTTGAATGTACAGTATTTAATAATATTAGTGCCCGTGGTAAGGATCGTCAAGGTACATTCAAACGAGCAACATGCGTATTCTCACAAGTTGCAAAGTGCATTGGTGTTGACGATGGGATTTTTGAAAATTTATTGTAAAACTGTAACTGTAAATTTGACACTTGAACAATAATATTAGAGTATGTTATGTTACGTTATGATATGTAGTAAAGGTGGGTGGCAGAGAAGCCAAGCACTGCGACCGGAGGTCTATTATACTATCCCACGGAAATAAAGACAGATGGAGAGAAAGACTGAAAAGTATGGTGGGAGAAGTGCATGGGAAATGGGAGAACCCTGAGAAAACCTGCCCAGCGCGGATCGTCCACCATGAGAGGCCGATGTCATAGCGACAACGCCAACCACGCGGCCAAATATTAGAGTAAATAATATTGTAATTTCTTACTAATATTTTGCAACCATAGCTCTTTCTCGGAAATCGTTCGGAATTGGACACGTGTTCATATAAACTTTTTATCTTAGAATGACCAATATCTAAGACCTCCCCAGAATTTGAAACTTTTCCTGCATATTGACAAAATATTTGTAGAACCTGCGAGAGAATTCACTGCGGTAGAAACCTGAGAATATTTGTTTTGACTGATTTTCTTGAACCGTTTCGTGGAAGCGCTTTGACTAAGTTTGGTTCAACTTAAAAGATTCGCAGATTTCTTTGTAGGTGGATCAAAGGAGGCCGAATTAGGCTTTAAGACATTCCACTCAGATCATTCGTTCTATTATCATATCTAAGAGCGTTTCTTGGTGTATTTTTAGAATTCTTGTAGCGTAAAACCTCTTTTCAGAAAGAACTGAACGTTGTTCTTTTTCTTTTGAAAAGATAATTTTTGATATTTGATTATTAAACGCCAGAGAAGCGATTTGACCCTGGAATATTTGGCTCTAAATCAATGTAGCTCTGTCTAATCCTGTAAACCGAGAACGGGAAAACAGAAACAAAATATAATAAAGTCGTAATTAGATTTCAGGGTAAAGAAACGCTGCATTGAAAAAGTATACTTTTCGCCAGAGCTTTTATTACAGCCTGATTCCTTGACTATTGCAAAATTTTATTCATTCCAAACCCTTGAAATTCAACTACCATTTACACAAATACCAAATACATGACTGATTATAAAATGCATTCAGTCAACATATGGGAGATTTTGCTATACCTCGAAGCAATTTTATCAATTCGTTTTATAAACTTATTGTTTTGAAATATATTTAGTGCTTTTGTCCTGTTATGCTATATTGTTATGCTATATTTTTCTTTTATTATATATAGTAAGACGTTATGTTAATTTAATACCAAACTTATTAAATCCCAACTTATCTATTAAATGTTAATAGTTACAAAAACTTATCTATTCAATGTCTGTTTCCAATGTATTGAGATCCATAAACAATAAACACACCGAATATATTCTTTTAACTGCATTATGTCCCCTTTATCTGTATGCCCTCCTTTAAGTTAAAAAACGATGGTTCCACTTGTGGGATAGAAAGTATTTTTTTTTTTTTTTTTGTAAAACGCTTATGTAGAGTTTCATTTATTTAACATTACCTAAATCTCGTTTTAGACTTGTTAAAGAAAACAAGAGCGGAAGTACGTTTTACTGAGATTTCATTTCGCCTCGACTTTAAGTCTCGTATGTTTAATTCTATTTTGTTGGAATACGTTGGAAGTTTGTATCAGAAAATGTGAGTGTGCTGCAGTTTCTTATCTCAAGAGTATAAGTAAGACAACCAGAGAAAGAAGAAAAAAAGCACGTCATCCTCGTGAAGTTGCTTCGTTCAGGAATACTGCAAGAGACTCAAGCCTTGTTGGAATTCGATCTGTAAGAAAGTAGGAACAGACGCCGTAAAACCTACTGGACCATATCTCGAATAGATTGAAGGAACAGATAAAGAGTAATTCTGCTTTCAACCGGAGATGGTGTTGAGCCATCCACTTTTCCAGCAGATGAGCATCAAAAGTGGCATCGCTCGCCGTTTTTCGCTATGATTTATTAAGATGCATTTTTGCACCCATCTTAAAGAGCCACTTAAGGAAGGGGTTACCACAACTGCAGGTTTCATGAATCTCATTTGACGAGTTTCTTGAGATTTGCTAATAGAGTTAAAAATTTTGTTGTATTTTTTTTTTACAGATAAAGATCGAAGATAAACAAATTTCTTTCTCAAATCTCAGAAAAGATTCCAAAAACT
>JAFIDM010000179.1:26511643-26540691 GCA_023159025.1 Thereuonema tuberculata | reverse complement strand
AAATGTAGTTTATGACATTTATTTTCTGGTGGATGATGTTTAATAATATATATAGAGAAGATTTAAGGAAGAAGTATGGTTTGTTTGTATATAGTAAAAATCTAAACTATTTTTTGATCGGATAATAATTGGTAAGAATTAAATGAAATGTTAGGAAGTGCGCGAATACTGCTTTAGACTTTACTTAGTATTGAAATGTATTTTGTATTTGAATACAAGATTGCAGAAAACCACAGATTTGTAAGTGAAGTCAACGCAGAAGCAACATAAAGAATCAAATAGAAATTGCTCCCCCCAAAAAGTTTTCTTTTCATTTTCAGATGTTGTTTAAGAGATTCAAAACGTAAACTTCATATTAGAATGCTCTTGTTGTTCAAAAACCGGAGAAGAAAAGAACAACATACCAGCAACACCTGATATTCCTAAATGGAATATAAAGCCCCTAGAGCTTAAAGTAATTTCCTCAAGCTAATTGCTATTACTCTGTAAAAAAAGAAAGATCATTTGATTATTTGATTGTGGCCAATATTTGGCTGTCAACTTCTAATATCGTAGTGTCTTTCGGAACGTTGGCAGCGAGAATTCTGTAAACAGGAAGTTAGACCTTGTCAGCGAGGTGTCGGAGTTAATGAATATTTTTATAACTGAGTGAGCTTGGATTTGTGCCTAATTAGAATGCATCTGTCATCAATTAAAATTACCCATCTGGAAAACTGTTATTTGTTTCTTTCTTTTTTTTTTCCCCCTCTCTCTTTCTTTACGACAGTTATTAATCAAAATATGTATATCGTAAAACTTAAATGTTAACCCCAGGGAGATTAAAACTGACAACTACGTTGATAATTTACACACTACGTTATTTTAACGAAGAGATAAGAATGTCACCTGCCCACAATTTTAAATTACTTTCAGTCTGTTCGGCTACCAAAATATGTAATCGTCACTTTTTTTTCACGGATAGGTGATGAAGATTAAGCGATTAAAGGATTAAGCGAAAGCTTGACAAGATTGTAGGATTTGCAACTTTAGTATTTGCTTATATATTTTCTTACAATAATCTTAGATGAGTTGACTCATATTTTTAACTTAATTTCTGAGCTCGATCAAAAAGTTAACTAAATACTATACAATAGTTATTGGGAAAATAAATTTGTTAAATCATTTTTTTTTTATATAGTCTATGTAACTTAAATAATATTTACGTTAAATGCCTCAAGTTTTTATATGACTTGTTTTGTTTTGTTTTTTTGTTTTTTTTTAAGAACGAATCAATTTAAGAAAAAGAAAAATAATGTAACTGTTTCAATAGTTTTAATGCCTTTATCAATATCGATATACGAAGATATAAAAGGGGAAGGTCTATAGTAGTTTTTTAAAAAAAAAGGGTTTGCCATAAATGGTCATTACGTAGCGATCGGTTTTGTCTGGAACAAACGTCACCAGTCATGACGTCATCAACTTGAACTTCGAGCAGTCAGTCCAAGATGGCGTCGTTTTGTGATCGCTTAAGCGTGAGCACGAAAGGACAGACTTTGCATAGCCAAGCAAGTGGAATAGTGTGGAACGTTTTGAATTATTTCCATTGTAATTATTATTATGTATTCATAACTATAGAAAATACAAAAACCAGAAAGTTTTCGTAATGTTTATAAGATTCAGTTGCGGATTTTAGCAATAGATGGCGCTGTTACGTCCTGGAAACATCAATCTATAAGGAAATTACGCCATCAAAAGCTCTTCCTTCATGAACTGAACTGTAATAAACCATTTATTATGAGATAACAGTAGACAGTCAAAGCCCATGGGGAATCGTTAATATTCAAAACTGTTCAAGTCTTCCAGTACAGGTCTATGGGACAGTCTTTGTGACATTTGGCTACAAAACTTCTGAAATTTTACAGTCTCGTTCTATTTTTGAAGGTTTTTCATTTCATCAGCCTATAAACCATAAACCGGTATTAGAATCACCGAAACCTTATGGCTAATTACTAGAGGGCGGAAATTACATTCGTTCTGGAATCGTGCTTCAATGGCCAAACTCAAATTGTTGTTTATATTCTGATTAGCACATAATGACTAAAAAGTTAATATTACTTATGAAGACTTGCATCTTGTTCACGGCTCTCAAACGTACGAAAGAGTAAAGTGAATTCAAGAAGAAAAATAAGTTGAAATTAATATTAAATTTAACTGCTTTTGGCAAGTTTTTAATTTGAGACAACAGTTTAATTGTCATCACAAGACTTAGGATAACAATGCAGGCTGATGTAGAAAAAAAAATAGGATTTGAGAAATAGGAAGAAAATAAGTGAACGTTCTTTAACGTGCGGATGGAACTTATATAGAGAAAAAAACAGTAAAAACGCACAAATTAATAATGAATGTTGTATTAAACATATAAAAAATGGTACATGATTAATTTCGACCTCTGCACGTAGTTCTTATCAAATGTATCTGAAACATAAAAATCCCATGACCCTTCCTTGGATTACGACGCAACTCCTTTGTATATATTGTGAGATTTTTATGTTTCAGATACATTTGATAAGGACTACGTGCAGTAGTTGAAATTAATCATGTACCATTTTTTATATGTTTTTTATATGCTTAATACAACATTTATTATTAATTTGGTGTTTACTGTTTTTTTCTCTATATAGGAAGAAAATACTTTCTTCGTGTTTATTTACATTGACTATGTACTGTAGCTGTCTTTTTTTTCTTTATTCTCGATGATGAAAAAATGATAAATATAGACTTTCTACTAAATTTTAAACAAACAAAAAAAATCTTTTCTTCTCAGCAACAAAAAGACATCCATCATGTTAGCATATGGAATTATAAATATGAAATATAATTGTAAATTTACCAATTGAAATGCAAATTAAATTAACTAAAAAATTAATAAGAAGGGAACGAATTGGAAAAGCAACATTCAAAATTTCACGTTTTGTATTCGGAATGGTGGAATTTTTAGCAGAAAAAGATTCTTATGCCTTGCTTTCAATAAAAGGTCTAAGAATATCACATAAGAAGTTCAAGGAAGCAAGTTAAGTATTTATTTATCTTTTTAATATCAATCCTGATTCTTAATGAATTACTGTTGACTAGTTTTTTTGTTTTCGTCTACTTACGATGGAAACAATAAAAGCAGTTTATAATTTTGTAAATCTTCAAAAACTGAAAGTAACTTTCTCTTTTATCTCCTTGCAATTTCTTCCCAGACAAAGTAAGAATTAGTTTTACTTTTTAATCAATGCTAATAAAACACCGCTATGTTAGTTCAGTGCCAAGGTAAATTTCTTGTCCACCTACTTTGATGCTAGGCAAAAACTGACGAGCAAACGAATAACTTGTCGTAGAATTCTATTCTGGACAAACGATTGGGTTTTTCTGGAAGAAACCGCTCTTAAAAAACAAAAAATATCTCTTTGAAGTGAGATTAACCTTGAAGGGAGCTCTAAATCTGTCGTTACAGCCTCCTCCTCCTCCTTCCTTTCTGTCTTTGGCTGAATACGTTACTAAGCAGATCTGATCAGGCCGAAAAATTATATACGTCTCCCTGTAGGTTGGAAAATGCCTTAGAAGATTTAGAAGGTAATGCATGATGTGCATTCAAAAGACCCTTCGCATTTAGATTTTATTTGGAATTGTTACAGTAGAAAATAGAAACGAGCAAAATCTTTGGTGAATAAATAGAAGATAAATTAAAAGATACGTCTCTATGCAAAGTCCTATTCTTGTACAATGCTGTTACCTATAGTTGTTAGGAACTACGATAGAAGTCATTTATTAAAAGTATCAATCATTCACTGGAGCTCAGTGAATAAACCTGAAATCTTCACAATTACAGGAAATTAAACGAGGATAATACTTCAAAACTTATGGAATTTGTAAAAAAAAAAAAAAAACGATTTATGAGATTGCGTTTTCGAATGAGTTTTCATTCAAGATTTCAAAATTGACAAGATATAAGCAAAGCCCTTTCATTTATTGTTAAACTTTCGAGTTGGTTGTGGGTGTGCTTCATTCTACACTGCAATCAAAATATAGGATCCACAATTATCTCGAGAAAGACACAAACGATTTTGATGATATTTTCCATTTAAGGATATTCTTGCCTCAAAGAGATTTAAGACTTCTTGTCCTTAAGACTAGCTTTTTTTTTTTTTTTCGCGAAACAAAATGGCTGTTATCGTAATCTATCTTCTCCAAACAACTCGGCGATAAGACTAATTTTTTGCATTTGGGCAAGGAAAGGATCGCAGATCTTTTAGTACAGAAAGATCGAAAAAATCAATTGGGAACTGACATGTGAAATAAGGAATTGCGATCTAGCTGTTGTTTTAGGAAATATTTTATGTTTTGTTTCCTTCACTTAAGAAAGTAAGATTTTCGAAGGATGATTACAGATTCTGCAAATGAAACTACATCTAGAAACGTTTATAAATCATCTATTTTACTCGGTAAAAGTAACTGATCAGAAGAAGAACCGAGCTCTTCTGTGAGCCTGGGATACACTTTACAAAGATCACTTTCATTAAGCCTTCGCTAACATTAAGACCTGAAACAACTCTGTCAGTTATTGAAGTCTGGAGAAGTTACTTGGCTGTATCTCCAATCATACTTCGCTATTGAAAAGTTAAAGTATCCCACTAACAGGTCTTTACAGACCCTTGGGGCAGCTGGAGGTTAGGCTCCAGCTTTTCGTGACCTAATGGGACGAAGTTGAGGTCAGGAGGTCAGCCTGACGCCCGCCCGCCTTTAACTCCCGGGAAAGAAACCAGGTACCTATTCTACAGAGGGCTGGGTAGACCCTAGGACCCGTTTGGAGGAGAAAGGAGCGTGGAAAAATTCCCGCTCTCTGCCGAGGCCCGCTACCTCCAACCCGCAGCCAAGCGCCCTAACCCACTCGGCTACCGGGCCCACTTCGCTATTGAGGCAAGATAATTAGTACTAGGAGCTTTTCACCTCCACTTCTTTTCTTCTCTGTTACCCTGAAGTCGTTGTCAAAATTTTGAAAACCCATAAATGAAAATTGAAGTCTCTTTCCATGTAGGGCCAGCGATTGCCATGCTTCCAATATTCTTATTGCTGTCTATCGTGCTTAATTTTTCTTTTAAAAGGATTTTTGAAGGATTTTTCTTTTAAAGCTGTGCTTACTACACAAATTCTCGACAATAAATGAACTCGCTCCTCCTAAACATGAATTCTTTCTATTCAGTTTAATGTTGGTGAGTTTACACTGTCCATATACAAATTTAACTGCAGATACGGATTCATCACGACAATGTGAATATGCAAAATAAAATTCACTATATCCTGTTGTAAGTGAAATTTTTTGTTGTATTTTTTCACAAAAAGTTTTTGAATTTTAATTCATTTTTATGCATTTAACGCCTTTTAGACTTAAAACATTATTATTAGAACAAACATTCTAAATAGGAACGAGTATAAGTATTCTGCAGTCATTCTTAAAACTAGAAAACAAAATTTAGATTCAGAGTAGCATAAACATTCCTAATGTAAATTGTATACTATATGTTTTCAAATCGCCATTACTGTCAAGTCGTTTTTTAATATTATGGAAGTAAATTTAATTTTAAATGGAAATTCATTCTAAATTCAAGGGGACATAGTTTTAATTCAAATAAAAACCCGGCCAAGTCCTGCATGGCATAAAAAAGTATTGTAACAGAAGGACGAAGATCGACCTATGATTACTCGCTGCTGCCCTTGGAGCGTCACTACAGCCAGATTCCAAATGTGGACGACATACTTCCGCAGCTTAAGAAGGTAAAATTACTCGAGACCACTTGCGCAAACAGCTGTATTTTAATGAAGGTCTGGACCAAGTTTAAATAAAGTTGGAAGTTGTCTCAGGAAAAGATCTTACATAAAAGAAAGACACGTGAGAGGACAATCGCATGGTTTTTGTTATTTTTACTCAAGCAAACTACAAGTAAACACAGGAAATTGTTTTAATCACTTCCGACAATTTGAAGCAGATCATTCTAGGTGCCTACATAATATTAAAAAAAAAAAAAAATCAGTGCTTAAGAAGAAAATGTCCTCATGTAACAATCAAATCTAATTTGATAGTTATTTTGTATTATTTATAAAAGTACAGAATTTCTTAGTAGTTCTTTGTACGTCTTGTTTTATGATGTTCGTAGAAGTCCTAGAAGATGTGCTATGCTGTAGTTTCCATAGTTTTTCAATTGCTTACCATCATTTTTAATCAGTTTCTATCTTTCATACTTTTACCACTTTACATAAATAGGAATTAAGCAGATAAAAGTGACTAGAAAGTTAATATGGAAAGTGCTATGCTATCATAAATATGCAATGATACGAAAATGCAGAATAAATTGATATAACTTCAATTTCTGGACTATTGTGAAACATAAGACCGATTAGGTAGAAGAAAAGTCACTTAAAATATATACGATGGTAAATAAATATATTTCTGTGAATGCAATTAAAGCAATTCCAAATGCTTCAATAACATAACTCACTCAAGAATTTCAAGTCCAAATCACTTTTTAGCCTTTTTCAGTTTCATTTAACAGTGAAGCGTTTTGAAAACAAGAACGGTAGCTGATGACATAAATTATAAAATTTCTGGCAAAAACTTTGATATAAAAAAAAAAAGAGTAGCACCCTTGGGAGCTTACACCTAATTCCAGGTTTATGGCTAGCAAGGGTCGCTTAAAATAACCCGCGTAAAAATTGCTGTGAAAATCAACCCGATTCTCAGTTTCCCAGGGAAGGGGAAAAAAAAAAGGATCTCCTAAATACTGATGAGGTTTGTCTAATCAGATACGATGCAAATGCTTGAGAAGGGCAGCTCAGAGGCAGCGATTTACCAGCAGACAACCATGAAATAAACCCACGAAATTGAGCTTTTTTTATTATTATTTGTTGTTGATGTAAATATGTAATTAAGCACAGTTCCTAGCTTTTCGCCAAAGATTCTCTCTCTCTTTTTTTTTGAATCTTCTTTTTTCTGAAAACAGGAAGTATTTTAAACCATGGAACGGAAGGACTTGATTCAATTACAGAAACAGAAGACGAAGATCAGGAATGGAAAGAAGATGGGAAAAAAAGGTAAGTAACATAGATATATAAATAAAAAGAATAATAAAATGAATACATTTAAAAAATGTTAAAGTATATTACGATAAAGCAAATAACAATAAGAAACGGATACAATTCACCATTTTCAAAATATGTTATGTTGTCCTATTTCCCCTCCCAAAAAAAAAATCATTTATTTTTTGGTAATTATTTCAGAAAAAAAAAATGGGTGTGATTCAGGTTTGTTAACTGAATAATTAACTCTCTTTATAACTATAGACCTATCAACTATTAGTTTATTAATTAATGATTTATTTATTTTTTCTTTGACGTATTTAATTGTATGACAAGATAAAACTTACGAAACTGGAAAAAAAAATCATATACAAAAGGTTATAATTTATAAACATGTATTAAATACAATGAGCTGTAAACTTGAAATACTTTGTTTTCTATTTGTATTACACTTGATATTTGACTTTTGCAGTCAAATTCTGAAATTACAATCAACCTGCAAATTAGAAATTCAATGAAAATTTACCTTAACGAAATACATGCATTTATTTGTTGACAGTAATAGAAATCTGTTAACTTATTTCTTATCAATTAAAAGAAGAAAAAAAAGTCATGGGAAAGTTAACCAAAATCTCTTCTAAAACAATTTATTACACCCTGAGACAACCCTGTAATTCACTTTTTTTTTCCCCCTCTCACTACATTTAAATAAAACAGTCTATTTTCCTTCATCCCTATCCCTTTGTTTCTATTCTTTTCTCCTTCCACACCTTTTTTCTCGTTCATCATTTTCTTTCTATAGCAGCTCATTGGTTCCGGCTTTCCGACTTCTTTATCCTTTTTCCCATCTATGGATCACTCGCCTAGCGATTAAATTTTAAATTTAGCCCTATGACTGCTCAGAACTGATAGATGGAAGGCGCATTTCTTTTATTTTTTTTTTTTAAATCCTCTTTTCTACCTGAGGTGTTTGCCGCCACTCGTTCTTGGAGAAATGCCTCCGAATTCTGGAGCTAGTCGATCAGCACATGGATAGGTGGTAAACGAACCCACCCCCAACTTCGGAATGGCTCAAACTTATCGACTCTCGAGAAAAATGGCGAACTGACCCACCTCCTCCCGCGACTGATTAATTATTGGTTGAGGAGTATGTATATTTTTTTATGTTACTTTGGCTCGTGCTGTGGAAATATTTTAATAAGCTATTTTAAGGGCTTGTGTATTTGGTTTATATTTGTTTTTGTTTGTTTGTTGTATTTTTTTTTTTTTTATCTCTTTGCTTTTTTTTTCTTTTTGCATCTTTTTAAGAGCTTCGAGGAGACACCTGACCACTAAAAGAGGACAAAGTAAGAAGAGTCGGCTTCTTTTCCGTTCTCCTCCACCCATTGGGGCTCCCTTTATAGCGAGGGGATCGTTTCGGTCCAAAAGTGTTCGTAGCAAGTGGGTGGTGGTGGGCTACCGTCGCCATCTTTCTACTGTCATTTGACGGTCGCATCGTACTTTTTCACGAGGGCGTCACCTTTCCCAGGGTCCCCCCCTGCCAGTCCCGCTGCCGGTCCCGGGCGATCGCCGCCCAGCCCAGCTCAGCCGAGCAACTGCTTCTTTTCGCTTTGCCGTTTTGGCGGACCCCCAGCCGTTTTGACCCCCTGCCCCCCGACCCTTTAACGCTTGGCCAGTAGAGGAAAGAGCTATAGTATCCAATGTTTCAATTGCAGGAGATGAAGCCTTACCTTCGTACTTCTGTGGGACTCGGACAAACCCAGTTGTTAGGGGGAAAAGCAGTGCTCCCAGCGCCCCAACAGTTCAGCCATCCAACGCACCCAAAATAGCCCTCATTGCCTGGTATGTTAGAAATTCCAGCGCGGCAATGTAACCCAATCCGCAGCTACCAAGCGGGCCACAATCGCGCCATATATGTAACTGAGGCTCGGCCGGGGACTGACGGAGTCTGTGCACAGCATCTCCGGCCGCAGACAGAGAAGGAAGAGCAGCCCACCAGACAACAGGCCTTTTACAGCTGAAAGGAAACGCAACTCTGCAATGCATTCTAAGAATCATATTAAAAAGTATAAATTTATCATTGAAAATTGATTGTTAGACGAAACATCAAAAGGCCGACTTATTTTGATGAATACTTCTACAACGTATTGTTCATCAGTGTACAGTTTCTTACATAATAAAAAACATTTCTTTATAGTTAAAAGTATAACTTTTAAGTATAACTTTTAAGTATATAAACAGACTTTACATCCATTCTATTGACTAACTATTAATTTTAGTACATAATCGCATGTAATAAATTGCATTCTTATATTTTTTTGTTAATAAAAGCATTTCAAAAATAGATATTTAATAAAAAAAATGCTTTAATTGAAAGTATTTCAGTGTAATATTGATATCTAACAATGGAAATTTAAAGTATTTTATAAAAGAAATAAAGAGGCTTCAAACAAATAGTTTACAATAAATCTACTCCAAATGTTCAGTTTTCTATTTCCCAGTCGATAAATAAAAATACAATATAAAGGAATAAAAAAAGGGGGAAAAATTGAATTGTTAAAAAATAAACAATTAAAAAATTTAGCTTAAGAAAAATAAACTATAAAATCCAAATTTTTTGGTCTTCCATTATTATAAACTATTTGCTTTTCCATTAAAGCAAACTTTTAACAATTTACGTTCGCTTCGTTCAACCGTCAATCGTCGACATAGATGAACGTGACTGAAGAATTTTGAGAAAAGGCGAAACCCACCGTCTCGGGTTCTCATCTTGAGTGACTCAACGGGGTAAGTTTCGCCAAAAAGTTGTCATAATTTTTTGCAAGAAAAAAATACAATTAAAATATATCTTATTAGAATCCTTGTGTACAGACTGGTTAGAAAACTAGTAATATCGCTGGATGATAATCAAGCTTCAACATACTGAATTTGTTTAAAATATTGATGATCACGAGGGGCAGTAAGAGCAAATTGCGAAAATTAAAAAGAAAAAGAAAAAATAAACCTGCTCTAAGATATTTCTGTACTAGGAACAAAATATAAAATACAAACAAAAGTATAGTTTGTATTTTATATTTTGTCCCTAGCCTCCGGGAAATTTTCTGCATGGCATCAAAACTATGAAAACATTTAAGATAATATTGATTGGAAAGAAGATACAGTAGAGCCCCGATTATCCGCGGAATTGGGCGACAAGGGCTTCGCGGATAACGAAAATCGCGGATAACCTGAAAACGACAAAAATTAGGTGTAAACACGAAAAAAATACTTTACCATTAAAAACTACGGTTTATTGTGTAAAAAACATAATACGTAAAACTTTTAAAATACTTCTATTTAACGAAGTCACTAAATCCCAAAAAAAAGTTCGTTATATGGAAAATTCGTTAAATAGAGATTCACCTTTTATTATTCAATATTATTAAAAAAAGTAATAATTTTAATGATATAAAGCATACATTACCACATACGTACTTAAATTAACAGACTAATAAGTCTGTTAATTTTGTCTAAGATTTTTTTTTTTTTTGAAAGAGTGTTTTCGCTCATAGTACGTCTCGCATCTTTGCAAAGCACCATAAAACCCCTTCAGTATTTTCTTCAAATTGTAACCGCGTCGGATTGTTTCAAATGATTTTAGCATTTCATCATACGAAGGTTTTTTGATTTCTGCATCATGATCATTTCCATTTTCATCATCTTCATCTTCATCGCAATTCATAGCTGTATTGTTTTCATTTTTCACACTGTCCAAAATATCAGATTCAGTTAGTGTTTCCGAGGTCTCCACTTCAAAATCAAGTGAAAGATAATCATCAATCAGCACATCATCATTAATTTCTTCTTTTTCCTTCAGCTGTATCCACATTTCTTTCATTTACTTTAAGGGAATATTAATAATAAAAACATTTCACGGAGAAAAAAAAAATATGATACCACGAAAAAGTTCGTTACAGAAAATGCACTTCGCTGTTTGGAGGTTATTTTATGAAGAAATTAGCAAAATGTTCTTGGTTTCAAAGAAAAGTTCGCAAAATAGAGGTTCGTTAAATAGAGGTCCGACTATATGTACAGTAAAGCAGAAACCTTTGCTCTACTTTTGCATCCACAAATTCCGAGAAGGCCTGTAGGATTACGATTCACAATAAACCTGTCAATAATTTTCGACCTTCGCACTGTCGGGCCTATTGTGTTTTCCCTGTTGTTTGCTTGGATTAAAATTGGTTTTTTTGAGGTTCGTAATTAAAAAAAATTTTCGCGGCACTCGCGGATAATCGGGGCTCTACTGTATAATTTGAAATGGCAACAGCAATTGAATGATCGTATTAAATGAATGTGGGTAATAAATTTGTTTTCAGTGAGATAAAAACAAAACAAAAAACAGCATTCTCTCCAAACAATATAATATTACTCAAAATGGTAACTACGGAAGGAACCAAAAAGATTTCCCACCTCGAGCTGTCACCGGGGAGAGACTGGGACGGCCGTTTCGTCCTCTTTAGGACTCATCAGCCAGACAACTCCACCGATGACAGGCTCAAAAGGTGAGAACATATAAGATCCCTACTCTCGTTCCCGATAGCGGGAACATAATATTGCTATTCAGCACAAACGTTAGGTACAACTTAACCAATAGCAATACATTTTTCCAAAAGTTTATAAACATTAGATGTATTTCATCTTCCTCCTCAAGGTTTAAAAATCGACGAATTACCATCCACATTTGACAGTTTTTGTAAACGAGAATAAATAAAACTTTTTTTTTTTTTGGAGAGGACTTACATCAACGAAATAGTTTAAATGTCGTAATGAATCAGATTTAAGTATTCTTCGCCAATTTTTCGCTTATTAGTAAATCATGAAATCAATTCATTATAAAAATTTCATCTGTACTAAATGTACCCAAATGTTTTAATGGGTTTTTTTTGTTTTTGTTTTTTTATGTAATTGAATAATTTTAAAAAGACTTATTTTACGTTGTCATCATTTATCTGCCGAAGAAATAAATTATTTAGAATCTAAACGAAATTACGATTTATTAAAGAAATAACAATCGTAGAAAACTAGCATTTAGTAATATTCCTTTATTACTTCAATTTCATATATTACAACACCGCTATAATTGATAAAAAAAAAAAAGGAATTTTAAGAATGATTAAATAATGCTATTCTTCTTTGATCTGCCTCATCTTCAATTAGCCTCGTCTTCAATTATTAACATGACTGTCATTTAATCGCGAACAATCACGAATTCATCTATTTGATATTAGAATTTTCTATTTTTTACAATTGATATCATATCCAGTTTCTTTTATTTATTTATTTATTTTTTAATAAAAAAGGTAAATTTTTATATTGACACTGTGAAATGTTATTAATGCAAGGTTCGCACGCGTCCTTACAAGTCCTTAAAAGTCTTTACTTTTACATTTAGTCCTTACAAGTCCTTATTTTTATGCCCCATTTTTAAAAAGTCCTTACTTTTTACTCTGCCATTATTAAAAAATTTTAAATTTTACCGATTATCGTTTTTCTAATTCCTCCTCGGCGGCTGTAATCTCGATCGACGTAGCTCTCGCGGATTTGGGGGGGGGGGGGGGGGGGTTTTTTTTTTTTTTTTTTTTTTTTGGTTGTTGAACTCGCACTCCGGGCCCCCAAAGATGTTTAGAGGTCCTTATTTTTTGGTTTTTTTAGTCCTTAAAAGTCCTTGATAGTCCTTGACTTTCTTCTAAGAAAATATGTACGAACCCTGTAATAACAGATAAGATTAATATTCTATTAATTAAAAATAAAACTTAAAAATGAATTTAAGTAACTAATCGTTAAAAGGTAATATTTACTTTTTTATTTATTTATGTATTTATTTATTGAGGGTAAAAGAGATTAAAATTGAATTTCTTTTAACTTTTATTTTGCTTTTATCCTTTTAAAATTAAAACAATAATGAATGTAAAGCCCAGCTATTGTTTTAATTTAATAAAGAATTTTACCATATTTTGATTAAAATTACTAATGAAATTTCTTTTGAAGTGAATTTAAATGAAAAATGCAGTGCAGAAATGAAGTATGAGTAATAGGATTTTATTGAAATAGTAATTCACTTAATCTGTTAAAATAGTAGTAATAACAGTAAAAATTACGGCTAGAAAAGAAAAAGAAAAAAACTGTTACTTTGGTAGCCATACTTTTTTATTCCTATTATTTTAATTTCTTTTGCAGCTGTATTCCTGTTGAATTATTTCTTTTAATGTAACCTCCGATCCTGCTAGAGTGTTTGCTAAATTCATCACTAGATGTCAGCATCTTCAAATGTTTGAAAAGCTTTTTATGACTCGACTAATAATATACACAGTTTATTTCAAAAAGAATTTTCAACTGAAACATAAAAGAAAAAAAATATTAAAAAGTATTAAAAAAAAACAACAACTTTGTAAATAAAAAATCATTAATCTACAAAATGAAAGAAAAAGCTTTTTGATGGGCTGAAAAACATATTATTGATAGCTCTCGTACGTTTTTCCAAAAACAGTTTCTTCTTTATTTATTTATTTATTTATTTATTTATTTATTTATTTATTTATTTATTTATTTACTTGCTTATTTATTTATTTATTTATTTATTTATTTATTTATTTACAAGGAAGACCAGCATATTGAATTGTTTACAAAATTGTTAGCGCATCAAAAAACACAATTAGCTTTCGTAAAATAAATAAAGAAATAAAAAGTATTTATTAATATTTATTAATTAACAAGCTTAAGTTGCTAGCAAAATAAAACTAAATATCACTTTCGCGTTCTGTTTATTTATAATATTACTAGCCGACTACTGTCGCTTCGCTTCGAAAGCCTTGCAATAGTTATTCGAAAAACCAAATAACATCAAGTAAATTAAAAACCGAAATTTATAACAATTAAACTTTAAATTTGAAACAATATATACAGTACAATATCGAAATCCAATGTAGTCTTTTAATTAACCATATCGAGTTTTATTCAGATCTGTAGCGCGATTTAAAACGGGACGATCACTTTTTCTATCGCTAGATTTGGGAATGTTTTAAATACTGTATACTCATTGAAAACTGCGCTAGCGCCATCTATAGACAGGTTTGGGAAGCTTTTCATGCATCCCACGGGAACTGCTTGATCAACCGGGATGATAAGTAGCCTACGTCGTGTTTCGTGTCCTAGACTACCTGCATACAAAATTTTATTCCGATCTGTTGCGCCGTTGAGGCGTGATTGAATGACAAACAAACAAACTTACAGATTTTTATTTATTTATAATAAATAAATATTTATTTTTTATTTATAGTAGTTAAGATCTTTGTTTATTTTCAAGTTAAAATAAAGAAAAATAATCTTAATCAGAAGAATGTATATTTTACTACGGGTTATGAAAACGAATTACTGTCATTGTAAATAATTTTCAAAAACAATAAAATTTTGTTAATTTACTTATTTATTATTTTTTATTTATTTATTTTTCCATTTTTTCACTGGGCTTGCCAAATCTCACACTTCGAACAGTTTTCTTCTCCTTTGTGCATTTTGTACTTTCATCACGCTAAAACGGCTGAACGCATTTCCATAAAATTTGGTATGTAGGTTATTTATTTGGTACATAGATCCAACTTAAAGCATAGGCCCATTTAGTTTGGTTCCCACCCTCCGAAAAATGATTCGAGAAATCTCGCGTTAAATGATGGCCTAATTTCTTAAAAATTTCATACGATACTTATTTATAATCGAAATTAAAATATGAGCAAAATATTTTGGTTTCCACTCCTCCCAGACATCCATCCAGTCGAGAATTTGATGCTCTGTGCTCAAGCCTCACTATGCGATGAATGACTTAGTGTAGATATAAAGAAATATTAACAGGAACAAATAGTACAGTGGTACTCAAAAGTTAAACGACAAATGCAAAAAATATACATATCTACTGAGGTAACTGCAGCAAAAGCACACAAACCGTAAATGTTTTATAAGAACCTATGCAGATGTCAAATTTGTAAACGAAATTTGCTAAAATTTAAATTAAAAAAAAAAAAGTTGTGGGTCAAAGTTAGCAAACTGTCTTTCAATTAGACTGAGATCAGCATACAATGGGGAATGTTTTAATTTCAGTGCAAAATTAAATACCGATATTTAAAAATGTCGTCAATCGTGTAATTACTGTTTTTAGCGACCCATTTGGGAGCTATTGTGATAGTGACCAAAATCGATAGCTATTACGTTTGTCCTGTCTGTCCGTCCGTGTCTGTCCAGCCCTAACAACTCCCGAACGGAAGTTCGGATCAACAAACGGACTTCAGCATCGTGTTCAGAGACCCAAACACCGTAGGAATGGGGTATTTTCAGGGGCCAAAGTCCCCCCATGTTCGAGATATTTGGCATTGTTGTCATTGTACCCCCTTTAAAAACTCCCAAAAGAAAGGTCGGATCGCTAAACGGACTTCATCATCGTGTTCAGAAGCCCAAACAACGTTGGAATAGCATATTTTTGGGGCCAACGCTCCTCCCTCCCCCAATATTCAAGATATTTGGATTGTTTCCATTAGATTTTCCCTATTAGCTTAAATGTTAGAAATGCAGCCATCTCATTTCAGTTGACAGCTACAGCTTGATGGATAAAGTCTCGGACTTACATACTGAAGATTGTCAGTTCGAATCCATATACAGTAAAACCCCGTTATTACGCTCGTCAAGGGACCATGAACTACAAGCGTAATAAGCGGGATAGCGCTATAGACGGGAATGATTTATGAGATGGGGAAAGATTTCGACTCCATTTTACGGGAAACATACATGATTCTGAAATAGATATAGTGCAAATATGAGCTTATTTCCTGTTAAAAAGATCTTTGATTGTGGTTTGCCGTGTGTGTGTGCTACTGTTTATGAATTATGACATTTTCAATACGGTTCAGGTAACTATTAACATCAATTGATACACCACTAGGAGCAATTCTAATATATTTTCGGAGCATATTTAGTGCACACTTTACTTTTTTACGATTGCAACAACCCTTCGCTGCATCGGTAATTGCATCCCTGTTTTTCATTATTGTTCGCAGACTGGACGAGGGAATTCCTAGAGATTTTGCGAAATCCCTCTGACTTAATGTAGAATTCTTGTCGTACTTATGGAGAATTTGCAATTTTTCACTTATAGAAAGGGATTTCCGCTTCGACATTTTGCACAACTGTATCACAGACCCGCAACTTCACAGAGTTCAAAGATTCTCTAATACCAGGAAAAAAAAAGAATCTTTACAGTGTTACATTTCTTTTCGATACAAAATTTCCGATATAAAAAAGCGCTACAAAAGGGATTTGAAGCGTTATAAGAGGGTAAAAGTATACAGAGATATATAGAAAATTCCAGGGACCGAATAAAAAGAGCGTAAAGAACGGGATAGTGCTATAAGCGGGAGCGTAAAACGGGGTTTTACTGTATTCTATCTCCTTTTTTTTCCTCAATGTCCGCGTGGGTTTGTTTTTTATTTGTTTTTCTTATTTTTCTAGTGTTTTTTTTTATTTTTTTCCTAACTTTTTTTTTTTTCCTTAAGTTATTGTACTTTCTTTTTTATTATTATTAATTTTAATTTTTATGTGGGTTGCCCTTAAATTTATGCTTTGCCACAAAATTAAATTCACCTGTTTAAACAGCGATTTGAAAATTAGCTTGCAAATCCGTTCATATTTGTCTGGGATATATTTTGTTGGTTCACTCTGTAAAGTTGAATAGTTTTCTATACACCTTGACTGAATAATCTTACGAAGGAAAGGAAATGAGACCGTATCAATCTAAGAATTTGCCTGTTTACATCCAGTCTGGAGATGGAGCTCTTCATTTCGTGATGTGATACTTTGTAACTATTTTTAAAGGTTGAGTGGCTTTCTGGGAAAAATACGTAAAAGGGGAAATGGGGGCGGCAGTGCGAGGGTGGAAACAGCTCGTTAACAGCAGGTTCGCAACAGTTGGGATGCTTTACCGTTTAATTTTTTTTTTAAGTAAAGGAATTGACGAAATGAATTCTTAGATAAACTTTATTTCTTTCACCCTTTTAGGGAAGTTTTCCGACAGCATTTTTTTTTTTCCTGTAATATTACAAGGCTTTTTTAAAAATTAAAAATTCCGATACTTGAAATTTAAGCAAGTTTATATTCTGAAAAAATATAACGGGGTTGTTTGACGGAAAATGATGCTTCCATGTATGGCATCCAAACCCAGGATCATTTGCGCACATACATATACATCCTGTGAGCGTTTTAACTTCTTTTTTGAAGCGATGACGTCTATATCGATTTTAAGAAAGCTTTTTTGCAGTAATAACAGGAATACCTTTTCATGGCGTGATGCCGAGAAGCCGATTTGGGTGCATCCATCAAATCATGTACTTAAAAATAATAATTTCCTTAATTATTAAGTAATTAGAACTATGTAAGATGCTGTCTAGTACACTGTTTGAGGTGAAGGCGAGTTGCCAGCAACGGCAGCAGCATTGCAAACTGTTTAGGGAGTCCGGTCAAGGTTGATTTTCGTTACACTGCTATCTACATGGTCAGACATTCGTTACGGTCTTCAAAGTCAAGGGAAAAATTATCAGATTTCCGAAAGATTTCGTCTTCCCATACCTTTGTCCGGTGTTTCTGTGGGAGATTTCAATGTTGAATTGTATTTCGACATTAGATTTATATACAGTATTACAAGGAAGAGCTACGATACAAAGCCAGTTTCTGTACTCTTCTTATGGAAATGAAACAATGCTGTCAGCTCTTTTATTAAAATATTAAATACAGCGATACGCTGTATTCCCATTGCTCACGTTTTCTTTTTTCGAACTATTGGGTCTTTCTGTTATTAATTTCAATCATGGTACGAATTTACCAATTACAGTCAATCTCAGATTTGTGAGGAACACTATTAGGTCCACCTATAACAATTATATTGACATATTCTTTCTTTATATTACATCGCCCCCAAAACGAATTCTGATAATTGAATTTAATGTTTTAATTTAAAACATCATAAAATATCCTTCAAAAGTAAAATATTTTTACATATTAATAACAAAGTTAAAGGGTCCCACTATAGGCCCTTGGGGTAAGGCTCCCGGCGCTTCTTGACCAACGGGACTAATTAGAGGTCGGGTGGTCAGCCAGACGCCCGTCCGCCTTTGACTTCCGGGAAATAAACCCGATTCAACAGAGGGACAAGAGGTCTACTTTGTGGTAGACCCTAGGACCCGGTTGGAGGAGAATGGAGCGTGGAAAAATCCCCGACCTCCGCCGGGATCGAACCCGCAGCCAAGCTCCCTTACCTCTTCGACTACCAGATCCACACATAATATGTCCCTTTATTTCCCAGCAGATATATTACGGTAATGCTTAAACCATACAGCACAGATTTTGTAGAAAACGCTAAATCTACTTTAAAAAAATGAGCAGTTGATGAATTCGGACTATTCAATTTGGTAAATAAATGTACTACAAAAATCAGGAAAACTGTTTGTGTTTCATTTGCAATTGAAATTAGTTTGCTTAACTTTTGAAGCTAATATTCATTAAATGATCAAGATGTTCTTCATTCAAAAACGAAGAAATATATTTAGGACTGTATGATTCAGATCGCCATATTAAAAAAAGCCTGTTTGTCACGGCGTCAATGCTTCATTGGCCACTCATATCACTAGTCTCGTAACATAGCGGTGAATTTGGGTGAATTGATGCTGGACGTTGAAAACAGTCCCACTCACGGCATTTCTGTAGTTGCCACTTGGTCGTGTGTATGTTTCCCTGCTTACAATTATAAGCTTTTAGCAATGAATCCTCTATTTTTTCCTTTCTTTCTAACAAATTACCTTGAAATAAAAGTTGACCAAGATATGGAAATGTTTTCGTTATAGAAATTTTTTTTATTAATATGGTAAAATTTTATTAATGCACTTTGCAATTTTTGTGTTTACGAGCCTTTTAATTGTACTATTGTTTTCGAGATTGGAACTCAACCGTTCTAACGTAAAACCTAAGTAACTATTTAATTATGCAAGTGTCTTTTATTTTTATGAATAAAGAGATGACAGAAGCAAAGTCAAAACAATTTTTTTCGTGATTATAAAATAATCAAACCACATATATGTGCATGATGAAAGTCTTCTGCCGACCTGGATCATTCTCAGTCATAATCTTTGGACTTGAATGAGAAATATCTTTTCAAGCAAACGGCAGAAATTTGATTTGGATAATTTTGTTTGAATTATAAATACAAAGCTCAATTTAGGCTCAGTAAAGAGATAAAAAAAAACATGGTAGAATGATGTAATTTTTAAATTTCTAGACTTGTAGTCAAATTTGCGTAAATTTATTGAAAAAGATAAGGTAATGAATTTAATACGGCCAGATTGACGTCGGCACGAATTTCATCCAGAGGCGGGTCCAAGAATTCAGAATGATGGAATAAATTGGTATTAGCCGTTAAAAAAAAAACAAAAAAAACCGGCTATAACGTGTTGTTTTTAACGGCTAATATCATTGTAACCCATCTGAATTTTTGGACCTGTCTCTGGATGGGCTGATTTTATGTCGGGGAAGGGGGGGGGGGGGGGGGGAATTTAGAGAACTGAAAACAACAATCAAAAAAAAAAAAGCACGTTGTTTTCAAAATGTGGAGCGGGAGTCCACGATCCCTTTCAACTTACTATTGAACCAAACAGAAAGAATTTAGGGCTAATCTATACATTTAGAAATTTACGGCCACAGAAGGGGACGGGATTACAAATAAAACGATGCCTTTCCAACTAAAAAAAAAAGGCTCAAATGCAAGAGAAGAATTGCAGCGTTAAACTCTTACTAAACAACCCTCCCCCGGTCAGTCACGGATTCTAGCAAAAACAAAAACCACTTAACTGTTTTTATTTATATAATAATAAATAAATAAATAAATAAAAATTTAGCCTTTGTAAAATTGATCTAAAAAAATAGTTAGAGTTTCTGGTTAAAAATGATTAGTAAGATTAGTTTTAGATTATTAGATATTCAAACAAAATATTAATGAAAGCAGCGCGGAGGAAAAACCCGATGTGATGCAACTTAAGATAATTTCGGAAGCACGACTCCTTTTTTTCAATCGTGTGACACCCACTCGTACGGCTAGTTAAATCTTTAGAAGGAAACAGCCGATTGGATGTTGCAGCGTAATCCGGATAAAATAAGTTCTTCCTTCTCCGTTGTAAAAATAACTCAGAATCATGAAAGCACCGCTCTGCACCAATGGCTTCTGCTCGATCCAAGTGCCACCTGTAGGCAAAATAGCGAAGAAAAAAACTGCCATCTCCCTCCGAGGCAGAAATAGGGCGAACCGCTCCCTGTGGAGAATAACTTATTTTTAACAAACTTCCCGAATAAATGCTTCCCGATCAAAAGCCGTAAACTTTCTTCAAAATAGATTTCTTTGTTTATTTGTATTTTACGATTGAGTTATTTAAAAAAAAAAAAATAGTTTAAATTAATAATCATAACAGTTTTGTATAATAGTTTTAATGTTCTGAATCTTAGAAATTTTAATATTTCTGAACACTATATTATCATCTAACTAATAATCTGTTGAATTAACATGTATTAAATTACAGCAATAATAATCTATAAACAATATTAAAAACAATTTATAAAGAATTTTGCTTATAACTTGATAATTATTTATTTATTTGTTATATATTTTATTTACTTACTAATGTATTTATTTATTCATAATTAAAAATTAATGTATTATAATATTAATTTCTAATTATGCGGAATTTGCATATATAATTTGTTATAATTTACTTTAATTTCAGTGCATTAAACAAAGTAAATAATAGAATATATGGGGAACAAAAGGATAAAATAAAACCTCTAAAAGGTGATGCATTAGATTAAACAATTCAATATCGCTTCTGACAGCTTATTTACATGCAGTTAAGATTTAACGTGGATAAGTATTTTACTTTTAAGAAGTATTAAGAATTTCCTGTAAAAATATTACAATTAAAATTATCAAAATTTTACATTCAATTATTAAATTCTTTTTTGTATATTCAGCGTAGTATAATATGATCATAAAAAATTATATTTGGAGAACTAATTTTTAATTTTTTTGAGATATACAAATAAGAAAAACTTCGTTTTTAGTCATTTCAATTGTTTTATTTTTATTGAAATGAAACACTATACAGACACAATTACTCTGTAAGTGCTTCTCTGAGGAAACAAGGTTAAAAATAGGAAGTTACAGTTTTTAGGAAGTTACAGTTTTAAGTCCATTGCAGAGTAGATAAAAACATATGAAGATGTTACTGAAGCAATTGAAATGCTTTTAGTGTGCCTGGTGTCCTTGCTCTTTCTAGTTGTTCTATTCTGTGAGGTTTCATTCATTCTATTTCGAGTACTAACGGAAAGTGAGAAATTGAAGGATGCGGAAAATTGATGCAGTGGGAGTTGTTGGTTGCATTTCTTATTGCGAGTAGACACAGTGACAAACGTCGACATGGTTTACAAGGACAGCAAAAGGGGGGTAAACATTATTCAGTGAAAAAAAAAAAAAAAACTCGCTGCTATTTATGCAGACAAAAATAGGTATTTCATACAAAACACTCTGGCGTGTTTTACCGTTTACATCACGCACCATAAGGAATTAGAAACCGGCGTGCTGTGCTATTTTTAGCCTTTGACAAAGTTCTGGGCATTATATAATTTTGGCAGCAGAGTCACCATATTCTGCCAAGTAGATAAGATTTCCACGCTGTCACATCTTCCGACGACCACACTCTCTCCAAAGGAAACAAGAAGCACGGGATAAGAAGCAAGGAGGGGGAGAGGGAATTTTTTTCCATATCCCAATAAAAAAAAAAAAGTACTTGCTGGATTATTGTTTCTGAATTTAGTATTTTAAATAGCCGACAATATTTCTACAGTATACATAGTTCAAAAATGTTTACAAGTTCTGATCAGGGATGAAATTGTAAAATGGGAAGTAGTGTTCAAAGCCTAATATTATGTATATTTTTACATACAGCATAAGATATATCTTATGTTCTGAAAAATATTAATAGTAAATAGTAATAGTAAATTATATTTCCTTATTATTAACAGTTTCAGGTTATTTTTTTTTTCAAGTTTTTTCAATAAGAGTTTTTTTTTTTTTTTTTTTTTTAATAATTATGTTGGATTCCATACTTATCACAATAAACTTTTAATTCGACGTATCTCTTATGCATTTATAGGAAACTAACCGGCTACTGAAGCCTTGCATACGTAACGTAAAAAAACGCTTTATTTATTTAGCAAATTAATATTAAGATCGGAGAACATACGATTTCCCAGCCCTTTATGGCCTTCTCCACACCACTATCACTTGAAACCTTCCTTAGTTGGTAAAAAATCACGTGATCATTACCAATTAATGTTACATTCTAAATTAAAGTTATAATATCCAACGTATTAATTAACCGTATCGTATATTTATACATCACCTAATAGAATTATCAGGTGTTAATCGTGTTCCGTGCCTGCAAAGAATGTCCTTTAACGCACTCGTTTTAAAACTTGGCTAGAGCCATCTATCGGCAGCTTTGATAACTTTTTATTTTGGGTAGTTTGGGGACTTTTTAATTCATCCCACGAGAACTACTTGATGGACTGGGATGAAAAGTAACCTATATCCTTCTCAGTGTCATGGACTACCTGCAGGCAACATTCATTCCGATCAGATTCGCCGTTGATGCGTATTGAACGACATATAAACTTACAAGATTTTCGCTTTTATATATTACTTATGATTGTCAGAAAATAAGTCTTAAGAATTGACCTTTATTTTAAAAATAATTAAAGCATCTTTCAGCTTTAATTCCAAATTATAATCATTAGAATTAATTAAGAATGATATCGGTGATTTATACAGCTTACACATACATCTTACAACGAAATTCGCTGAAATGCATCTGAAAAGTCGTTTTGTGTATTATGAATTTGTTGTAGGAGTCTTTGGCAGTTTTTCCATAAACTTTTCGTAGCATTAGCTGGTATCTCGTAGACAATGGTTCATCAAGTGACTACGTTTGCAAATTTCTTTGCCGGCTGGTAGATGGCGACAGAGTGCAAAGCTCCGTTAGCTATATATATTTAGCGTTAAAACAACGAAAGTGGACGCTTTTTTTAATAAATGCTTCGGTTTTACCCTGCACATTCAGTAGCTTGTTGATAAATTATCATCAAATGAAAATTATCATCATTAAGTAGAAAACAATCAAACGTTTGCTATATTTTGGTGAAGGAAGGATCGGTTCATAACATTTCCCTATCTGCGTGTGTCTCTTCCAACAACTTCTGAACCATAATGTTCTCAAGACTCTCCATTTCAATAAAGCTTTTTTTTAAAATGTTATTTTTTCGTCTGAATTTCCGCAAAAAAAAAATAAATAAATGAATGACAGCGAGATGATTTCCATGGTCATGCCACTGGTTGTGCTATATTCTTACAGTATTTTCATCGTAGTTTCCCTCTATAATGTTCCTGATCATCCTGAAACTTTGGTTTAGCGGTAAATCTTTTTACACTTTCAGGATTTGAAATTGTGCTCTCTTCAATTTTTAGTTTAAAAAATAATATTGCAGTTTTACGAAAAACACTGAAATGAGTTAAGTGGATTTGTCTGGCATAAAGTTTTAAGCTACTTTACGTCTTGTTTCTTAATAAAATTGATTATAAAAACCCAGTAGTACAATGGGGGAGAGAGTGCGATACAAGGAAGAGTTCAAATGAAGAAAATTTTGTAATCATCTTTTTTTGCCTACTTTCCGAGGAAAATGAAGCTTACAAAATTAGTCAGTCTGTGTGGATGTCCTGATCATAGTAAGGGATCACGGGTCCCCAGTGTACCAACTGAATGAATCTTCTTGAAACTAACATTCACATTTATGGATAAGAAACGATCTTAATTATGCCTTTGAAATTTTTCCATACAGGTCCTTGCCCAGAAATTAGCAAAAGTGACAACAGAAAAGCATTAGAACGAAAATAAGTATTTTTATTGGGTGAAAATAAAAGCCTATTTTAATCATAATATAAGTTATTTATGTCAAATGTGAAAAAAAAAATAAAATGTGATGTCATGAAAATTCTGGTCCAGTTACAATAATGAGAGTCGCTAGGTCGAAACTACTACTTTATGATTTAACAAGAAAAAAATATCGTTTCATTTTAATTTATATATATTTTTTTTTTAATTTGTGATTTTTTTAGTAAACATTAAAAAAAAACCGCTACGATATGATTATTGCAATAATGTCTGTTGCAGGACGTGTAAGAAGTGACCATAATTCTTACACATATCCAGAATTAAAAGTTAAGAAAGGAATTTTTAGACTAAACATAAATACTGTAAAACAAAGAAGGGAAATTATGTATGTTTTCCGAATACACGAGATCATGAAACTCCAAACTGAATCATCCTGTTGTATCCATTATTGTGATCACAGTGGAGCATGTGATCCTATGGTAACAATTCTTAACACGGGCAAAATCTATCAGTATAGGGAAACTATTTGAAGTATTATGCCACGATTTCAGCTTTTTGTTTTCTTTTTTTTTTTTTGAATTTTCAAGACGCTTTGTAGAATCTAAGAGTAGTTCTCAAGGAAAAAAGTTCTGATGTAACCTGAAAGTCTATCAACTTAAGTATCTAGAATGAAAATCGAGGAATTTTATTTGAAAAGAAATATAATCCTCGGAGGCTTCAAAATCAGCATAAACTTACGATTATGTGTAAACGTAAAAAAAAAATATAATTAAAAATATATTAAATATATACAGATTTTTGATGCAGTCCTGTATGTATACGTATTAGGGCGGTCCTTATTTTTAAGATTTGGGAAATTGGATATGGCACTTTTTGAATATGTTCCATTATTAAAAAAATTATTTTTGGTTAGTTTTGAATAATATTTATGGGTAGCAATTATGATCTGAAAAACCGCAATATGTCGCAATGCTAAGCGAAGAAGCACTCACTGTTAAAATAGTTTAAATGTTGTAATTAGTGGAATTTAATGATGATGTACTATATAGTAATTGAAAATTGTCATACAGCACCCATTGAGCATTACAGTAACAGATATCAGTTTTAAAATGTACCTCATAGACATCCTACGTAAGTACACTAGTAGGAGCACAATGTTGTTGCCTCATGTAGTATAAAATATCGGGACTTCTTGAACAATCTGGAACCTTCCAGAACATCCTAGAATCTTCCGGAACAATCTGGAACCTTCTAGAACATTCTAACGCCTAGACTATAAAAAGCAGGCCACCTGGTGCAGTTAGTTCAGTTGTCAAAAGGCAATCAAAGAACGCTTGCGAATAACAGTTAATATTCCACTATATTGTTATGTTCATCTTGTAGCATGGAAATTACCAACTGTAAATTGTAAATACTTACTACTGTACTACCTTGTATTTCTCTTAAAATAAAGAATATTTAATGTTTCAAACATTGTTAGCGACCTCAAATTTCATCTAACTTTAGCCAAATTTTGGAAATATTTTTTTTTTTTTTTCAATATTAAAACAAGTGAGGTAGGTGCCGCTATGCAAACTACAACTTTCGTTTTAGCGCCAATAATAAGGATCATCCATAAGATTCTACATACTGGTATATAGAATAGAATAAAATTTATTATGTGCACCACTCAGATGAGTACAACACAAAAATAAACATTGAAAAGATTAAAAATTACATAAATACAAAAAGATTACAATAAAGTGCTTTAAATACTATGAATTAAGTTTATAAATAGATTTAAATTTCCTTACATTATTTACAAAATTCCCGAAGTACTGGAAGATAGGATTTTTAATTAGAATATTAAGTTTGCCTGGCCATAGAATATCATAAGAAAGAAGATTTAATTATATATTATCATTAATATTAATACAAAGGACCAAACGTAATTGTAATTAAACGTAATTTAATTGTAAAACGTATCTTGCAAATTTATAATAAGGACAAATATAGAGTATATGTTCCACCGATTCAATTTCTTTTAGATAACATAAACAATAAGCACCCTTTAAATTAAATTTTGCTAGATAAGCATTTATATTCCCCTGGCCTGTAAGGATTTGACCCAAAACAAAGTTATATAATTTAATATCAGAGTCAAAGAGTCTTATACAGTTGGAAAACAACTTCCTCGTAACAATTCCCTTTGACGCCTTTGACCACTGTTCATTCCACAAATCTATCAAAGTAATTTTAATGTTGGATTTAATTATACTAATTGAGAAGGGGATTTTAAGTTGAATATCTTTGCCTGCTGCTTTTGCTTCTTCATCTGCCCATTCATTGCCCGCTATACCTTGATGACCTTAACATGAAAAAGGGCGATTTTGTTTGCTTAATAAATTTTGAATAAATTTTAGAGAAGATGTTTATTTTTTGTATTGGCTATTGCTTGCAAAGAAGATTTGGAATCGCTGAAAATGTTAACAGTTAAATCTTTGTTTTATAATTTCGAAACACATTTTGGCGATTCATGAATAGCTTTTAATTCTGCTTGAAAGATTGTTGAAAATAAAGGTAAACGGAATCTTTATTATTAAAGTATGCTTAATAGAATTTTGTTTATAATTTTTGATTATGCATACACTTTCTCCAACAGCTTCTATAGATTTTTGAACCTTCAGTAAAACTGCTGATATCAGATATATGCAATTTTGGGTCTGAAGATTTCAATGTGATATTAAATGGTTTTATTGCTGAAGGATATATGACATATGTAGGAGTTGCCACTTGAATGGGATACATATTTATTTCTCTACTCCACAGTAGGGATTTATGTGATAAGTTAATTTTACTTGATTTTAAATAAAAATTTAGCACCTTGTTTTGTATAGGAAGAGGTGAAGGGAGTAGTTTGGACAAAAACAGTAAAGCCTCAGTTGAGGCTGTTTTAAACGCGCAAGTTATTCTAAGTACAAAATTTCTCTGTACTCTCTTTCATACTTTTAGAGTTTATAACATGTCCCCAACTAGAGGTAGCATGAAGAATGAAAGGTTGTACAACACCAATATTATATTTTATATTAATATTAAATTTTGTAATATACTATAACTAGCAGCAAAGCCTGTCGGACGACAGGCATAAAAAAATCTGAAAAATCATTTTATTATCAACTATCAAATAATGTAAAGTAAATGTAATCTAAATATTGTGCTAATTTGTGAACGAAGCTTCTATGGCAAAAATGGTTTTGAGTTTCGAAATCAGCGTAAACAACTGAGTAAGTATGCCAAATTTCATTAAAATGGATGCAGTGGTAACAAAATTATTTGGTTTTGAACGTATGTTTTGTTAGAATTTCAGTTGTCGAGATCAGTTCCCAAGAATAAAATTTCATGGAAACAACATGGAACGACACAATGAACTAATATTTTCATCCAATTTGAGTACCCTTGATTCAATGGTACCATCAGAACCGTTGGATCTATCTTAATTGCTTAATTATATCGAGTTACAGACAGACAGACGAACTTAGCCAATTTATATGTATATATATATTTGATTCGATTGATGATTTGATTTGAAATATCTTTTTTTTTAATGTTTAGCGGACCTATTTAGGTGTACTTCTTACCTGTATACCTGTCATATAGGTTCTGAGAGTTTAATCTAAAGGATCATTTTCCACCCAAAAAGAAAAATGAAATACCAACCATATCTAAAGTTTAAAAGAATAATTATTATTTTTGACTCATAACGCCGAAAGGCATTTAAAACTCACCTTTGTATAATCTAAATACTGCGCTAACTTGTGAACGAAGCTTCTACGGCAAAAATGGTTTTGAGTTTCAAAATCAGCGTAAAAAACTGAGTAAGTATGCTAAATTTCATTAAAATCGGTGCAGTGGTAAGAAAATTATTTGGTTTTAAACGTATGATTTGTTAGAATATCAGTTAAAATTTCATGGAAACAACATGGAATGACAAAATGAACTAATATTTCATCCAATTTGAGTACCCTTGATTCAATGTTACCATTGAGAACCTTGGATCTATCTTAATAGCTTAATTATATCGAGTTATGGACAGACAGATAGACAGACGAAATTAGCAAATTATATAAGTTGATATGGGTTCCAAACTTTGAATGTAAGATATACGACTCATTTTAGAACAGGAGAAAGAATCTTAGACTGATAAGTGAAATTGGACAACTGCTATTTAACATAATATATCAATTTATCGGAATTTGTTACTACAACTATATCATGCAAAGTGCATACACTCAATTTTCGTTTTCAACATAAAAATATCCAAGATTGCTTTATTAGAATAAAGATTGAATAAACCTCTGAGAAGGAAAACGACTTCTATGGCATAGTTTATTTGTTTTGTATTTTTTTAAATAGGAGAATGGTCAATGTCTTTATTTAAATTTCAACCGTCATCTTTGACTCCGGAAGTAACAAGTTTTTACTGCGATTTCAGTTTCATTTGTGAATTTCATTAACTAAGTAAGTAAATTACTTTATTTTACAGAAGAGTTCTAGAATTTACCGATATATTTTTATCTTAAGAAACGGTAATTTATCAAAACTTTTTTCGGTATTCCGGAGTCAATTTGTTTGGTTTTTCATCTTGTCCATCTTTTCAGAAGCTAGATTTATGTCGATGATGCACTTGCTAATTTTTTATGGACTGAACTTTCGACCTTTTCAAAGTGCTTTTATTTATATTTTCTTTTTGGTTTTGACGTAAAAGCTATTTAGTTTGAAAAAACAGGCTTCGTCACTCAACAAAATTCTTCATTACTTTTTCAGACCGATCACTGTTGAAACTCATGCTGGGAATATTATCACCCATCTCTCCAGTAAACATTGGTTGAAGAGAAACTTGTCTTTGGCTAT
>JAFIDM010000179.1:26490591-26501643 GCA_023159025.1 Thereuonema tuberculata | reverse complement strand
CTATTGTACATGTCAATCAATAATAATAGAGAGGATAATAATGCGATAGTTTTTATTAGACCCAAACTCGATGTCACCCAATTTAAATGGAAAGGACTGCGGAACTCTACACAGAAAATATTCTTTCCTGTTTTGTTTTTGTTTTGTTTTTATACCAGAAAAATGATGGGATACTAATAAAAAATTAATCGAAACTAGAACAATTGTACTGAAATGAAATATATTACTTAAAGTTTAATTCTAAGGTTTCAAAAATAAAAATTTCAGAACTTAAAATTAAAAAGACACTATTTCATTTTTCCTTTTCATTTTTGCATTAATTTATTAGAAATTTTAATTTGATCAGATGCAAAAGAAGGAACTTTAAAATAAATGTTTATTTTCCATCATTATAATTTTCATGCTGCATCAGCTACAGTGAAAGTATGGAAGACCGAAACAATTTTGTTTTTCACTATATATGTATAAAAATATATAGTATTTTGTATTTTGGAATTAATAGAGTACTCTTTAATTAATTAATTCTTCTTTTTAATTATTTGTTCAAAGTATATCTGTAATAAAAATTATTAGAATTGTATTTGGATACAAAAAATAGGAGAATCAGAAAAAACATTTTTGAAAGTTCAAATTAGGACTTTTTCAAACATATGTAAAATTTTCTGATATATTTTTCACAGTGAATCCAAATAATAATAAATGGAAAATTATTCAAAATTATACTTGCAAATCTTGACAAATTTTACCACAGTAAGGGTGAAGCCTTATTGACGAGTCCGTCTTGTATAGATTTGCCTTAATTTCTATTCTAAGCGCTTGGCTGCGGGTTGGAGGTAACGGGTTCGATTCCCGGCCTCGGCGGAGGGCGGGAATTTTTCCTCGCTCATTCTCCTCCAAACGGGTCCCAGGAGGGTTACCCAGCCCTCTGCCGAATGGGTATAAGGTTTCTTTCCGTGAATTAAAGGCGGGCGGGCGTCGGGCCAGCCCCCCGACCCAACTTCGTCCCGTTGGCTTACGTCTGCCGGGAGCCTAACCTCCCGCGACCCCAAAGGCTGGTGTCGGCCCAGAGTGAGTACTTTAACTTCTATTCCAAATAATATTCTAAAACCAAAACAATTACTTTATGAAAGATGGAATAAAATGAGAAAACCAATAAATGCATTTATGTATGATTCCTTCACATCCACATTCCTTCAATAAACGAATTAGAAACGAAAAAAAAAAAAACGCGATCTTCCATCGTTACTTATAATGAACTACGCAACCGCCAATAGTACGCGAAAACAGGCATTTATTTTTAAAAAACAAATAGATTTTATCCAACTCTTAGTAATCACTTCGCAAATTGTCGTTTACATTTGCCAGTCTGATTGAAAAGCTTTGCTTCGTTCGAGAGTGAGAACACCGAATAATCTGCGATCCTCTAAACAATTATATAGCTCAATCCCTTTACAACGCGGAGGGGGGAAAGAATCATATGGAGATAAAGCAAATCGGGTTAAAAAATGCTAGCCATTTTTTCTGTATTTAACTTATACCTGCTGTCAGTTTCGCATGACATTTGTTTTTGCGCGTGATAATTGCACTACTATAGAATACTTCTACCTAAATCATGTTTCAATCTTTGATGAATTATACAATAAAAAATTTAAGACTCTAATAATTATGTTGTAAAGTGTTCGTAAACATACAGGGTGATTCATAAAGTACTGGAAAAATAGACCTATAAAGAACGAATATCGAAATATTTTTCTAATTCGGTGTAAAAAATAGTAAAATAGGTATGGATTCCGGATCGAACGTGCGGTTCTGAGTTGAATGATGGGGTCCCCATTTTAGCCTTTTTTCTGCCCATATGAAAAAAAATGGTCTAGTTAGCACCCTTCACAACCGGGAAGAGCAAGGAAAGGTTTTTCCAGTACTTAATAAATCACCCTGTATACAATTTACACAACTTTAATCTAAATTATTTATTGACATTTGACAGTTGCATTCGTGTTTTAAAAATTAACTATGGGCCTAAAATTCGGACTTTATTGACTAAAAAAATACAAAACACCTTTCAGCTTAAGAAAATTGGGAGTCATCCTTGCATCGTGATATATGTGGATTCGTCTTGTAACGGATCGTGTTATAACAGGATTGGACTGTACTTGTTTTCCCATTTTCACTGTGCGTGTGTTAATCCTAATAGTTTGGCTTAACTTTTTAGTATGTTTTAGTTATGTAATGAAGGTGGATGGCAGAGAAGCCAATCACTGCGACCGGAGGTCTATTGTACTATCTATAAATATGGACAGACGGAGAGAAAGACTGAGAAAGTATGGTGGGAGAAGTGCAAGGAAACGGGAGAACCCCGAGAAAACCTGCCCAGCTCGGATCGTCCACCATCACGAAACCCACATGAGAACCGAACCACGGTACTCAGAGGTGAGAAGCCGATGTCATAGCGTCAACGCCAACCGCGCGGCCCTTGTTTTAGTTACTTTTTCGAATATTCCCGCCAATTTCCCGCTCGCAGACTTAAAATTACAATAAAAAACAAACCAAAAACAAATATTTTAAGTTGCAAAATATCCATTATCTTGCAGCTTGGATTGGAATGACGGATAATCTACAGCTGATTCTTTCAGTTTCCCTGGTATTCTCCTACTTCCAGCATTTCCCAGGCCAAATTAGGTCTTCTTAGATTTTTTTCTTAAAACTCATATTACATCAGCGACTGTTCTATGTACTAATTTTGAGAATTATTAAGTCTTATATTTGTAGTATTCTCAAGAAACAAACAAACCAAGCTGTTAATATGCATATACTATACAATGTTAGGTAATATATATAATTTCTGTTTCATATCTGTTTTAAGAGAGAACGTCATCTTCTTAAATGTTGGTGCTGAGAGAAGTGTCTTTCTTCACTGCAATCCAAATACACTACCCGATATGAACAAAAATGACACAAAATAAACAGACCGAAGAAGTTGTTTTTAGTGAATTTAATGCGAATATCTCCGCAGTCCTTCTGTTGCCATAAGCCACAGTTCGTGGTCTGTTTATTTTAAATACGTATCTTTTCTCTGCATAAACAAAATAACTTTTAAAGCTGTAGGAAAAGTTATCTCATCGATAAGGTCTAGTGCTTGGTTTCTAAATAGAAAAACTAGCAGCTACTTCATCTCCCAATTTTGGGGGAGAAATTAGAAAGCATTTTTTAGACTGAAAAGTATATTAACATCATCACATAAGTTATTAAAAACAATATTGTAAATAATATTAGATATGCAAAAGGTTTTATCATACATAAAATTACATCAGTCTTCGTATAGCGCGTTTATAATCTATATAAGAAGGCCATTTTAATAAATATAATCATTTAATAACAGTGATAATTAACTATGACCTAAGTCTGATGAAGAACTAGAATATTCGAAACTTTCACTGTTATTAAATATCTATTTGTGCCTCCTTGTTATACTGTATATATTATATTCAAACTGTCTCAAAGCGATTCAGTTATTTAAATATTGGTCTTCTAATTATAGAATTAATTAGTGAAATTTTATTATTAGGCATATTATTTTTTCTTTTCGGTTTTTATAAGTATTGAAAATTAATACTAATATTGTATATGTAAAAAGGTAATCGAATCTCACTTGTAACAGGATTTACTCCCACATCATGTATAATAAAATTTATATTTATTTATTTAATTAGTGAAATTTATTTTCTTTAAAAAAATCGCCATCAAAAACATAATAATTGAGGAAATAATATGAATACAATTAAATTCATAACAATTAAAAAATGTTTAAAATCTGCGACTGTCAGCCATTTTCGAAATTGTCAAGATTTACGAAAATTAATAAAAATAATTAAAAAACGTAAACACATAAATCTACCCATTCTTCTTTATTCAACGATATTTCGTCCTCTTTTACAAAAGATTTCATCAAGTTAGTAATTCGAGGACAAGAAAATTACTTTCTCTTTTCTTCTATAGATTTCGTTAATTCCTTAAGTTTTTAAGGAATAATAAAAATAACCGAACCCCTTCTTGGCCTTTCCTGTTCGAAACATTGACATTTATAAATTTTTGTTTCTTTCTAATAATATCTATTCTATTTATAAAAACAAAATTTATTAATTAAATATATCCAGAATTTATATTATTAAATTAAAAAAACCAAATCAAATCACAGAAATAATACTTTAATTATTATTTTTAAAACATTTTTTGAAGTATTTAGTTATAATATTTTAAAATTAATAACGCTTACGGAGAAAAGAAATGTACATTATATTTTATTAATTTTATTCTATTCTGATTCTATTTTTTTAATAGAAAAGTCATTTTAATCAAATTATGAATGGTCAAGTCGCAGTAAAAATCAAGACAAATTAAACATATACAGCTCGGTAATTAAAAGGATATCGACAAACTTTGAAGTGGTAACCTAATTTTAATTACTTATAATTTTAATTAAATTGAATATTCAATTATTAATAACGTAAAAATAATTATAAAAATAAATTTTGGAAAATAAAAAATTATGGAAAACATAATATGTATAGGAATATATATTTATATATACTGTAACCGTGTTTGTCCACATGATGTGTGTCATCTCTTTTTTTTTTTAATTTTTATATCAATATGATATTTTTAATTATAAAACTCCGAAAAACAATTGAAGCACCTATTGATGTGATTTATGAACATCTAACAGGACTCTTATCACGTTGACACTAACAATATTGTTATTGCTACAATATTAGGCTAATAATAATAATAAGAATAAGAATAATTAAATTATTTCGTAGAATACAATTTCTTCAGTACTAATAAGTAATCGTATATTTGTATATTTAAATTATTTATATTCAATTATTTATTTTTTTATTTTTTATACAATCTTGTAGACTTGTAAGTTAGATATTTTTCAATTGTATACTGTTCAAATGTATATTGTAAGAAAAGAAAAATGTATGTCGAGACCCGTTGATAGGGATACTGAGTTTACCTATCTATGTTAATAAAAAAAAAAATATTATTAGGCTTTAAGAAATATAAATGACATTATAGATAATTTTCTAAATAACACAAATATAAACATAAAGAATAAGTTAACGTTTAATTAAAATCAAAAATAGAAACAAGGGCAGCGTAATGAATAAATAAAAATGCCTTTCTGGTTCAATTATGAGAGGGAATCGGGAACGACCGTTTCGTCCTGCAAGGGACTCATCAGCCCGATCCGCCCTCCCCGTTAAAAGAACCCAGATCATCGCCCCCCCCCCCGAAACCAAAACAACAACAAAAATAAATTGTGCTGTTAGACACAACCAAAAAACCTTTTCTTAATGAATGATAGGATTGAAGGCTTTTTAATGGACTTAACTGTCCAGCAAGGTTTATCGGGGAGGGCGAATCGGGCTGATGAGTCCCTTGCAAGACGAAACGGCCGTTCCCGTTTCCCTCTCATAATTGAACAAGAAAGGCATTTTATTTATTCATTGTGCTGCCCTTGTTTCTATTTTTGATTTTAAATAATTATAAACATATTTGAAGATAATCAAAATATTTCAATTTTAAAATATAAGTTAAACAAATGGATTATTGAAAATATTTAGGAAAATTTATTATTAAAAGAGGAAGGGGTAAGAAAATAAAAAAAGAAGAAATATAAAATCTATATAAATGCATCTAAAATTAAGTGTATTTTTAAATATCTATATGGATTATAATCAGGGCCGGATTAACCCACTTTGAGGCCCTAGACATTTTCTTCTCACCGGAACCCCTCTCTCTCCCACAAGAAAAAGTAAACTATTTTTATTTACAAATCTTTTCAAAATAGACAGTTTGACCGGGCCCTAGACATTTGTCTCATTTGTCTTCGCGATAATCCGGCCCTGATTATAATTGATTAACACCTTGTAAAGTGCCCGTAATGTATGAATATTATAACTAATTAAAATTATTATTACACTCTTAATTTGTTTATAATTATAGTAAATTTCATAATATATTATTTTGAGTTATTTCATAATATATTATTGTAATAATTGTTATAACTATTATTGTTATTATTATTATTATTAATGATAACAAAATAATAATAATAATAATAAAATTAATATTAATATTAATTTTATTATTTATATTTTGAATTTGCTGTATTTAAATGTTACATATTTTCCAGAACCCGTTTGATAGGGATAATCAAATTCCCAATGGGATTGCAGTGTATTTTTCCATTTTGTAATAACAATAAAAAAAATATATTATCAGTTTTTAAAGATAGGAATTTTCGAATGGATTGCAATTTATCCGTTGGTCCATTTCGTCCGTGATCTGCAACATTATCCTCCTTTCGTTCTGTGTCAATATAACAAACTGTTGAATTCTTAATCTTTATTCATTACCTGGAAAGTAGACTGCGTAGATCGACGTTGTTTAATTTTTATGCTTCTCTTATCCATCCAACTGTGGTGTTTTCGAAAGTCTTCGGTTTAAACTTTCGTCGCAGGATAATATTTCTTTCTCAAATATTTACACAAATGAAGAATGGCATTTGTTAAAACTGGGTGATGCTCTTTTTTTTTTTCCTTTTTTTTTTTTTTAACGGAGTGAAGACTTGACTGAAAAGAAGCAACTAAATAAGAAAAAAAAAAGTCCCGAGTTGCGGGAAATGGAACGTGAAGTGTTTTACTTTCCATTTCTTTGCTTCATATGTACTGAATTAGTCGAATGTGTGTTGTGTTTTTGTGTTCACATTTTCCTTACTTTTTTTTTAACAATATCTAAACACATTGCAAATTACGTAAAAAAAAAATAGAGAGAGGTATCAAAATAAACTTAAAATGTTTAAATAACTAAATATGTCACCATTTCGTCTTTCTTTTATGTAAAAAAAAAATAAAAAAATATGTTATTATTATTATTTTGTTGCAGTTAATTGCAACGAAAATAAATTTCGAAAAAAAGTTCACCTTCCACTGTCATATATCCTTATAGAAGTCTACTGCAAAATTTCAACTGCTTTCGATAGAAGCCTATTTACGAAAATCAGAAGCGGATTTTGTTTTGTAAGACCCTTTTTACTATTACATATTAATTTATATTATTGTTACACCGGCCCTAAAACAAAATGTCGGAAATTCGGCGGGATCCCTTCCATTGATCCATTAGCTAAACAAAAGAAAAGAAAAAGCAACAAAAGAAAAAGCAGCCTCTAATACTAAAATATATTAGATATCTCTACAGTGGCTAGTTGAGTGTAAATAAATATTTTTTTAGACTTACTGTAAGCAAAGCCTTCTCTTTTAGGTCATGGATCCTTTTCAAGAAAACACCTCATCAAAAATTAAAGTTTCCGTACACTTTCAAAAAAAGAGAAAATGAAAAAAAAAATACAATAAAATCTTAGCTTCATGTGCCTGAAGCTTAAGAACCCTTTCAATATACAGTGTACTCTCGATATCTCGAAGTCGAAGGGACGCTAAAAAAAATTCGAGATAGCGAGTTTTCGAGATAACAAGGTCGAGATTACATGAATATGTAATATCAAGGGGAAAAATAATTTTTCGACATTTCAAGGTTTTCGAGATATCGAGAGTACACTGTATATCTATTAGCTAAACGAGTCGAGCAAGATAATTTAGTCCCAGAATTTAATTTTACTTAGTTTGCTTATTTTATTAATATATTTCATGACTTTCAGAGTGGACGGGACCTTACAGTTGAGTTTTAATTCTGGCCTAGTGCCATTTCTTCAATACGAGTATTATTGCTCGTAATGTGGACCTTGTTTTTAACGGCCCACAGAAGAAAGTTTCTGTATTGTTGTTAAGGTATCGACTTTGATTAACTCAAATACATTTTCAATTGCCATTATTCTCTGTCTCCTACAGATACTTTTAGCTATGCTTTAATCAAACTGAAAGACTACAATCGATCAGAGCCTATATTTTTAAAATGAAGAAGGCGAGGCACCTTCTCGAATGAACTACACGAATGTCCATGACCACAATCTTTTGCTGCATCTCGCCTTCTCCTGATGCCGCAATCGTTGTCTCGCATCCCCGTCGGGCCTCGCCGCCTCCCATGAATTTTCACGGCTCTCGATTCTATGTCAGTAGCGCAGGAGTATAGTTCACGCTCAGTGACCGAGAAAACCCGCCTTGCTAAGGCGTCTTAGTTGCATATTCGAAAAGACACTCGCCGAACACCATGAGCACCAACGGACTGCTCTTGCAACTGCTAAAAAACCTCAAGATGTTAATCACTCGAGTGTCTGTTCTTGTGGCCGAAATAAGGATGAAACGGAGACACTGTCGTCGCTGAGATCACCACAGAAGCTCATCTACATTGAAGTATTCCTGCACCAGCAGATACTTATATTAATTCGGTGCTGGTTTAAGTGTTGTAATAGGAGAGAAAAAAAAAAGATGAAGATGAAATCAAGTGAAGGCAATAACTATCATGTTCAAAAACATGAAACCCCAGCGGGAAAGAAAAACATTACATTTACATTCTCACGAAATATGTATAATGAATATATTGCACTCTATCAAGGCTTACTTTGAATTATAACTGCATTATATATTCCTCAATTGAAGACTTAGAAAGCAAGTGAAGGCATCCCAAAATAGGTAAGTACTTACAACTGTTTTATTATCAAATTTAAATCGAGTTGTGCATAAAGTAGTTGTTTTCAATGGCAATTATCAATTAATTATTTTTCACTAAAATGCTTATTTATAGCGCTTCAAGAATTTTAATTGATTCATATAAATAGAAAAGACAGTGGAATCTCTAAAAAAACATTGAGAATGTTAAGAAGAAGGGGGGAAAAGTGAATTCAATTAATTTTAAGTGCTAACACGAATTAAAAAGCCCGAGTTTGGATGATGAGCGCCAAAAAGCACGAAACAGCTGGATACGGAAGTAGCTGTCTCACTTGTAAACACAAAGTCTCTATTTTTATTTTTGAAGCTTTTTTTTTTTTTAATTTATGCGCCCTTGCAGTTCATTTGTGGCTGACGTGAATGTTGGCAAATGATTTAGTTAGTTAATTTAATTTTTTTAATTTTTTTTTATTTATTTAATATTTTGATGTTTCCATTGTGTTTTCTACGATTGAAATATCTTACCTCCGTACAACATACCCTGCGTCTTTATTGGTGACTGGTCCTGGCTGTCGATCGTCAAAAAGCGCCAAACAGCTGGCTAGGATGTCGTTTGTGTACATCAGATCGCCGTTTGTTATTACTTATCTAAAAATTCTTCAGTCAGGTTAATCTGTCTAAATCCATAAGTTACTTATATACTCTTCAGTAAGTAAGGAATTTGACCTACCTCTAGAAACGTCTAAGTTTCAAATCTTTTAAGAATCTCAAGAGAGACCTGTTTCGAGGTTTCACCTGTCCACAGCTGAGATAACTCAAAAAAAGAAAAGAAATATTAATCGAACTCTAACGAAAAAAAAATTACAGTAAAAAGAAAGGATTGAAGATTTTTAAATTATATCAAGTGTTTAATTACAGTTTTGTAATTTTTTTTACATAAATTGCCCAATCAGGGTTATATGGATAGTTTATTGAGTGCAAATTGTCTGAAGTGTATAATAATTTAGGATCAGGAAATAATCTTATATATAAATTCCTTGTATATTGTTTCGAATTGAATGGGATTGCTTCAAATCCGGAAGCAATGAACGTAGAAAGCTGTTTCTTTTCTTAAAGTCTGTCACTAAAGAATGTCCCACTATAAGAATGTATAGTGCACGCGTCACTCGTCTGTTACGGGAAAAAAGTACATCAAATATTATGCAACTACTTCGTTTCTTCCTAGGAAGCGATTCAAGTCTACGAAGCAAAAGTGCATTGGCCTATGATTATGTCAAGCGCGTTTCGTGTACATGTAAATCTTTGTGTCATTCAAACTGTCCACAATATTGAATCCCTATGTAATTCGTATTGAATCCCTATATAATTCGGCATTTCTAGAATGTTCTCAATTCATTAAAAATCAAGATCTTTCCATTTAATTACCCAACATCAAAAGAACATAAGAGATTCATCAAGTGTGGTAACAATCGACAAGGTCATTGTAGACCAGCTGTTGAGTTTTTCCCATTATTTTTTAATGCCTTTGTGATTCGATCTATGAATCACGCCCAGAGATCAGCTTAACACTCACTGTCAGTCACGTGGAAATCGTTCATCCGATCATTAACCCAAACTTTGAAAATGTGCTCATGTAAACATAAGCCAGAAGAAGTCAAGACTTAATCTTTTTCAATTTCACGCTTTGTCTAACATTTCAGTTTTTTTAGATAATCTTTAAATAGCAGTGTGGGGGTGTTTAATCACGCTGTGCTGATCATCATGGTGTAGCCTTTAATAAATCTGTCGCTTCTAATATTGACTGATAAAAAAAATGATAAAAAATGTGTTCATTTCGCCTTCAATAAACTAACAGGACTCAGAAGGTAAGCGTTTGTTTTTTCTTAAGTAGCAGTTTTTTTTACTATTTTTATCGTTATTTGCAACCAATGTAATTTTTTCCTCATTAGAAGAATAATACAGTCATTCTTTGCGTTATAGTAAAACCTTTTCTAGCAACAGAATTCTGAAAAATCTCGTAAAATCCGTTAAAAAATCAGTGTAAGAAATATGGAATCATAGTATTAATAGGCAAATAACGGATGTACGGATGTATGTTTGTTTGTCACCAAAGTGGAGAGAGCGGAGAGAGAATATTTTAAATTGTACTTTTAATTTTGTTAGTGTATTTTTAATTTTAAAAATATACTAACAAATATATTTTTGAAAAGAAAAATTAGTTGATTGAATGTTGGTGCGTTGTTCAATACTTACTTAAAGTTTTATACAAAAACAAATAATCTTTAATTATTTTAAATCAATCCAAAAATTTTAATTCAAAAACAAGAAAAAAAAAAAGAAGACTTAAGTATAAACAAATTATAAACTTTTGCATCTATTCATTTAGTGAATAATAAAAAAAAAAATGAACTAGAAATAATTCCTA
>JAFIDM010000179.1:26419775-26437286 GCA_023159025.1 Thereuonema tuberculata | reverse complement strand
TTTTCATTTTCTTCGAATGTTTATGTAAAATAAGTAAATTTTATTTAAAAAATTTTATTTTAAAATACATGTCAGTTGTTATTTGTCATTGGATCATTCTTTTGATCAACCATTCTGAGAGTATTTTTATTGTTTCTGCATCATACCTTAATTCCCGTTATTTACGCATGGGTTATTCACAATTACTTGCTTTTTCAATCAACAAAATGGACGAAGGAGAAAGTATGAAGGATAATAGGGAAGAAAAAAAAATAAAGACGAAGAAAGAAAGCAAATGAATATGTAACAGTTGTAGAATCACTGGACTTTGAAAACACTGGCATTGGTGGCAATACTAACTAAATAAGGAGATAAATAAACTTTTCAGTAATATACAAATATGACAGACAGTTTTTCAAATTAAATGCCGTTATCCTGTGCTATGTGAAAAGATTATGAGTTAGCCAAGGACTAACTAGCACATTTTTCAATTATTCAAGTTTCTTTCACTTTCTGCATCTTGGATAACTTGGATAATTATGCATCTTGTAATTAAAACTGAATTGTCGCACAAGGATTATTAAAAAAAATTAATAAAAATTTAAAGTAAAATTAACATATGATGGAAAGGTGCTGTTGGGCAAAAAATTTACCTAGATACAAAATGTAGTACATAGTTCATCTCATAATACATTGAAGTGTTGCATCTCTTAAGTGTGTTATACACTTCAAACTTTTGAAGCTGAATATAGGAAAAAGTATTACTGAATACAAACTTGGAAGCTACCAACAATACTGATGAGCATGCCCCAAGAAATTTAACTTAAATCTCACCATCAAAAACAAAAAGTCTAGAGCATCTGTCTACTAACGTTATCTGTATCAGAAAGGAATTGTTTTGTATTTTAACAATAACGATGCACATCTTTGAGTTAATAACATTTCAAAGTGAATGAATGAATATCTTGCTTAGAACATCTTGGTGATTATCCATGAGATTCGATGAAACGGTTTAAAATGAAAGGAAATGTGTGAATTTGTGAGAAGAAAAAAAATAATTCACTCAGCACCTATCTTTAACTCACTCGTGATGAGTAGGAAACGGATTTCTTGAGTCCTGCTTGTGAGTGAAAAGTTTCTCTTAGAATTTTCTCTTTCCCTCTTAGAATTACTTAAAATCAAAGCACTTAATTGCCTAAATTGTACTTATGAAATTATAAGTTTTATGAAAATTTTTGTTTTCTATTTTTAGGAAGAAAAAGTAAAAAATGTTGGTGCCAATTTTCACTCTGAATCTGAGCCATCGGTTTTTACCTCATCGTGTTTCTGTTGGTTGCTACGATGGAAAACATCCTTGCTTGACAGCAGGAACAACTGCTGATAAGGTGAATTCTTGTAAATTTTCAGATTATTTGTGCAACACATAATTTTGTCCATTGTGTTCAAGGGGAATTTTTGTTACACTCGTAACAAAAGGCAATTTTCTGATTTTTGTTACATGTTCAAAGGGAACATGTAACATATATTTATATGAATGATAAAAATAAATATTCATCGTATATAACAAGGAGGCTTAACGTGCATGTATTGAAATAAAGAAAAAGTGAATAAATAAAACGCACTTACTTATAAAATGTTGAGAAGAGAATTATAAACATGGTAATAATCTGACAATTTCGGAATACTGCACGTATTCCTTCATCAGGGATGGTACCCCCAATTTAAAGAAAGATGTCACCCCCCCCCCCAATTTCTCAGCTGCTAAATCCCTTTCCCACCATAATAAACTATCCCACCATCCCCTGGCTGAATCATTCCATATAATCCAGCTTAAAGCTTACAACCCCATCACCGGCAGGCAAAACGCCTGTCACTATTGCTAAACCTGCTTAATCCTCTCACTTTCACCATGCCTTCCCACCTCCTATTGTCATAAATGTTGTTTTAATGTCTTATATGTTTCTGCCGTCCCTGATGAAGGAATAGGGGCAGTATTCCGAAACTGTCAGATTATGACCATGTTTATAATTCTCTCCTCAACATTTTGTAAGTAAGTGCATTTTATTTATATTCACTTTTTCTTTATTCATCCTGTATAATTGAACCAATATAATTCCCAAATTACATTAATGTTTGTACATGATATTTGTCTTAATGTCTGTTTGAACTCTCTTTTTTGTCCCAAGAAACTTAAATTGGCAGCCCAGCCTGTCTTCAGTTTTTGTTTGATACATAGATATAAGTCTAGTCAGATTCAAGTTAAAGGAACTATAAACCTAAAACTCCTTATTGAGAAGTTTGAAATGAGGCAAAAAAATATAACTGAAGTTAGAGCACTGTTGAATCCACAAGTTATTCAGCATAAGACTTTACATTATATTAGAAAGAGAAAAATGTGTGTATAATGTAAGAAGAATAATGCAGTATGAATCTAATTATTAAATAAAAACTTTCATTTTTTTTTTCTTTGCAGGTCTTCATTCACAATCCACACAACAGAGGAAGTTTCCTTGGAGGTCGAATATCAACGAGCGTTCAGTCCTCTGACATTTCACTGTTAAATATCAATCAGTCAGTCAGTGCCTTAGTGGCTGGAAATTTGGTTCCGGGTTGTACAAATGATGTTTTAGTTGTTGGTACACAGACAAGTGTCTTAGCTTATGATATCCTTAATAATGCTGATTTATTTTACAAAGAGGTAATGTATTAAAATCAAAAATGAATTTATATAAAGTTTTGAAAACATCTCAATTTTGGGGCACTGAAATAAAATTCTATTACATAAACAAAACCTATTCTTATTTTAAAATCAAAATTTATAATTTTCTGTTTATTTTAACATTAGTTACTAATAAACATTTGAAATAACTTAAAAGGCAAAAAAAAAAAAAAAAAAATATTTCTCCTTGTATAGTATTCTTTGATATCTTAAGGACAACTGTTACAAACGATTTATATGAGATTTATCATTGATCTTTATAAGAAGTGATTTCTGTTTGATTGTGTGTTAAAAGGATAGTTAATATTATTTGTACTTCCATTGCAAATATATCATTATGGTCTACCCTATCTATTCCATTGCTTTTAAGTTAAATAGCCTGCATTGTCCAAAAACAATTTACTCATGTTTTGTCTACGTGTTGTCTATAACTTTCCATTCTATCTTCTGTGTGTGTCTTCAGCTCAGATGTCTCATTTCCTTTCCTATGATAATTGCCAGTGCTCTGTTGTTCCTGCAATATACAGTACATTCACATAAGCCCATTACAAGGGTAAATCATAAAGTATGGTTCCCTATTTTTTTTATAATTAAATAAAATAAAAGACATACTGAGTAATTCAGTAAACTGAGATACAGCTGTATATTAATTGTATTTCTCCATAAATCACCAAGACATTAACACAGCAACGTATCAACTTGTCAGGCCATTCATAGAAAAAAGTACATGCATCCTGGTCAAGAAATGATCATGGGTTAGAATAATCTCATATAATCACATTAGAATTTCCCGATAAACAGCTGTTGAGGAGTGAAATCAACCAAAAGAACTCTGTAGACATCTTGTAAACAATAACCATCCATGCTGTGTCTTAAATTTCCTTTTGACTGAACAATGGGAACCTTTCAGGATGTCTATTTAATTTTCTATCTGGAATGTAACGGAAACCCAAGTTTCATCTCCTATAATAAGTTGACTTATAAATATTTCATCTTCATAAAGATGCATCAGAGATGTGTTCATCCATTAGTTGATGGAAACTCATCTAGAGCAAAATTTCTTGTAATCGAGATGAACGCATTCAGATGGAGCCTTGAGATAGATTTGTAATTGAGTAACATTCTCACATCTCTCTGCTTGCTCTGCTGTAGTAATATTCTGATCCAAGTTAGCAGACATGGATAACCAATCACTTTTTGTTCATTCATCATATCACTTGATCACTTCCAAGCTCGTAGCACTATTGAAATATGTTGAGTTTGCAGCACGGCAAAATTTACAGCAATGATACAAGAGTCTTTGTACTGTTATCATATTTGTCTTTGTACAATGTACTATCACCACATCAGCACTCTATAACTGTTCATTATGAATTTCAACCAGGAGATCTTATTTGCCTGTTGAAGGCAAATGTCAGAATTTATTTTGCTTTGTCTTTAACTGTCATATTGCTTTGTCTTTTCGTATCACCTAAGATGCCAACTGTTACTGTTTATGATGATGAATATGTTAACCCATGAACCCATGCTTGTTAGCTCATGGCAAGAATCCTTTGAAAGGTAATTAAATAGGAAACCTTACTTTCTGAATTGTCATCCTAGTCCCATCTATACGTTGGAAAAGCATCATTAAATTCAGTATTTATATCAGTCTTTATTTATGCTATTATTCATAACAATAGCATATTGTTGCTTCATCTTTGTCATGAATTTCAAATTTTATTTCCTCATTTTAAAATTTATTTCACTAGCACTCCAAAAAGCCCTTGCCTTGCCTATCTCATTTAACTTATTACACCTACGGTATGAAATCAATGAGGAAAATGCAGTAGATAGTGACTTCTTTTAAATATTGGCTGTTCAGTAGCAGTAGTCCTACTATGGCATACATTTGATACAAAAAAAAAAAAGTTTACCTATCCTGGGTCTATTTTTAGTATCAAAATATTTATCTGTAGCTCTGTTGTAAATCTGATCAATTGACGATACAATAGTATAAAATCTAAAAACAAAAAATAAAGTACTTTTGGAGAAATTTTGATTAAAATAAAATATTAATACACAAATAAATCAATGAATGATTGATCAATAATCTTATGCAACTTATTATAATTATATAATTACGTTTACACTATGCAGGATAAAATTGAATTTAATGGAATGTTGAGTTTGCAGCATGGTAAAACATAGTGCACTTAGCAAAAACTTACAACAATGAGTTGTAACTTATGAATTATTAAGAATGCCTTATTGAAACTAGAAATTTTCTTTGTTGTTCATTATGAAGTACTTCAGCTTTTTTTGTCTTTTAACAAACAGGATTAAATTGAGCCTATCTCTTTAATTTTATAGGTTCCCGATGGTGTTAGTAGTATTGTGATTGGTAAACCTGGAAATATTGAGAATTCACTGGCCCTGATTGGAGGTAATTGTACAATCCAAGGATTTGATCATAAAGGAAATGACGTATTTTGGACTGTAAGTGTCATTGTTGATAAACAAATTTTAGAACTAATGATGAATAACACATGAATAACGCCTTATTTTTAAAAACTTTAATATAATTTCAAATAGACAAATTTTGTGTTAAAATATATTTTAAAGTACATTTTCAAGTATGTTTGTGGTATAATGTACTTTTTTCCCTATATTAATTCAGGTTACAGGAGATAATGTGTCTGCACTTAGCATGTGTGACTTCACTGGAGATGGATATATGGAGGTATTAATTATACTACTATTGTTAAGATAAAATATAATGAGAAAATAAAATTCCAACAAATTTAATAGCTATTTGTAAGATGTTTTGGCCAGTTTAAACAGTGATAAAATGAATGAAACTATTTCATTGATGAAAAAATAGATTTAATAAAAATAGATGCATTTAATATTTCACTACATTATATTTTTAAACATTTTAAGTAAATAGTATTCAGATCAAGAAATTTGACGTTTAGTTGAATATTATTAAATAAAATGAATTAATTTGAATCTTACTCCTATAAATCCTATTTAATAACATTCTTTTAATATCCACAACATTTCGTCCTTCTTTTTGAAGGACTTCCTCATGTGGTTATAGAGGACAAGAAGACAAAAAAACTATTCTTTTTCCTCTACATAACATAAGGGTTACAAAATAAGAACTAAAAACATTTTCGTGAACAAGTTAACAATTGAAAACTGTCTTATTCACCAGCACTGTTATTAATAATACAAATTACTTACAAATTTTATGAACGATGCCTTTATTAATTTGAATCTTATTTTGCGTTGTCATAAATTCATTATAAAGGAAGTCTGAAATGTATTATAATATATTGGGTGGAAGTATAAGTTTGTTCAGTGATACGTCTGTACAAAAAAATCTGAAACAAACTTTTAGTTCGACTCAATATATGTACTCTGCCATGCAAAAATCCCTTCCAAAAAATCCATTAACAATAACTTTTTGAGGAAATATTATAAACAAATGATAGTAATGATTAAACATTGAATTAAGTGATTTTTTTTTTTCTGAGACAAATATTTAATAAAGTCATTTATTAAGAGAAAACAATACCAATAGTCAGCTTGAAAGTTCTCCCAGCATCTGCAAGTTATGAAGTCAAAGCAATGTACCAAATATCAACTTAAATATCAAATTATACACCAAATCTCCTGTAAAAATTAGATACTCCTTTATGTTCCATCTATATTTCATCTTTCTGTGCAAAAGACTTCTTCAGGACATAAACGGAGGAGAAGAAATTCTATTCTCCCTCCTCTAAATTCTAAATGAATACATTTGAAAATGAACAATAATTACAAATAATAATTCATTAGAATTCCTTTCAAATAATGATTCATTTTAAACCAATCATTAGATATCCTCTGTTACAAATAATTAGATATCATTTGCCCCAATAATGAATACATTTGAAAACTAACTAATTACAAATAATGATTCGTTTTAAAACAATCATTAAATAATTAAAATAATCTTTTTTCTCTTTTTTTTTCCCTCTGTTTTCCATATAATGTACAAAGTAACTAAAAACAATTTTATTGACCTTTTAAGGTTCTTTCTTCATTCATGCATGGCTTCCAATTTATACAGCAAGATTTTACCATTTGGCGAGGATTCTCATTTTCAGTTTGGTACATTTTACAGAAGGATGAAATATAGACAGAAAATAAAGGAGTGTCTAATTTTTACAGAAGATTGTAATGTACCAAATAATTGAAAAACCATATTTTTGTTCATCAGATGAAGATATTTTCGCACCCCAGAGCAGAGGAGTCTGCAGCACCCTTTAATATAATAGGGCAGTGCTTGACTTATGCAACAACTCAAAGTTTGAGAACATTTATACAAACTTATGTTAACTATTTGAAATTTAGTCTATTTTGATAGCATTTTATTCAAATTAATTTTTTGACACATATCGAATTTGATGCTCCATTAATCCTTCATTCGGTGTGGCTGTCCTTGCAGCCTGTTCCTTAATCCAGTGCTACTAATATCTCCTAGTATCATCTGTCTTCCCTCTGATGAATTTAGGACTTGTTTAAATGACAACTTATCATTTTGAATCAACCTTGTCCTTTTTCATCTCTATTCAATCCTTGGCGTTTCGTTTTCTTCAATCAGAAAAATCAAATCAGAAGCATTGATCTGTGTCAATTTACTGCAATCCATTCTGATCTGATATTTAAAGCTACAATTTTTTTTTGATCAAAACTTATTTTATTCATTCAGTGGCTGTTGTTTAGAAGAGCTTCATATATGTTTTCTCTGTTTGCTCCAACCATCCAGTTATTGTATTTAGTGCCAGTACAAGATGTCTACAAATGCTAAACTCGATTTAGCATGTCCCTCTCAATTCCAGCAAAAACATTGCATTTCAAAATTTAAAATTTATGGTCCCTTTTTCTTCATTGAGAAGTCCATTACAGAGCCCATTTATCTGGATATGCTGGAAAATTGACTCATTCCACAGCTGAAGACAGACAGAATGGACTTCATCCTCCAACAAGATGGTGTTCCGCCACATTTTCATCATGACGTTCATGACTTCTTGAACTGTACACTGTGAAACCAATGGATTGGTCATACCAGGAATGATAATCACGCACTGCTGCTATGGCCTCCGTGCGCCCCTGACGTAATCCCGTGTTACTTTTTTTTTATGGATATATGTGAAAGATACAGTGTTTGTGCCACCATTACAGGCTCATCTGCCAGAACTGTGGACTCGCATCTGCAATGTTTTTGCTGGAATTGATGAGATGCTACATTGAGTGTGGTATGGACTTGATTACAGATTGATGTGTGCAGAGTCACTAGCTGTGCACATATCGAGCATCTTTAAAATAGAACAAAAACTTGGAGAGTTTCTCTATGTCTCTGTACGATTTTGTTTGATGATATGTTAAATAATACACCCACAGTACAATCATGAAACCACTCCAATCATTTGTAGACACCCTGTATTTTTGTTCATTTTTCTTCACCATTTCAAACACTGGTCTTGCTAAAGTAATTTCTTCAGCCATTCTCTGATAGATTTTACTTGCATTCTGCCATGATTTCTTATGTGATATTTTGATATCCAAATCGGAAATGGCTTTGTGTTAGGATTTCTAAGAACCAGTTTTAGAATTAAACTATCTACATTCATCATGGCTAACCAGAGTAGTATTCTTTGATGAATTGATTGTTATTATTTAATAATTAAAAAAAAAAAAAAAACTGGAATTTTTATTTTTATTTTTCTTGATTTAAAGTGCGATTTCTTCCTTTTTTTTTAATTCAAAATGTAATAACGATTTATTTATTTATTTATTTACTTTTTTTTTTAAAAAAGCTATTGGTAGGATCAGAAGATTTTGAAATTAGAATTTTTAAAGATGATGAAATTATTGCAGAAATAACTGAAACAGAAGTAAGTTTTGAATTCTTAAGAAAGTCATATCTTAGAATAATCAAAGTATGTTGGTTGATAAGTTATATGTATTCCATCTAAAGCTTGGCTACTGCAGTCTTTAATTAAATCTGTGATTTCTTCAACTTCAAAAACTCAAAATGAAAAATTATTTCCATAGTTTTTGTCATCCTTAATTATATTATTAAATTGTAATTAATTTGAAAGTTGGCATCTTGATAAGCCAAAAGATTTGAAAGACATTCCATTTAATTTTTTTTTTTTAATCACTAATTTTTTTTATTTTTTTTTTTATTGAGCCGTTTATTTTGAAAGTGACCTAAGTCCATTTTTCAATTTTTTTTTTTGTTAACTGTAGTAACGTGCAAATTCCACGTTAGCAGTGATAGACCACATTTTGCGATTGAGTATAATGTACTCAGTCGCAAAATATGGTCTATGACTGCTAACATGGAATTTGCACACGTTACTACAGAAAACAAAAAAAAAAAAAAAAAAATTGAAAAATGCACTTAGGTCACTTTAAAAATAAACAGCTCAATTCTTTTCTTTATTTTTTACAATTTCAATCATATTTGATTTGTAACAATGTCTGAATTTCAGGCTGTAACCTCTCTCTGCTTTATGGAAGGAAGTAAATTTGGTTATGCTCTTGCAAATGGTACAGTGGGTGTGTACGACAGATTGTCACGATACTGGAGGATAAAGGTAATTTTTTTCTCTTCCATTTCGTCATCTGTATCTGGAATATACTCAGAATAATTTATTGACGAAAGTGTTTCTATATTCATATTCATATTTAAACTTTAGGATAAATTATCTTGAAACAATTACGCTGGAACACCCTTCAAATAATAACAGTGGATCCAGTATATATTGCAGTGTTTTTTGTATTCTTAAAGATACCGTTTTCTTTTTTCCAGTCTAAAAATCATGCAATGTCTATCTTCAGTTATGACTTAGATTTAGACGGAGTACCAGAACTTATAACTGGTTGGAGCAATGGAAAAGTAAGATTTTTTTTTTAATGTAGAAAGTAATATTTCAGGTGTTCTGAATTATTTTTTTAAAAAATTAATTCAACTTAAACTATTTTTTTAAAATAACTTCAGGTAGTTTTACATTACAACATTATATTTCAGCTTGTAATTTTGCATAATTCTTTAAGTTATATATCACATAAAAAGCTTGTATTAGCTTTACTGGTATCTGTTGGCTCATCTGTTGTATGATCAGATAATAGGTAAATTTGAAGGTAATTTTCTACAGAACAGACAAATTAGATACTAGGCAACAGGTAATGAAATTTAACATTTGGGAAATGTCATTGAAATTGAAAATATCTATGACAGTTTACTTTGAAGTCTAACCTGAATTTTATACTTAGACCAGGAAGAATAATCTAAGCCAATGATTATCTAAGAACTAGTTTTGAATGAATGTGGAAGATGTCTATCTTTGTCATTTAGTTTAAACGCTCAAACAAGCATTAATAAAGTTTTCTTTTAAAAATTATGCATATGTTGATCAGCCACAATATGAATTGAGTGACTTATCAGCCTATAACGATGACGATTTCAACCAGAAGGTATCGGGCAATGATTGATATGGGGATAATATTATTCTATATTTAGATAATACTAAAATTTACACTTCATATTAAAGCATAAAATTAATTACTGTTTTTCCTGGTATACAAAATGCACCCAGTTTTTGAGACAAATTTTTAGGGCAAAAAAAAATATACCACTCGCCCAGTTTGAGACAAATTTAGAGAAAAAAGTGTGTCTTATACATCAGCAAATACAATATTTGAAATCCCAATTTATTTTTATCATAAAAAGAACTTAAGTTATAACACTGGCCACATTGTTTTCAGATGTTAAATCTTGGGATTCTATTTGTAATTCTTTTACAATTATAGCATTTAATTATAGAATTTCTTAAAAAATAATTAAATATTTGAAAGAGAAACAATATTTAATTTTCTTACACCTATTTTTTGAAGATTGATGCCCGTAGTGATCGTTCTGGTGAGGTGATTTTCAAAGATAATTTCGCCAATGCAATTGCTGGAATTGTGGAAGCCGATTATAGATTAGATGGAAAAAATGAACTGATATGTTGTGCTGTTAATGGAGAAGGTATGATATAAGATTTATTCCCTCTTCGTTATTACGGATAGATCTTTTTATAGTCATTATATACAAGGTGATCGTAATTAAACTTGGCCTGTTTAGAGCAATCTGTAACCAATAAGTGGATTATCACCAAAATTTGTATATAGACTGTTCAAAGGATGAGGAAAAGGAATATGCAAAAAAAAAAAAAAAAAAAAAGTTCCCTAGCTTTATAGTAAAATAGACAATTAAAAAAGCACAGTAAATAACGAAGACCAACCTAAAATGTCATTTTGAACTTTTAATTTTGCATTTATCAATATTACAAATAAACTTAGTGAAAACAATGGCACATTTGGTGGTTCAATCAATGAAAACATAATCTCATTTGCATAAGGACCACCTTGCAGCAGAGTTCAGGGCATAAAAATGATTACAACTAATGAATGCCATTCTTATCAGCTATGATGGCTATCACTTTACCAGAAAGTGCTCTAATTGTGAAGCTTTTTTATGAAAACCATGGTAATGCTGTTACTGCTGTTTGTGAATTTTGCTGATGTAAGAACTTACCCACAGACCAATATCTGCGCAAGCTGTTTAAAACATGATACGTCAATTCAAGAATACTGGATAGTTAAGAGTTTACCTGACGAGGGCACAAGCCTGTCATTGAAATAGTCGTTGAAGATGTTGCAGCAGCTATTATTGAACAGTCAGTGACTCATGTTTCTGGCACCAATAATGCACAAGCAGTGTCATGGCAGTTAGATGTATCGTATGGTGCAGTGTTGAAGGTAGTTATGGAAGATACTGCAATTTTTTTTCCATACAAGATTAGCCACAAACAGCAGCGGCTTGCTGCTGACAAGGACCATTGACTCACCTTTGCATTGAGCACTCTTACCAGAATGGAAGTTGATTTGTCATGGCTGTAGAACATCCTGTGGAGCGACAAGGCACATTTTTATCTTAATGGAACAGTTAACACCCAGAATTGTCTGTACACAAATTTTGATGTCAATCTGCTTATTGGTTACAGCTACAGAGTGCTCTGAATTGACCAAGTTTAATTATGATTACCTTGTATATATTTTTTTTTCATTATTGAAAAAAAAAATTATAATCAAAAGAAGTTTCACATTCTGTAATATACATATTATAAGTGCGATGTAAAATTTATTCATATTGGTATTATTTAAAATTTGTTTTTTTAGTTAGAGGATACTTACCTTCAGGAAATGAGAGAAGGCATTCGTTGATGGATATTGGCATGGAACAAGACACTATTCGAGAACTGACTCAGCGGAAACAGGTTGGTTTATCAGAAGTTCCATTAATTCTTCGCCCACTTATTATTAAAATATTCACAATGAATTCCATTTATTAACACTTCAGAATTTTCTCTTAAGCCTTTAAAGTACAGCTACATATGATCAATTAAAGATTAGCAATTTCAAAGCTGTTTTATACTTAGCATCGATAAATTAAACTTAGCATTGACAAATATTGAAAGACGTTTGCTTCTTTTTTATATCATAAATTTTATTATTATTATTATTATTATTATTATTATAAAGCTGCATTGCATTATATGCATAGCACAGATATAATCAAAAATGAAAAAAAAAAAAAAAAAACCTCTCTAATAGCATTCACACTTAAGAAAAAAGTAAATGTAAAAACAAAAGTGCATTACAATTAGCTTAGGTGAACTGTGTGATGCTCACAAACATTTGTCAATAATAATTCAATCCTCAAATAGATGTAGGCAGCCCTGATTGGTGAAACCCCAATAGACTCAAAACATCTGTCAAAGATTCCATTTGGGTTCAAGACTTAATCATCCTCTAATAAGAAATAAAGAAAAATGATTGAAGCAATTATATGAAAAACTCATCCTGGATAGTTATGTGTTGTGTGTAAATGACTAATTCATGATGTCTTACCATTAAATTTTCTATGAATCCTCAATTGGATGAGCCACTCATGATAAGCAGAGTGAAACATGCTTGCAAGATTATCTTTTGCCAAGAGTTCTTGAGAAAGCATCTTTTGAAATATAACATTTTTTTAAATTTTACTTTTTACTAATTCATTTTATGCTTGGATTCTCTTCTACCCATCCTTAAGGTTTCCATAAAGCAATTTCGTAATTGATATTGCTGATACTAGATCGTGCTACAAGCAATGACGTCACACCCTTGAATCCCTCCCCTCGTTTTTTAAGAGTATCGTCCCTTAGTTAGATTACAGCAGTAATCCTGTTGTAATCTCTTAACAACTCTGCTCACCACTTGAGCATCAGATTCTTCCTTTTTGGTGAAGTGCCTTTGATCTCAAGACAATACAATGGTCTTTGTAAAAGCTGTTGAAAAAATAATAACAAGGAAAAGTTGTGGGCGAATACTTGGCAAATACTTAAATAAGGACTTTCAGACACACTCTTGTTATGAATGAAATTGCATTAAACTGATTTTCTAAGTCAAGAACAAGTTCAACTTGAGTATTAACACTGAAGTGATTGAGTTTATTCCTGAATTTAGTTTTCCTGGAAATTAAATTCTCCTTCCCTTAGGAATTCAAAATCAAAGAATTATCTGGAAAAGTCTTTTCATTCTTTTAATCTTTTCTCCCACTTTTGTCCTTTGATCTTGTAAGCTAACAGAGTGAGACCCAAATTCCAGAATTACAATGCACATACATATATATGCAGAGTATAAGATATAATGTAAAATTACTTTTCAATTTCAAATTGAATTGAATTACAATAAGATTGATCTTTTAATTTCAGAACTTGCTGTTGGAATTAAGCAATTATGAAAATGCTCGGACTGGAACCTTCCTGAATCGTTCATCAAATAAAGGAACCATTGAACCTATTTCTCTTGGCATGATTCCAGTAAGTTCGTATTTTGTAAAATTACATTGTGTTTTTATAATTTAAAGTCCTTTTACATTATTTGCAATTAATTTCATTCCTCTTTTTATCAGTTTTGAAGAAAAAGAAACATTTGCAATATTTAGATTCTGTTATCATTTATTAATTCACTCAGTAGTGTTATCATTTAGATTCTTGTTGTCTTTCAAATGTATCATAATAGAAATGCAGTATCATGATGTCCACCTTAGTTTTCCTATCAGAATATGATCATTGTGTAATTTAAAACAAAGTGTATTGGCAACTTTTTATTCTACATTGGTCAGAGCAAAAATGACCTTTGCCTGTTTTCATAGGCTGTGTCAGTATTACTTCTGAGAGCAATTATTCCTTGGACAGAAATCACAGAAGTTGACTTCTAACTATTATACAGGGAGCACATTTGAACAGTTTTTCATTTATAATTATTTTATTCACATCTATCATAACTTTTTTAACTTTAAATGGAACTGAATGACAAGATATAGCCTGATTTACATTTGAAACTTTATGATTTACAAAAATTATAATTATCTTAAACATAAATTACATTACAATGGACTCCTGCAAAATGTCCAAAACTGCCCCATGTTTGAGCTACCTTTGAACAGGTATGGGGCACTTTTGAACAGTGTCAGGCCAACTGTTAGAAGTAATTAATACACAAAAAAGTAATGAAAAGAGCATTACTATGGTCACATTATCTTTTCTTTAAATCTACTGAAGTTGGCAAAGTATTTCACTGTCATAGTGCGAGCGGACTGAATTTTCCGGCTGTGGCACTTTTATAACAATATCACCCCTTTCTATCTCACTGCAGTCTTCTCTTTTGGGATACATAAATTTCCACATTTCTCGAAACCTTCTGATAAATCTGACTTTGTATATGAAACAAACTGAGCGACAACTTTTGGAGTTTGCACAACTGTGGTAACCCGTTTCATCAAGGTTATAAATCCTGCTCCCAATGAATTCTCCAAGTTGCAGAACTCTTTCATAATTATCAAAAAACTCCATAACATTTGTTTTGTTGAAAGCAATAGCTCTCAATAGGCTGGTGTTCTCAGGTTTTCAAAATGCGAGAAAATTGTCACGTTGCTTCATGATATCCTGAAGCTAGTCAATTCCAGCAATTCCGTTATTATCCCATGCTTCGAGATACTTGCAGGCTAATTGCCTAGTATAATCATGTAAGTCATCCCATAATTAATTGTATAACATTTAATAATGTAATCAACTTAGGGATGGATGGGATTGGATTTTTAGGTTGGGACGGGACGGGATTGGATTTTTTTTTCCCTCCCGAAAATCGGGACGGGATTGTCCTTCCTTCAGTAAATGGGAAATAGTTGTTCGGGTTTTGAAACTTGATATGGATGACAATAATAATAACAAACAAAAACATTTTTATGTCTGTCGCTAGTCGAAATCACGAAGGCCGTCGTCTGTTGTTTGTTGGTTTCACCGGTCGATCGCTAACGCTATGACGAAAACACTTTGTTGTTGATGTAATTTTGGAAGGTAGAAGGAAAATAAATAGTCCAGAGTATTTCTCAATGATTTATTGTAGTCTTCAGTTGCCAGGATTAATAATCCCAGCATTATTAAGCCTTTTGTTGAATTTAAATAAATCGCGAAATCCCGTCCCGAAGAAATCCCGAAGTAAAGCAAATCCCGCCCGATAAACGGGATTATAATTTTCCCGAAAATTTCCCGAAATATCGGGTCCCGTCCATCCCTAAATCAACTAATAGGGACTCTTGCTTCTCAAACACCTGCTGACTGGTGTATCATGAACTCTATTTTCCACTTATGTCATCACCATTCTTAAACTTCTTTACTTGATAAAATAATGCTATGTGAGTTATGTCATACTTCGAAGTTGCAGCTCTTTAATGAGAGTTTTGCTTCATTGACAACCCTTACTTTTTCCAGAATAACATCATTGTATATTTCAGGCTTGTTTCTTTTCTTTATGTGTGTCATAAAAAATATTACATCATCATTTGTTTTGTTCTATAAAATTTCTGAAATACTTTCCACAGTATTGCTAGATTACTCTTGTGGGACAAATTTTAAGACTGTTCAAATGTGCCCCACATAACCCTAACAAATTAAAACTTTCATTATAAGAAACAAGAAGGATATATTTAGGTTCTACAATAATCTTTACAAAGTATATACCATAGGCTTTAATATTATATAAATAAACTTACGTCTGAAACTATCATGTTGTCAGAAATACCTTATGAAATTCGAAACAAATAAATACTTTGTAAGCACTTTAACACATAGTCATCCATGGAGTGTACACCAAACAATGAAAAGAAGGGAAAATGGCAGCCAACCATCTGCTGTCAGTGCTGGAAACTTCTTAAAAATTATTTATTTTGGCGGGAAATTCAAACTGTTCACATGTTCCCCCTGTTCAGATGTGCTCCCTTCTCCCCTATTAGCATTTGTGCCCCATCAACAATGATGGGAGAACAATACGACGGCTTTTAGTTGAGCTAGAGTATTTTAAGTAGAAGTTTTTTTCCTTTTAAATATTATTTTTAATTTCTTCATTCATGTCGAGAAATGTCCCTAATGACTTCATTACTTTGCTGAGGGCGAGCTTCTGTATCTAATGCTCGTCTGGCCTGACCTTATAATAGGCTAAAACAATGAACATTGAAATTTAAATTGTAATCTAATAGGCTCAAATTAATATGTATTTTTTTTTCTCTGACTCTTCTCTCATTGCGTCACACACACAGAGGGAGTGATAAGAGATATTTAACAATAATTTGAAAGTGGTCCCTGTGGCCTAATGGATAAGACGTCTGACTTCGGATCAGAATGTTGCAGGTTCGATTCCTATTGCAGACATTTCATTGTCGAAATTATTTCTATTTTCTATTTTCACTTGAAATTAAAGTTATTTTCCAAATGCGGAGGAAATGCATTACGGAAGTGCGTTAGACGTAGACATATATATAGTTTTCAGGGAATATAGTACATTTCAATTCTCAAGCACTGCTGCAGATTTCAGTAGACCTTCAAGCAATTGGTTATTGAAGGTCCTTATCAGTCGGGCACACCTGTGGACTGATAAATAAAAAGATTATATTTCACCATCAATCTTACATGGTCAATAATCAATTAGGCAGCTAACTCATTTCCTTTAAATCCAATATAGAATTGCCTAAAAGATTCCCAAGCAAGAAAAAATTTCTACTTTTTGTTTTGTCTGACTATTCAGAGCTCAGTTTGAATCCTCTTAATCATTTGAAGCAAGTGCAGTTGTGTATTGTATTGTTGACATTATTATCTATACAGTTTGGTGCTTTATAATCATGAACTCACAACTCGGTGCTGACTGATTAAATTGGCAGTTTTTGATTGAGTTTTGAATTGAAGGTTAGCATTTCACATTGGAAAAGGTAATGTATATCTTCAGTGTAAAAAAAGAAAAAAATCAGCTAACTTATCTATTGAAATGAAGCAGATCGAAAAAGCTCCCATATATATTCTCATCCTATCAATTTTTATGTCTTCTTGAGATGGCATTTCATGCATCTGGAAAATGGTTGTTTATTTGTTGTGCTTATTCTCTTAAGTTTAAATTTTATCTATCCCATGCTACTACGTACGATAAGATTTGTGCCCAACATTGTTTTGTTGTGATTTTCCTAATTGTCATTCCAAAACACATAGTAAGATCAACATCTGAGATCTTCATATAATATCACAATTTCTTTATTAAATTAACTAAGAATACTTCTTCACAGATCCAATATTTCGTCTTATATATTTCTCAAAGACTTCTTCAGGGTAAAAACAAAATAAAAATTAAATAAAAAA
>JAFIDM010000179.1:26375156-26405149 GCA_023159025.1 Thereuonema tuberculata | reverse complement strand
TTATTTAAATTGCTTTGTACGAGTTAGAAGTTATGCCTGAAGAAGAAGAAAATACTTTCTGTGAAATATAGTAATGTTCAGTGACGAATTTGTGTTTCTTGTGTTACCTTATTATTATTATTATGAAAAGTTAACTATTTAATATAGTTTGAGCACCAAATCCGAAAAGCTTGGGGCTGAAGTATTTGGATTTGGAATATTTTGTTTAAAAAAAAAATAACTTTTATTTTTTATTTTTTTAACTTAGAAATGGTATCAGACATGTTACACTCAGATATAAATTCCAAACACTACAGTTATTTATTTAAAAAAAAACAAGATTTATAATTGAAGCTTGTGTTGAAGTTTTGATTGATTAAAAAATGCAGCTACATCTGAGGAGAATATGAGAAACAGTTAAGAGATCTGCAGGGTGTGGGATATTAGGATGTGAGCAGGCATTGTGCTCGATGTTTCTACCAGTGTCATCAACGTCATAAACACTTTTAAAAAAAAAACTGTTTTGAATTTTCAGATCGGAGATGCTGAATCTACAATGAAATTTTTCAAATTTTCTTTTTAACTGTGTAATATCTTTTCTTCGCTTAGAAATATAAAGTTCATTTACTTATTAACCTTTCATATTCTTATTAATTTGTAATGATCTATTTCTGTTTTTAAAAGATTTACACCAAGATTTTTTATCAATTTGTAATAATTCTTTTTCTAGGGAAGACAGCAAAGTTAGTCACTACATTATCAACAAAATACAGCAGGCAGAACAAACAAGATTCAGAATAGGGGATCAAATGTTTGTAGATTTGCCAAATCTTCTGAGCTTTTACAAGATCCACTACTTGGATACTACTCCATTAATTCGACCCGTAAGTATAATTTATTCATTCAGTTATTTACAATAAAAGAAGAATGAGAAATATATTTTAAGTACTTCTTATTTCAGTAATGTATTTAAGTTTTCTATCAGTGATACTTTGTATATAGTACTTGTGTAATTTCACATTTTTTTTGTTTTCTCCCTTTTAGGCAGTGAAACGAATAGAAAAAGTAATTGCAAAATATGACTTCGATGGAAGTGTAAGTAATATCAGCTTTCATTTTGAGATTAATATTTTTTTAATCTTTTATTTTGTTTTTAAGATGCAATTTAAAAATGTTTTTGCTACCTTTGTAAAGAAATAAAGGGTAATTTAGAAACAACGGTACTATTTGAAAATAGTATTTGATGATGTTTGAAGAGAACTGTGCAGCGTACAATAAAATAAGAGGCACGGGCGGATAGAGGATGTATTTCAAGTTTTATTTGTTACCTTACAGATGTTCAATGTGTCTGCCTTTGGTTACTCAGCAATAGTCCAACCACTAGTCGAGTTCTGCCACACTCGGCACTCTTGAAGGTTTGCAGGGAGAGGTGGAACAAAAACAGTGTCCGTAGCATAGCCCCACAGGAAAAAGTCACACAGCATCAAGTCATGGTGGCCAACGAATCAGTGCATTGTTGTCTCCAGAAGTTTGACCAATCCAACATTGCAGCGATGTGTGGTTGAGATATCCACGGACGGTAGTGTGGGGGTGCATTTTCTTGCTGGAAACAGGAATTCTGGTTGTCATCATTCAGTTGCAGCATAATACACTGCTACAGCATGTTAAGGTATATTATACCTAGTGGACAACTTAGCAAAGCAGAATGGTCCATACACCCTTCTGGTTGATACAGCATGGCATGTCTGGTTGACACAGGCTTTCATAAATTTGCCCTTTTTTTAGCCTCAATCATCTCAGTTGTAGGCCCTGGTCGCTCTGGTGGTTTTGTTTTGCATAAGCATCCCTCAGTTTCAAATTTGTGATGCCGCCAGAGGATATTCATTTTTCCCTGTGCCACTATTCCATATCCCATTCGAAAATGTCGTTGCATCTTCACAAGTGATTTCGTCTGTGCATATTCCAGGATACAATATACCTTCTGCTGCTGTGTTGCTAACTTGACACACTGTTATCTACTGACCAACACAGTACTACAGCCTCCACTCCTTAAACTTCAGTAGTTGCTCTTTTATTTTATTTTACTGTACTTTGCAGCATTCTCATATAACATCCTTATCAAATAGTACAGTTATTTCTGAAAGACCGTGTACTTATATCCCATTCATTTGCTTGATCATATTCCGATGGCATTCTACTTTTTATCCTTTTCAGAAATTAATTTTACTTTCTTTGAATATCATTTAATTATATTTCAGTCATTAATTGTTTGTGCTCCATCCACAGTTTTAATAATAATTACACTTGCGAGAGCTAACTAAGAGTAAAATTACTTTACCACTTCGTTTATAATATAAATAATAATTTTATTTATCATTTAGGATCCTGATGATTTGCATTTCCGGAAAGGTGAAATTCTAACTATTGTCTCAAAAGATGAAGAACAGTGGTGGACAGCAAGAAATAGTTTAGGCCAAACTGGATCCATACCTGTTCCCTATGTACAAAAAGTAAGTTTAATAGTAACAAGTTTGGATTATCAGAAATTTTCATGTTAACTAATGAAAACTTAGAAAATATTTACTTGCCTTTTATATAAAATTATTGGTATAATTAAGTAAAATATTGATAATAATAGAAAAAATACCGTAAATACTTTAGTGAATTATTATTATTTTATTATAAATCCCTTTTATTTCTTATCGACCAAGTGCTTTTAAGTTTGCTAAATTTTCCCAACCAAATTTTAGTCATTTTATTTTGGATTTTGTTTTGATTCTGTTACCCTTAATTGATCTTTTTAATTTGATTCATATTACCCAGTCATCATAAAACTTGTCTACTGATTAACCAGCCACTGTAAACGTCCTTTACATTCATGTGTTTGTGGAAAGCAGTTAGCTAAGCACTTAGATTCGTCTTTGTAAGTTTAGCTCTTCTTTTCCCATCACATCATTGCTTTCTATTCTTTAAAAATCAAAACGGTGTCATAATTAATGTTTAGTTTTATCAAGTATATCCACGTGTTTAATTTAAATTCAGTTATATGTTGTTATTGTTAATATATACATCTTGCAACATTTTGTTTTACAAATGAAAATCTGCTAACCCATACTTCATATTTTTAGTCTTCTGATCAAGATGTTTTGTCTGGGGACAAGTATCATTAAAATATCATTAGCAACAATTGCTTCTTTATCAACAATCATTTATAATAATAAGGAAATTAAGGCAATATCAATTATATTTTCATAGACGAATCAGAAGACGTTACGAAGCATCGTGATTGGTTTACTAATCAGTATCGCTACCTCAGAGATGCCAACTACTACGGATTTTCCGTAGTTTCTACAGTTTTCTCACATAAACTTTGACAATACGGAAGCGACACTAATTATTACGGATTTACGAATTCGAAATACTGTTTTAAAATTATTATTTTCCGTCTCCTGCGAACATAAAAAATATATATTTCCTTGTGTCGGAGATCCACTCTCAAGAAAATAGTTACTGAAAAAATAACGAGATGGCGACCTTTCATGAGCGTAACATGGGACCGCTTACACTTCTGCAGGGGGGGGGGGTGTACTCAGTTGTGCGCAGGCAGTTATTCATTTTGGTTGCTCCATGCACTTTTTTTTTTTTTAATAGACTTTTTTTTGGTTGTACCACCTGTTTTCAGATTCACACTACTGACAACCACCTTTGAAGGTTGGCATCTCTGCTACCTTGTTTTTTGATTAGGATTGTCACATTAGTTTGTGAATGAGTCTTATTGATAATTTTACTTTTTCAGTGGCCCATTAAGAGGCACATTTTCATTTTAAGCTTTGTTTTATTAGAAGATAATAAGAAATTGTGAATATTTTTTTTCCCCCCCAGCTTAGTATACCGAGAAACATCTATTTCTGTATGAAAACTAATTTCTTAAAAAGCCATGGACTGCTTATTAAATTGAAGTAGAGCATCACTCTTTCATGTGGCCTAATGTATTTATGGCTTCATTCAAAACTCCCACTTCAAGTATTATGTTTTACAGAATGTTGGTGACGAAAAGAAAATCATATCAAAATCGGTCATATCCTTGAGAAATAATTATATAAGGAAGTGTATGAGAAAAGCCCATATATAACAGGTTTCCCCCAGGAATTTCTTCATCTTTCAAGAAAGTGCATTTCCGTGCACTCCCATATTTAATTACTTATTAACATCAGTGAGGAATCACTGAAAAAATATAGTGATTGCTCATACACTATCCGTACGAAATTTATGCACATACTAAATATCCATAACTGTCCACAATGGTGATGGTTTTAGAAAAGAAAATTATAAGAAATTGTAATATCCTTATCAGTAATCATAAAAACAGTGTTTCATTCTAAAATAACTACCGTATTGGCCCAAATGTAAGACGGCTCGAAGATAAGACGAATGGCGTTTTTTGAGCTCCGATTTGATAAAAAACTATTGGTCGCGAATATAAGACGTTATACCTATTAATGAGGCGTAATTCGACAAATATTTCTAGTAAATTATTTAAAAGAAAGTTTGTTGACAAATTATCTTCCCACATCCAGTTCATGATGAAATCTTTAATACTTTTGGTTGCAGTAATAGGCTTAATGTCAGTAATATTTAGTTAAATCTGTGACTTCTAAGCTAGGCGAAATGTCATTTATGAAATTAAATTAAACCATTTTTGCAAAAAAGTACAACACCACTAAGCATAGTAGAATATATATATATTTTTTATTTTGGAGCATGTTGGTTAGGCCTACGATCGACTTCAGCCAACGCCACCAGGTGGTGTTGCTTCAGCGCCAGAGCACGCTTGGTTTCGGTTTCGGTTTTGTGTGCGCTCCAAGTTTGGTTGCGAATGTAAGACGAAATAGTACTTTCGTGGATGGGATTTTGGAAAAAAATGCGTCTTATATTCGGGCCAATACGGTAGCATTCTTCAGGTGCATTGTTTTTCTCTTGAAATTGCCATTGAAATGAAATCTTTGCTGGTATTCTTAGTAACCAGAATGATTTTATATGTTGTTCTTGCCATTCATGTTAATCAGTATTTCTTAATGCATACTCTTTTTCCATATTCATAAATCAGTGTGAAGACCACTTAATATCAGAACCACAAAGGTTAAACCAAGTATCTAGTCCTCCAAGGCAAGAGAATCCCACAGAACGGAATGCATCTTGTAGAACTTCAAACATACAGGTATTTATTAACGGCTTGTGTAGCTAATTTCAGATATTTAAGCTCTCAAGATAAATCTGTTACTTGGCCGAGTTTCACTATTTCACAGATTTTAGAATTTGAAAAGATCCTGTCAGGTCCCTTTTTTTTTTTCTTTTTCTTTTTTTTTTTTACCAATTATTTATTTATTTTTCTCTTTTTAATGTAAGATGTTTGAGAAGCAGTATATTCAGTGAAATAATTACACTAGAGAAACTGAATGCTGGTAACATTGGTTGTGTTTGGATTTGTTGGTTGACATCAACTTGGTTGGTAGTGGTTGTCACCTACATCAACAGGTTGATGTAGTTGAGAGAGCAGGCTGATCACATCAACCAAGATGGCGACAGTGTGAATTCATATTGTAGTTGTCATGATACTCGCAAGAGGGCACTTTTCTCGATTTGCTGTTTAATTCTGTTGTGTAGGACTAGATCTCTGCATAATTGCCTATTCTTGTCCGGCAAATATTTTTTGCTTAGCCTATTGCTTACATCAATCATTCATTGTTCTCCTCATCTTTCTAAATTTTTATTAAAACTGCAATGAACCAAAAATAGAGAATCCAACGATAACGGCAGCCATTTTGAGCATCAACTGGTGCTTTCTGATACCCTAGTAGCAGTTGTATCAACTATAAGTTCACAGTTGAACTGTCCATCTTCAACCATCAACTGCAGTTGATGTATCCTAACACAGCCATTGTGGTTTTTGTGTGATTTAATGGCATGGGGCTTCTTTTTTTTTTTACTTACCAGGTTTTTGAGTTATTGAATTCTATTTATGAAAGCCTACTAAAATTGTAAACTTTAAAAGATTATTCAGTGAAGTTCAAATAAAATTTATAAAATCACTATTGCTTGCAGCAATATAAATTCATTAATACAGTTGGGAAAGGGAAAAAAAAGATGTACTTTGTGATATTTTCCTTATTTCAGCTTTTGATTCTTAATGATCATTAGTTTTGTCTTAGTGGAACTTTTGCCTTTCAGCTAATGCAGGTTTTTACAGTTTAAGGAATAAAAATAGTGGGAAGAAGTTATACATGGCTTTAAATTATCTGTAAGCTGTTGTTTATAGAAAAAAAAGCTTCAGAAATTGTAATATTCGTGTCATTTCACTAGGAAAAAGAATTTGAATTTGCAAATTTAAATTTTGATAGATTTGAGTTTATATTCATCATCTGCCATGGAAATTTTGCCGAAGTACAAGGAAATAAGATGTAATTCATCAAATTTATAATGTATTGTGTATAATAATAAATATATAGATGTTGTTACTATACTGCATTTATTACTGCTTACCAAGATATGGCAGCACTTCATGTACATTTTTGTCTATTTTTCAAGAAATACAAATTTGATATTTTCTAAGACTATTTTTCAGCCCATTTCGTAAATTCCTAGGGGAAATTGGTTAATTTCCATTTCTCAGAATATCTAGAGTTCTGAAACAAATTATCTTCTTCCTCTCTATAAAAATAGTATTTCTTTTGGATAAATACATTGACTTACAACGATCTTGTTGTCATACATTGAACATTAATATTAACAAAATGTAGCTCTTATGTTATTTATTCTCTCTTGGGCCAGAACTAAAAAATTGTGCTTCACAAGAAGCACAAAGTGAACCGCTTACTATGCAATTTATTCTAGCTGTGTAATTTGTTCGACTTAAAGCCTCTAACTTTTAAATTAAAAATAACTGTTGATATTCCTATTAGTTGTTCTTAATTATTAGTAAGTCTACTTCTGTTTGTCAATTTTGAACTGCTTTTAAGTTGAGTTTCACTACTTATCTTCACTCACAAATATAATATGCTATGGTGTTTAGTCAAGAAATTGAATCACAATTATCTAATTAAGTTGTATGGCTCTCTAAAACAAAGTTTATCTTAAATATTAAACTTCATAAAATAATTAGTAAAGCTTCTCACATTCATAGTCCTTTAGTCATAATATTTTATTTTATATACATATCGTCCTCTAGTACATTAATAGTATGTGACGAAATACTTAAGCTTAATATGATTTTAGTGCGAGTTACAATTGGGCGATTTCTTCACATATAAAAGAAATGCATTATAGGTTCACTGATTTCACATTGTACTTGAACAGATGCCCGTAATTGAAAATAGGATAAGTCACTTTTCTTTTGTGTTGGCTTCTGGAAATTTTGATGAAACTTAAACTGAAAGCAGACCCTGAACTGCAGAGAATTATCATAAATTACATGCAACGCAATAAAATACTAAGGATTGTGGTAATATCTCATATATGCTGTTTAGTTGCATTAGCCATTTATGACGACTTTACCAATCTTCTCTTTGATTGATCAAGCTTTATTTGCATTCTTTTGTCATAGGCAGCTTAACTCCTTTTGATGACCATACTTTATCTTGCAAAATTCACGCAAAGTGGAAATGGTGTACAAGAAAATTCTTTAAGGCCGATTTTCACTTAGGGGGTCTGGGTAAATGCTGGTGTGTATCTCATGTCGTAGTGGCAAAGATAGAAAAAGTGTCTCTTCTATAGAAAAAAAACACGGGTTTTCTATTTACACCAATGGGTCGGTTGCTTGGGACGTCTCAGTCTTCACTGTCTTTGAAGTGATTTGGTCAAGTTCACAATCCGTGATGCTCGCAGAAACCCTTCCCTTTTGAATACTATCTATTAGAAGAAAGGGGATGTTTTATTGCTGTTGGCTGCTTTGCCTCTAATTCAGATGGCCTGAATTTAGCTCTTGGTCATCTTTGGAGATTAAAAAAAATCTATAATGATAGTTGTTGACCGATCCTTGTAGGGAAAATGAACATAGCATTTAAGTGGTCCATTGAGAGATGACAAGCAGCAGCAGGCACAAAGCACTCCTAGTGAAAATCAGCCTTTAACAGATTATGACAGACCTCGTTCTCTCATTTTTTAAAGATTTGATGCAGGGCTAATTGCAAATGTCAAAAGGCAACAGACAACAATCAGAGGCTTGATCTTGAACTTAAAACATCATTAATAAGCTCTCCAAATGTGTTTGTATTACGATGAGTGAGATGGTGATCTACATCAAATTTAGAAACAAAAGCTAAAAAACATTGAAATAATAGAAAATTACAAAAAAAAAAATCACTTTGATTTAGAAAATCTTACAAGATTGGGTCATCAAAATAAATTATTGAATGTTTTGAATTTTATTTAAAAGTCTGCGCTGTTTTTCTGTAAGTTATAAAGCAAAACCAGAAGTGATTTTTTTTTTTTAAATTATCATCAAAAGATATGATGTCTCTCGAAAGCTGGTTGGTTCAATGTTTTTTTTTTGTTTTTTTTTCTTTTTTACCTCGGTATTCAATTAACTTTTCTTTTCCTTATTTATAGCAGAGGAGATTGCCTGCCTATGCACGTGTCAAGCAAGCCAGAGTTCCAAATGCTTATGATAAGACAGCTCTAAAATTAGAGGTTAATAACTTTTTTTATTAGTTTATTTTAGAACCCAATGTAACTTGTTTGGTAAATTTATTGTAGGTTCAGGTAGTGTTTTGAGCTTTAAATCTGTGGAGACCTATATTGCTTATCTGTGAACTACTTGGCCTTTTTCAAAAAGAATTGCCCAAGAAATTGGTTTCTAGCTCTATTGAGTGAGAATTGTTATACGATGGCTCAAATACTGTCGCTACTTTCAAAAAATCATTTGATAATTTAATGAGGAATACCATTACATAGTAAATAGTAAAAAAAAGAATTGACTTAGATGTTAAATTCTGTTTTATCTGAGAAATTTTTTATTTGCCTTTGAAGGAATGGTCAATATATACACTATGGCCAAAAGTATCCAGACACCAACTGTTGTTCAATCAGAAAGTCATGTGGCACATATTAATAGAATGTCGGACCACCTTTAGCATCAGTCACAGCCTGCATTCGTCTGGAAAGACTTTCAACCAGATTTTGAAATATGTGAGCAGAAATTTTCTTCCATTCGTCCTTGAGAGCTGCAGTGAGTTCTGCCACTGAAGGACAGTTGGGTCTGGATTCCAATTCTTCCCAGAGGTGTTCTGTGGGATTCAGATTGGGTATCTGTGAAGACCAGTCCAATAGTTCAATACCCATCTGTTCAAACCATGGCATCACAGCCTTCGCTCTGTGGACAGAATAGTTATCCTGTTCGGTTCTTCCCCGAACTGTTGCTAGAGTTGTGAAGAATATCGACATACATCTCGGCGTTCATGTTTCCAGTCAAAGGAACTAAGGGACCCAGGCCGAACCATGAGAAACAGTCCCAAACCATGATGCCATCGCCACCAGACTTGACAGTTGGCACAATACACTCAGTAGGAAGCGTTCTCTGGCATTCGCCAAAACCCAAACGTGTCCATCAGACTGCTAGATCATTCAGCGGGATTCATCAGTTCAAAGTACTTCTTTCCACTGCTCCACAGTCCAATGGCTGTGCGCTTTGCATCCACCACAACCACTGTTCAGCATTCACCTTGCTTATGTTGGGCTTCTGAGCAGCCGCATGATCGTGAAAACCTAAGTGTTTCAGCTCCTGACAAACAGTTCTGGTGCTGGCGATTATGCCCGAAGCTGTTTGGAACTCACTAGTGAACGGGAACTTGCGATTCTTCTGGTCTACCCTCTTCAGGGTTCTGTGGCTGAGATCTGTGAGTTTCTTTGACCGACGACTACGATTTCCTGTCGATGTCATTCCCAGACGTTTCCATTTTATAATGACATCACTTCTTCAAATTGGTCTCTGGATACTTTTGGCCATATAGTGTATCCTAAAATCCACTTGAACTTCTTAAATAAATATAAATATGAAAAGTGATGAATGGGAAGAGTTTATCTTTCCATTAAATTTGTCAAGGCAGTAGTTTCTTAAAACAAATTGAGGTATACAGTCAACTCCACTATAGTGAACACTGCTTACAATGAACTTTCGGATATAATGAACGAAATGTTTGGTCCCGTCCCGTGCAATGCACATATAATGTTGTTTTTTTTTGTTTTTTTTTTTTTGAGGATATAATGAACCAAAAAAAAATGAGGAGATTGGATATAATGAACTTTTTTCTGTCTTTGACTGAATTTATTTTTCATTTTGTAATAATTTAGAAATTGCTACTTCCAAATAAATACATATACCGATTTTTAAAACCATCCATAGAGTGAAATGTAACGATAAGCATTTTTTCTTGTTTGCCTCTTTTATCTCTCTTCCCCCTCCCTAAACAAAGGCCATCCCCGGAAGATTTGCACCTGTAAGAGGTCGAGGTCAGTGGGTGAATCCATTTCAGGAAATTCAGGGGAAACGCGTTACTCATTATTGGTCAAAAGGACGGACGCGGATCGGTGTTGAAAAAGCCCTCCTTTCATCCTGTTTTTACTCTCAGTTCAGTTACTGAAAATGGTGAGCAGTCAACGTAAAACGTTCTTCATTGAAGATAAAATGGGCCTAATAAGAAAAATTGAAAATGGATGCAATCAAGCCGATGTCTGCATGGATTATAAAATATCCAAATCTACAGTTTGTACCATGTGGATAAATAGACAATTGATAATTGATGCTCATGATAAAAATTTAGATGGCAGAAAAAAGTTGAGAAAAGCAGATCAGAAGGATGTTGAAGAAGCATTACTGAAGTGGTTCAGGATTCAAAGAAGCCGCAATCTTACAGGATCTGGACAAATGATTCAAGCAAAAGCCAAGCAATTTGGTGAGACCACTTTTATGTGCTCAGTGGCTGGTTAGACAGGTTTAAGAAGCGGAATAACATAAATTCAGGAAAAATTGTCGGAGAATCAGGGAGAGTTTCCGTAGTGGATGTTGAGGACTGGAAAAGAAATGTTTGGAATGATATCTCTCGTCACTATGAAGAGAAAGACATATTCAACGACGACGAAGCTGGATTATTTTATAAAATAAAACCTAACCAAACATTAAAGTTTAGAAATGAAAAGTGCTCTGGTGATAAACTTTCAAAAGTGCAAGTCAAGTAAAAAATATTAAAAGTAAATTAACATGTTTTTTGTTATTATTTTTCAGTCATTCTGTATTTCATTTTATTGGTCATTTATTTAAATAACGTGTATTTCGAGGCAGGAGTTAAGAACCATTTAGTTAAAATTGTTTGCGGAACGGATATAGTGAACTGAAATTTCAGTCCCTTGACGTTCACTATAGCGGGGTTTGACTGTACTTGAAAAGCCTAAAACTCTCAATATCCGAATTTCAGATTGAAAACCTTCATTATACTACAAATGAAAAATAGCAATTAAAAACATAAAATATTTAGTAATGAAACATTTAACATGCTGTGAATAATTAATAAAAGAAAACAAGTGCAGCACCTGATCAAAATAAAAGAAAAGAAATTTCTTTTATTATTTATTTATTTATTTTCTTTTATTATTTCTTTTATTAAAAAACATTATTTTTTTTAATGTTTATCATATTTTATTCAAGAAAATTAAGTACTTTTTTTGTTTGATCTGAAATATATTGAAATAATTTCTTCAGACAAAATAAAGAGGAGCATATCTTGTAAGCACATGACACGTAGCCCAATGATCTTTTTTTATAAATTACACATGAGTATTTAAAGAGAAAGAGAGAATTTTTTAAATTTTAACTAATTAAAAGCTCTTCATTAATTTTGATACATCCTTCGTATATTGTCTTAGCTACAAATTTAGTTTATAAAACTTCTTTATTCAGAATTAAAATAGTAATGAAAACCATAAGATTAACTTGCCTTTTTTTTTCTTTGGTCACTTTTTCTTAACTTTGCAAATGAAGAGAATAAATAGACAAAATAATAATTAAAAAGGTACAGGAATAAGTTTATTGAAGCTTTAGATATCAACACATTTGATTTAATTACTTTTTTTTCCTTCTTATTTAATCAGGTCGGTGATGTTGTGAAAGTAACCAAAATGAACATCAACGGACAGTGGGAAGGCGAACTAAATGGCAAAGTGGGACATTTTCCCTTCACTCATGTAGAATTCATAGACTCGGACAATCCTGAAGAAGTAGAAGAAAGCTAAAGAAGATATATTTACACACACAAAAAAAAAAGCTCATATATTACACATATGAGCATATACATATAATGACATAAAATTATTTAAAGCCATATTTCAAATTACAGTAGTTTTTTGTTATGTTTTTTTTTTTATTAATGATTTTTTTTTAATTGCCAAATTTAAATCCAGAGAATATATTAGTGCATCAGACTTAACTAAGAGCTGAGAAAAATATTTCATACAGAAATGCTGGTTTGTTTTAAAAACTTGCTTAATTTGGCTTTTGCTACTACTGTTCTGTAGAAAGAGAGTTGCCTAGCAGATAATATCCATCATGTAGTAGCCTACATTAGGAAAACTCATTTATTGTAGATATTTATTATTCTTATTTATCTTTTTTTGTTTGTTTTGTTTGTTTGTTTTTTGTTTTCTTTTTGAAACCACATTGGTGCCTGTATTTAAGAGTGGGTTCTTTGTGCACGAAATGAAACGAGAGCTGTTAACGAGAGCTGTTTTCTCCGGCAACAGATATCTCTGCCATAGGATTAATTTCCTATATAAATGAAGTTCAGACTGCAAGTTATAGAAATTTGATGGAAAATGTTCCTTGTCAAGCAGCTGGAAATTGCCGCCCAAAGCTTGTTTTCAGATTGCCCTTGTTTTAGGAATGGACTTTTAGAAAGCATTCATTTTCCTGCATTGCTTCAAACATTGTTTCAAAGATAAAAAGCTTTGAATAGCTTTACAATATCACAGGAAAAATTAAAGTGAGATTTAACTACATAGTATGATACTGATTTTTTTTTTTTCCCCTGAAAATATGTGCATTAATTATTTTCCAATCTGTTCCACATTTAGCCATTAATCTTATAAATTTGATTGACATTCAGAATATCCTGACTTAAAAAAAATTTCAGCAGTCATTTTTTAAAAAAAAAACTTTAATAATATTGACGCTATTTCACTTCCCTCACAGGTTCCTAAGAAGCAGATTCGGATAATTTCTCTTTACATTCTAATAGAATTTTTGGGTTAAAATTTCAGGAAATGTTGGAAAAGTAAAAAATAGCATAAATGCTATTCCTTTTAATCCAAATCTGTTGTATAAAAATATATTATGTTTGGGTGCGTTAATCAAAGTCTAATTCTTTAAATTTTTCTTTGGCAATGCAAATACTTTGCCTTGACTGAAAGAAAAATTGCTTGGAATTTTATGTTCCATAAATACAAGTAGTAATAACTTTATTTTGGTAATGAAAAAATTGCGTTTTAATAGATTCTTTTGAAAAAGAACACCCCAGAATTATTTATCTTTGTAGTTAGAATAGGGTTGCTACCTGTTTTGATAATCAAGTATACTAAACATTGTGGTAAGATTGCGAATATAATGTGTAAATATGAAATAATTTTTTCTACAAAAAAATCTGAACTCATAAAAGCTGTTTAATGGTCTCAACATTTAAAAACAAAAAAATACAAAAAGTACATTTTATCTGCAGAATGTCATTTGTTACCAACAGAATTCTGTTTTGTAACTCGTCAGCACGCATCCATTGAATTTGTGCCCCGAAGAGCAGTAAAACTTAAGGAAATTCAAAAACAAAGTGATAAATTGCAGTCAGGCGTGGATTGACCAGTAGATGATGAATTAGGTTTTTCAATTAAGCCTTTTATCAAAAGTGGTATTTATTTAATTTCTGAGCAGTCTTGCAAAGACCTGCCTTTTAATGCTGTTTGTATGGAATGTTTACTGCTGTAGACGTACCATTCCTACAGCAATTACTTTACATCTAGGTGAAGTTGTTTTATCTCGGTGCTGACAACAGAACATCCAGCCGCATAGCTGTGATTACAAAGGAATTTCTGTCGAATCTCTTAAGAAATATAGCTTTTTAAAATAATTTTATTGTTTTGTCCTGCACGAAGATGTAGAATCTAATTTATGCAAAATAAAACTTTTTAAAGTTAAGCAAGTAACAGTTGAGAGCAGTTAATAGTAAATAAAAAAATAGAGAGGTGGCAGCCCTTAATTAGAATAAAGAAATTATTGTGTTGGCAAGTAGATAAATAAAGTTTTTAATCTGAATTAGTTGTATTAGATAAATTTTATGAAAATATTGGTTTTGAGTTTTTTTAAAAGCAAATTTAGTGTTAGTCTAGGTAAGAGGATAAGAAATTAGGAAAAAAATCCTGAGGATTTATTACTCAGTAAAATCAAAATTACTTGATTTTGGCTGGCAAATGTAGCAACTGGATTTGATTTTTTTTACAGGAATAGAAATTAGACGCGAGTGTTTGAACATAATATCAGGATGATCTCAGTTACATTAAGGTATCAGATGAAAGTAGGAAAAATTTGTTCATTGCAAGATTTGGATGTATGGAAGTAAAGTATAAAATGTTTTTTAACTTATTTTGAAACAAGGATCAATCTTCTAATGAGTTTAGAAATTGACAAAACTTAAAATTTTTTAATAAGCATTTATAGAGGGATGTGATTTTTGATCCTTTGTTCTTACTAAGCTTTTTTGAATTGATAGGTATTTCCCCTCCCACACACATTGTATACTAATGTTGTCCACGCAACGCCAGATATATCCCCCCCCCCCTCAGGATAGGGTGTTCTTAATGGAGCATTCAAACTCATAAAACCCTGCTTGTTTTTAATTTAGATAAATATTTTTTTTTAGTTTTTTTGCTTGTTAAGAGTGCGGAACATCTGTCATTGTAAAAGATTAACTTAAACTGTTGAAGTTAGTTGATTGTAACTGCTGTAAATTAACTGCACTGGAGCACTAACCTATTCTGCAGTATTAATTTATATTTGATTTTAAGAAACATGGTCTGTAGATCTTGGATTTTTTTTTTTTTTTTTAAATGTTAGCAGACAGTAGTCGAGAACAAATTTGCTTAATCTCAGCCTGATCTCAAGTTCCTTTGTGATCCAGTAAAAGCTTTGATAAGGTTTGAACGCTTACTACAAATGTTAAAGCATTACCAAATTTAATAGCAGATCAGAAAAGTATCTTCCGAGTTGTTGATTTAATTCAAACTTTTGGCATCAGTAAAACACCTAAGTTTCAAATAGTTTTGATATTGCAAACCCTCAAAATCATACCATTTGTTTAGGTTATTTTTAAATTAAGAGGTGATTTTCCCTTTTGCCCTATAATTTATTTATACTATTTAATTAAAATCAGTAATATTAAACTAATAATATTACTTTATTTTTAAAAAGAACATTTTTGTTTCTATTTGTAAGACAAAAGCTTTTGAATTTTGATTATTTTTTTTAATTTTTTTTTTTTTTTTTTTTTTGTTATTCTTATCAGCCACTTTTCAACTTTTAGTAGAATTACGTTGTGTAAATCTATCTTAATCAAATACAAATTTCATCAAATGAAAGAATTTTCGTTGGTTTTGTAGGTTTCAGACAGCTTGGACTCATTTTTGGCTTCGACAAAGGCTTAGAGCATCCTTCTGGAATTCCAAAGGGATATTTTAGCTTTATACTTTCCGAACAGGCCCTTCTTGATGGCTTTCAAGCAAATGCCTTTCTTCAAAGCAGCACGAATGGAACAATTCAGTTCTCCATCAGCCAAAGCGGGATTGTCGTGTTTCTTAATGTAGCAATGGATTTCCTTCACTTTAGCCCCTTTTCCTTCTTTGATTCAACACTAAGGGATACATTGTATCAACCATCTCCTTAGGACACGGCATTCTGGTTTGTGATGGGAAGTAACAAAGAAAGGAACGTAGAGATGGACAAGGAATTTGCATGAAAAAGCAGAATATCTGATCAGAAATCAACTCGGAGATTTTGATTTACTGTTTTTCCATTTTATTTTATTTTTTTTTTACTTTTTTAACATTTTTATCAGTTTACTACAGATCGGTTTGTTACGGGATCATGTTCTCAAGTGAAAGCACTTTGTCCAAGACAAAAAACGAGTCCATGCTGTCCGAAACCTACGAAACCATCGTGTTGTCCAAGCACCAAAACCCAGAAAGAATTTTCATTTGATTATAAAATAATTGGTGTGTCATCAGGCTCTTAAGTCTAATAGAATATTAATTATTATTATTACTGAAAAACTTAACAAAAATAATTTTTAGATCCTTGTTTGTTTGTTTTTTTCTTTCTGAAGTCGAAACAATATTCTTTCAGTGAATTTCATGGTTTCAATAAATAGTACAAAGAAATATGAAAATGTAAACGTTGTGTTAACCAAAATGTATGAAAGTACATCATAATAGAAACCACAAAACATTGCTGTGTAATTTATTTGAATTAAGCCGATAGTAATTTAACATTGTTGATTTTTAACATCTCTGAATCAATTTTTTTTTTCTGCTATATTCTTTTTGTCATTTTTAGAGACTGAAAGCCAGCAATAAAGTTAATGTCAATGTGAATACCTTTTTCGTTTTTGTTTGCCTTTCTAAAAGTGCATTTGTTTCAAACAAAATGGATTTATCAAAAATTGGCATTTAATAGTTGCGATAACACTTAAGATTAATTATAACAACTTGCGTAAACTTACGGGGAAAACATTTATTTTATAGTCACATTTAACAGACAAAGTTAAAAACTGCATATTTTGTCATTTTGCCCATTCTGTTCTTTATGAAAACAGTTGGCATGCATAGTTAAGTGTTTAAAACTGTGCATCGGGCTTGCAAAATACAATTCGATATTACTGTCATAGTTTTCATAATTTCTAATTCAACCATCTTTGTTCAGTCTTTGCCTCCATCGTCTCTTGTTTTAAAAATACTTGTGAAAGACATATCAGTTTGACTGAGATGCAGAAATGCGACATGCTGATAATTCTGGCTGCAATGAATTGTAAATAAATAAATGAATGCTTTGTTTTTAAGTTTTCTTTTTCCCCTCGAATTTTCTAACTTGATATTTTAGATTGATCATATTCAAGTATGTGAGAAAGGAAAAAAAAATATTAAAAATTGAGATTTAATAGTAGTGAGAGTGAACGAAAGATAGATAATTATAACCTGTGAAAAAGAAATGCATTTTTTATAAGCAAGTGTCACTGAAAAATGGTAATTCTTATTTCACTATATTTTCTGTATTTTAATGCAATACAAGTAGTTGAATAAATATTTACCTTAAGTTGTATATTCAAACTAGAACTGTTATTATTATAAGTGAATCTGTGTGCATGTACGGGTATATCAATTAAAAGTGCTGATATTAAAATGTATTGAGCTTCATTAACCATATTTAAAATGTAGGATACGAAATGTATGAAAAAATTCTACCAAAGCCGATTGCAAAATAATAACAAAAAAAAAAAAAAAGAGCCATGATTTTCAACTGAATGTGGTCAGTTGTTAGAAGGTATTATTTCACCTCCAAAGAGAATTTAAAAGTTAAATTTTGCTCAATCGTGATACTATCTTGATTTTTTTTTTTTCTTTCATTTTTATAAGATATCTATATTTTCTTGCTATATCCCATAGAGTTGCATTATTTACAGCAAATTTGATACTAGTCATTTCTTAACGATTTCTATCAAATTTTTAAATGTTTTAAGAAGGGGAATCAAGTGGTAAAATGAATAAGAATGAAATCGTGTGATGATGATGAATGTTGTAGATTATATTTTGTACATTTTTGTGTTGTCATTTTGGAATTTTTTTATTTTTTTTTATTTTATTTTCCTCTTTTCTCTCATCATGTTTGGTTTACTCAGTAAATCTTTGCTGCAATATTTATGGATTTGATCCAAAACTTTTTCTTAAAAAAATGACCCACAGATTATCCTGAATCAGTCATCAATTGATTTATAGTATTTATTTTGTTCATTACAAACATTTCTTACTTTTGTTAATAATCAAAATATTAATTGAAAACAATATTATTTTTCATATTTTTCGTATGTGTTCAGTATTTGTATGCAGTTAATTGTAATATGCAGATTTTTGAATTGAAATATGCTGTTCTATTTAGTTCGTCATATTTATCAATAAATTTAATAAAAGATATTTAATTTTTTGTAAATTACTTCATTTGTTATCTGGCTTTTATTTTCTTATTTACAGTTGAATTTATATTTCATGTAAAAATCGCAGTCATTATCCATTGAAAATTGCAAGAAATGCAATGAAAATTATTGAAATTGCTATTTAAAATTGTTTTAAATTTAGAAAATGTAACTTTTACTTTCTTTAATCGCTCTAGTTTGGTTGTGAGTTTTCTTACCAAACATAGTAATTACAACTGTTTATGTATATGAATTGCAGAGACCTTGTTCAAATATGAGTTAAAAATTTCATTGATTTTAAATTAATCCTGTGCTATGCGTTTTTTTACACTTTTTAAATGTAATTTTGTTGCTGTAAAATCGAATTCACTGCAAAGATACATGTTTATATTGATGATACCATACATTTGTATATATGTGCGGGCTGGACACAATAATATGAATACCCATATGAAAACGGACCATAATTCATTTGCATAGCAGAACCACACCATCTAGAATAGACATGTGCCACCTAGTGGCCGTGAAGGTGGAGGTATCTGTTGATCAGTAGCTGTTGTATGGGTTGCATGTGACAATTGTGCTAGCAGTGAGCAGTTATCTCCGACTGTTTCAGAGTTCGAAAGAGACATGCTCATTGAAGCGTGCCTCGCTGGAACTTCAGTGACGAAAACAGTCAATTTTGTGGATGTTACAAGAAGCACTATATTAACTGTTATGACAGCCTATACAAAATATGATAAGATATCATCTGTGAAACAGAACAGTGGACGAAAGTTAAAACTCAGTGACAAGGGTGTTGAGCAGATGGTGACCTGACAGCACAAGACAACATCTTCCCGATAACCTCCGACATGAACATCCATCTCCAGGACCCCGTATCAACCAAACTATCCAACGGAAACTGTATGCTGTGAATATTATTGGCAGAGCGGCTATTCCAAAACCATTGTTGGCACTGCGAAATGTGTTGAAACGACATCAATGATGCTGCAAGCACAGACATTGGACACTAGCAGTAGGACATGTCATGTTGTCTGATGAATCTGCATTTACATTATTTCAAACCACTGGGCGTGTTTGTGGAGAATGCCTGCAGAAGCCTTTCAAGTTGACTGACTCATTCCAACTGTTAACTTCACATTTTCTGAACTATAATCTGACAGATCAGTCGTGATGAACAAGATTTCTCGAGATTTACGTAAAATCCGAGACAATAGCCTATTTCTGAGGCTTCTCGCAAAATATCGACACACTATTACAAAGCAGCTCGTACAAAATTATATTGCAAGTAGAAGGAGACATGGTTTCAAATGTATCAAATTAAAAAAAAAAAAGGCTGGCGGGATGGAACGGCCACAATCACTCGCAAAGTGAATCAAGGGACCACTCTTCATTGTCTTTTATGCAGGAAGTGAGAAAGCATTTATTCCGAACACTTCATTAATGTTCAAGTTTGGTAAAAAGAATGGAGATTATCATCGTGAAATGAACGGTAAAAATCTTAAATCGTGGTTTGAATCTCAGCTTGTACCAAATCTTCCTTTGCAAAGCATTATGATGATGGACAGTGTTTCATATCATAGCGTACAACTTGATATGACTAATTTGCGGAAAGCTGACATTGAAGCCTTCCATCGGATTGTATACCACATTGATGAACTGAAGCAACATGTACGAAATCGTACATGAAATGATATGTGATTGATACTCTTTGCAATATCAATGGCCCCAATGTTTTATGACTACCACCCTATATTGTGATTTAAATCCTATTGAATTAATTAGGGCTCAGTGCAAGCAATTTTTTGAAAGGAGAAACGGAATTAATAATCAGTTTAATGAAGACGGTACTCCTAAGATATGGAAGGAAGCCCTTAATAACGTCATTGCTGACAACTGGAAAAATGCAGTCGGGCATGTGGATAAACTTGCAGATGAGTATTGTATCCGTGACGGAATAATAGATGAAAAGTGGAACCTTGCATTAACTCTCTGCTACATTCTACTTTGAAAAATGATTAAGATAACAGCGAAATCGAAGATATTCCACTGGACAACTCCTTCAAATCAGCAATAGTAATTTATAATTCCTTTTTCATTATTTAGAAATACACAGTTAAAAGACTTCGCCAGTCCTCCATTTTCTTCTGAAGTTGTAACTTCATCTGTCAATGAAAAGGTCAGCGAAATATTTTAAAAATATATAATTTTACAAAATGAAGCCAAGTATGGACTCGAAATTATTACTTGCCATTTAGTAAAGCATCCAATTCATGCAGTTATTTATATAGAAACCACAGCTAAAAGAAAAAAAAAATTAAAAACCCCAATTTTCCTTTAAAGGTCTTTTTCAGAGCCACAATATTAGATGGAAGAGCTGCCAAACATACTGATCCAAAAACAAATTAATAAGATTAAAAGTTCAGCCCGCACACAAACAGCATAAAAGTCTAAAAATTAAAAATTTAAAACATTAAAAATTTTACAAGTTCCATAGCTTTCGCCAGCACTCAGACGCGGCTTCTTCACTTCTATCTCCACTGAAGAAGCCACGTCTGAGTGCTGGCGAAGGCTATGGAACTTCTTTTGTAAATTTTTAATTTTTAGACACTTAAGCTGTTTGTGTGCGGGCTGAACTTTTAATCAACTTTATTGGCACACGTAAAAAAAAACTATATAAAATAATAAGATAACAGGAAAAAAAAAATGTTACTTTTTAAAATTTTTAAAGTAAATAAATAAAAAAAAACCCCCAGGAGAACGTAAATACTTTCATATAATTCATTCAAAATTTAAAATGCAACCTTACATTAATATATTTCAAATAAGGCACAAATGCACATTTCAGTTATTTCATTTGCTAAAAATAAAAAGAAATATGCTTGAATGTTTATTTCTAATTGTTTTAATTTCATTGACAAATTTAAATGAAATGAAATACGGGAAAATTCACAAGGCTTTTGCTTTATTTTAGTCTACTTTTCATAAAACTGAAAACAATCAAACAATAAATTCATCGTGTAGCATTTTTTTTACTGATAGTCACAATACTATATATCTTGAAACCTGGAAAGAGTCTAAAGTCAAGATCTCTGACTTCCTGTGAATTTTAAGAAATCTCATTTGTCAAGACTGATCTGTCAAGACTAGAGAGACTGCTCTGGTGAGGAATGGCTGCTTATTCTCTTGAACGTTATGCATGACCTGTATTTGTCCATCCCAGGTCTTGATACAAGCTGTAATTCAGGCGAAGGGTGACTCAACACTCTACTTAACGAGATTTTGTGGTGTTTCACAGATGTTCGTATTATTTTGTCCACCACAAATTGCAATACCATAAAAAAATCATGTGATTAAGACTGAAATGTCTACCACATGTTACTGATATGCCTGTACGTAAGTGATTGCATTTTCAGCACAGTACAACAATTTTAACCTAAAAAAAAAAAAAATCGGTATCTTGTGAAGTCTCCATGAGCTGCAATAACACCTGTTATATATTGTGGCATTGAATTGAAGAGGCTTTGGATGGGGTCCTGGGAAATTGCTTGCCAGGCTATTTGTGTGCAAGTTCAGTTCAGTGGTACTGACTGCTGGAGGACTTTGATGGGCCAGTTGCTGAGGGAACACGTCTCAGACGTTTGGCGTATGTGCAGGCCAGGGAAGGAGTGGTACCTGCCATGCTGCGAAGAAGAATTGAACATTCCTGGCTACTGTAGCCATTGTCCTGCTGGTATATAGTACCAGTACTGCTGTGAAGGAAGTGTATGGCTTCAGCCTCTAGAACTTCCCTGATGTAGCTGTCATTGTTCAGATTGACCTCAGTTCGTAGCAGCCGAGATTGTGCATAATACCCAATGACATCCCACACATCACACCTGGTGTTCACACACCAGTATGACGCTCTAGAATATATACTGAAAGAAATCGCTTGCTAATGCTTTTGCGGCCATCATTGTAGTCCAAGTTAAGGCAGGACTCGTCCGAAAACACGACATGTTGCCAATCAGCACGCCATTATCTATATTGTATTCATAAGTCCGTTGTACCCTGAGGTGTTGATAGTTCACCGTCAATGCAATCTGCCTCAAAGGGATGCATGCAGTCAGTCCTCTGTGCAGCAGACGGCGTTGAATTGTGGAGGGAGACAATGCGAGACCTGTTGCAGTGCTATCGGTTGTGATGACGTTGAACAGTCTGTTACTGCCATGCGGAAGAGGTGTCTGTCATCCTGCAATGTCGTCACAGTGCCGGATTTTCGATGCAGTCCACTGTTTCCATACGTGCATCACTGTAGTGGCATTATGTCCTGTACAGCCCTGTGTAGCTCCTACACAACCTGCTATTTATACCCCAACCATGATGCTGAGGGCGCAATCACTGCAATTTTAATCATTTACATGGCATACCCTGCTTTGCATATCATATACATTTAAAGTGATTACCATCATTCTTTCAAGGTGTTGCATTTTTCACAAACTAATATATAAGTTTGTGAAATATTTATATATATATATATATATATATATATATGTAAATATATATTTTAATAAATTTGCATTTGATATCTCAATTATGAAAGATGTGATTAGGCTTAACATAGTTTCTAAACTGGCTAATTAAAAGAATTAAATTTTTGCTCAGTAGAGAAGCTGTTTCGTGGTTTCACCGTTAAAGCTGCGATACTTAAAAGCTTTTATTTCAAAACTACTTCTCCCGTTGTTCTGATAAATGCCATCAGAATCTGGATAGTTAAAACAACAGTTGACAAACAATGAATTTTTAGTGTGATGCAGAAATAGCTGTTAGTGCACTTGAATATCAAACTTAATCCTCTATCTTTACGTGTTTAGCCAATATATCACACAACAGATGAAGAAACACTTATATTATTTCATAACATTCATTTAAAGTTAATCTTTTAAACATTTAATTACTTTTAATAAAATTTTAAAAATTAATTAAAAACAGTTTTAATGTTTACCTATTTTTTTTTCTTAAGAAGTACTATAACCACTCTGTCAGAAGATGGGACAATATACATTTACTAGATTAATTGCCAGTTATAGAAAATTAAAATGAATGCATTGCTAGGAACATAAATGAATTTGTTTATTGGAAGGATTGAAGCGGCCATTACTGGGAACTGGTAGTGATTCAACTTGAATAGCAAATTGATATCACTGTTGAAAATTGATCCTGGGAATAGTGACGATTTCACCTCCTCTATTGCTTACCGAAAGAACTTCTGCCATGTTTAAATTGCGATGGCACTTCTTATCGTGTGCTATTACAGAGTCCTTCCTTTGGATTGAGATTCCGAAGGAGCATCACAATTGATCCTTTCTTCAGGCTCAACTGATAAGGTGGCATGCCAGAAAATATGATAGTGTGAAGAAACTTTGCAGGATAGATTCATCATTTGGATCATCGGACACTATTACATCTGTGCTGTAGTGTATGAGGGACTTGCCTGGCAGCTTTCTCTTGCATTACACACACACAACTGGAAAACTATATAAGAGATAGCTTGCTGTGTATAGTGTTCAAGGCGAAATAACATTTTATGAAAAGGGATACAGTAATATAATAGATATCATCATGGAATAATCCTAAACTATCACAATTGGTTCTTTATTCAGGCTCAGCTGATGATGTGGCCTGCCGGAAAATGTGAGTGTGAGAAGAAACTCTGCAAGATAGTTTAGTTCATCACTTGGATCATAGTCTGCGCTGCAGTAGATGCAAGACGTGCCGGGCAACTTTCTGATTGTTGCACACTGACAGATGTGAGACTTGCTGGGCAGCTTTCTGATCTCTTGCGTTGCACACAGAGATGTACACACACAATTAGAAAACTATATATATGGATGATGGTGATGTTTCAGGATCTTATATCGCTTGACAACTTAACGTTAAACTGCTACTTTTCTGAATAATAACAATTATATATTTAGTAATTGCATTTCCTTTCGTTAATTTCTTTTCAGTTTTAATTTAAAACTGCTGCCATTTCTGATTCAATAATGACTATTTTTCTTAGAGATGTTTACAAATGCATTTTTTACCAGTTTCTGCGAAAATAAAACATTATAGCGAACAACGAACAGATAAACTGATTCTTGGTCGTTAGTCATTGGAGATATTATGTAAATGTCAATAGAAATCAAAGTGCATTTTATAAACTTATATTTCAACGCAAAAGCAGTGTCTTGTTGGACAGTGTCACGTGTTTAGAACTTTCCGGAAAAGCACTTTTCTCAACAGGAAACGAAGGCAAGAATCGTGAATAACCTTTCCATTACTAATCAGTCAGAGGTTCCGTTCCAAGTATAGAAGACTGAGTAATTAAGCTGAGTTATGTAAGAAACGAAACTGTATTACTCAAATTTATAAGGAAAAAAAAATTAACGATGAATTTACCAGCACAATATGAGGACTCAAAGGATGGTGATATTTCTGCAAATTATATAAAAGCCTGCCAGAACGAAAATCCCGATTTTTAAAGACTATCTCAGGAATTTGGCTATAAAATTAAAATAATGTTTTTATCTTAAATATGAAAGTCAACTAAAGACTTCGGCAAGCATAGAGCAGCCTTTCTTCTGCGTAATACGAAAAAAAAAAATTGTTTCCTTTTCTTTTTTAAATTATCCTAATATAGATATAGCTCACTACATAACCCGCGCCTCCAAAATAAATGAGTCGCTAAATATAGGTTTTATCAACTTAAAGGGAGTTTATTTTAATATATAAGTGATGAACGCATTAAAAAAAAATTAAATTTAATGTATAAATATTTTTATTAATTTTGTAAGTAAAGGAGCCGAGAATATTTTGTTTTTTCCTTTTCTTTCCTTAAATAATAAAATTTACTAAGGGTAATTTATGCTAAACTAACCTCCATTCAAACGAAAAGATATATTTGAAAGATGAAAAACATACAAGAAATCATTATCGATTTAGAAATAGCTACATAAAATAATGATTACTTAAATTTAATTGATCAATCTCTAGAGAAAAGCTGCAATTTTTGCGAAATTAGGAAATTGCAGAATAATTTCAGTAACTTAAAAATTATGAATGAATCTAATCTGAATTTCGTTTTTGTTTGAATTCTTGCTTCAGCGTTTCTTCTTGTGATCGCCTTGAACGCTAGGACCGCATCATTGGGATGCGACAGAGCACACAATTCACGTTGCCACTGCGCATGCGTCTTAACCCGGAAACACCTACCATGGTTGGGAGTCTGATAGCTTGTGTGCGATGGGGCTCCGGTCGAAACTCAGCCTAAATTTCCGAATTCGCATGGCATTATCGCGGTTCCAGCAAATCCGAACTGGCGAGATCTTAAGATAGGAACCACCCGTCAACGCAGTAAGCAGAGGGCACGTGAAATCCACCTACTATCTTTGTTTTTCTCGTGTCAATTGGCTGGTGACCCCTCGCAATCATGCCGAGTTTGCCATTGAAATGCTGGCTGTTAGTTTGTTTTTCATTCATAAATTGCGCCTCTTCACAGAATTCCAGCGAAGCCGGTTCGCTTCTATCCGATTTAATTATTAAGAAATACGGCTCCAATGGAAGGACGCTGACCCAACTCGAATTCACTAACTTATTACAGAATTTAAAAATTGGAATAGTCCACAATAATAGTGAGGTGGGAAGTAGTTGTAAAACTAATAGTAAAAGTAAAAATACTCACTTTATCAACGGACAATATCACAAAATAAATTGTTCAGAAGATGATTCTCTCTCCAGAAATCCTGCTTTATGTAATTCTACATTACAGGTAATTATTATTATTATATCAAAACAGAGTAAAGGCATCGGTATATATTTCATTTTTCGTAATCATTTTAATAGCTTTCTATATTTTAATTTTTAATTCGAACGTAAAATTTGACATAAATACAATAACCAATCACTTTAAAAATTTAATCAATTACATTGTATCTATTTTTTAATTTTGTGTATTTGCATGAATTCATTCGCTGCACATAGGTTTTCAAAGAAATCAAGTTAATTTTTCTAGATATTAAAGATGTTAAATCCGTTTTAAATCCAATTGGATCAGTTTTTGGTAATTTGGAAAGAAAATGCTTTTTAAAGTAACATTTCTGTGATGTTATTGTTTTTTGTACAAAATTCAGTGAATTTCAACATTTATCAGTGAATTTCTTTAGTGAGTTTTCTTTTTTTCTCTAAGTTAAAAGAAATTATTTAATTTTACTATTTAAACTTCAATAAACTGCCTTTAAATTTAACATGATACAGATTATTATTATTATTATTATTATTTTGTTTATTAATACTATTCTTTTAAACACTGTTTATTAAAAAAGACGTTTTCTAAATAATATTTTTTTTTTAACAGAATTCCGTGAATGTTACCAGATTTTTCACTGAATATTTGCTTTTTTTATATCTCAACTATAAGAAAATAATTTAAGCTTAAGCATTTCAGTTTCAACAAACAGTATTTTATTCAATATTTTGGATCAGTTTTACAGAAATTGGAAAGAAAATGGTTTTCAAAATAAGATTTCCTCAATGATACTGTTTTTTAATAAAATTCATTGAATTTCATTGAATATTGCTATTAAGCTTCTCTGAATTACAAGAAGTAATTTAGTTTTGTATTTTCAGCAATCTGCCTTTACATTAAGGACATTTTGTTTATTAATAAAATTGGCTCAATTTTATGTAAATGAGAACGTTATTTGTCAGTGAATATTTAATTTTGTACATTAAATAATTTTTGGTAATTATTCAAAAAAAAAATCAATTATTTCAGTGAATACTTTTTATAATAGAAAAGAATTTATTTTTAATTATGTATGGTTCAACACTTTTTTTAAATTCAGTTCAGTAAATTTTATTTCATTAAATATTATTCGATCAATTATAATGATCTCTATTCCTTGCAAGTTTTATCAAATGGATAGTCCAAATTGATAATCTCCATTAGCTTGAAACATCGTGATTGGGATTCCATTTGCAACCTCCCTTTCGTTTTATTTATTAATTTGAGATTAATAATTAATTTTAATTTCAGTACCTACACTTTAGAGTAATTAATATGGTTAATTTTCCTAAGTTTTTTTTTCGCCTCATTTTAAGAGTTATGAATGACTTTTTGATGGATTGTCAGTTGTTGTAAGTTCAAGATTATAGGTTCTTATCAAATGTTCCGAAGTGTCTTCTCTGTACAAAGGGTATATTTATTAAGTGAAGTTAAATTGATTTTACGTCTGTAATCAGATACTTGCCATCTCCTGATTAATATGAACATTAGATATTTCACATTAAAAAAAAAATGAAAAAAATTCTTTGTATTATAAATTTTGCATGATATTGAATTTAAAATCTATTTCCGTAAAGATGATTTTGATGAAATGCTATTAGATAAATTATGTGTAAATTGGTATTTTTACAGTATTTACATGATATTTTCATTTCTTTAGAAATTTCACTGAACTTTATATTTTCAACTGTTGTTTTTTTTTTCCTTTTTTCAATGTTTTAATTTTTCTAGTTTTATAGAACATTCTGCACAGTAGTCGTAACATTTCTTAGGACTTCAGCTGCCGTTGTTTGTGTTTTTTACCTAAGGACGGGAAAAGGGGCCGCGCTTATGGTCCTGCGAAATAAGCAGAAAGTTCCAAAACTGGTCACTAGATGGCGACATTTTCTACGTGATCGTAGCATCAGTTATGAAAATTTTTATGGAAAAATCAAACTAATGCTTTTTAATTTTCATCCGATCTCGATGTTAGATTTCTTGAATATCGATCCAGTGACATCAATCTCCTGAAGCGTACACAGACAGACAGACATGTCGATAAGGCGATTTCCGGGTGATTATTTATTAAATATAAATAAAACCTTGTATAAAAAAAATGTTCCGTGTATTATTATTATTATTATTATTATTATTATGTTTATTTGGTTTCGAAACTTCCCTTCGGTCTTTTTTTAAATTTATTCAATTTATATAGAAGTAGGCTTTCGAAGACCGTGGCATATAGATAACTATAGATGACAATGGTAGCTTTGTGCTCGCGCTGTTTGCTTAGGTGGGTTAGATTACGGTCGGCGAGATTCAGAATATTTTTAGATTTTTTTTTTTTCATGTCATTCAATTCGTAAAATTTTATCCCGTGAAATCTATTGTCATCATACTTGAATGATTATCAGATCGACTCGTTATTCTTTACCTAATGTAAAAAAAAAACTCACACTTCATTGGTAACAATATTTTGTTTTTTGTTTTTCCTGTCAAATTTTATTTCATTGAATTGTGAGTGTGTGGATTTTCTGTTAAACTTTGCTTCTTAGAATTGTGTGTTTGTTTCTTTTATTTATTTCTTTCAAACTTTCCTTCAGAGAATTATGTTGTTGTTTTTTTGTTTTAATCAAAAACGATGAATTTTCTAATAAACTAAATATGGTAGTCCAAACTATTATTACTTTACAAACGAGTTAAAAGATTTATAATCTAATGTTAATGTTGAATTTTTTTTAATCTTTGAGAAATATTGATTGAATTGGAAAGAATGTATAGTACTTGTGTTAACTTAAATAGTTATTTTAACATTGACATTAGTAACATTCATTTGTTAGCGGTCAACCTCTGGCGATAACGGAGGGTTATTACAGGAAATAATCATGCAACCGCAAATTTTATTGAAAGAAATGAATTTGTTAATGAATTGTTTCAGTTTATTGCGGCTATTTTATGAAGAGTCTCCGTGATATTTTTGTATCACATTGAAAATCACTAAATTGTTTAATAAATTCCAGACCTTAAACTTTTATTGGCAAGCGACTTGTTGATGATATCTTCACACTGATGCTGCGTCATCTGCCAACCTTTGATACTGGCCAAACTCGAGCGCTCACACACACACACACACACACACACACACACACACACACACACAAATTTCTTATATTCAGTTTAGAGGCATTGCCCGTGCTTGCATAATAGTTGTAACAGCATTGTTTACACTTTGTGATTCAAGGTCAAGTGATTGCACAGGCGTAGCCAGCGTCTTGGAATTGGAGGGGTTTGATGGTAGTCGTACAAAAAAAAGTCGCGTCCTTTCTTGAATGGGGGGGGGGGGGGGGTAAAAAAAAACCGATAAACTTTCCAACCAAAAAAAAATGTCCACAATCCTAGATTTCTTTGATTTTCGGATACGATTGGTAGGGGTTGTAGTAGATACAACCCCTAGTAATCCTCCCCTCCACCCTCGGTACGCCAGTGAGGGACTGTATTCCTTTGATCAGAAAATGCACTTAGGGATTATGCATGATGCATTATTACAATGCAAGGGCCTTACGTTTTCATCAATTGACAAACATTTATGTGAGACTTTGGGAAGAGGTGAAATCGGAGTCTGCTGTGTTCCGCATCATTGGAAAGTGACACGGGAATGGGAAAAAATATTCCGTCATTCAGAATTACAACACGCGCTTAGAATTACAAGGCTAATTTAGACGATAGCTTAGCGTTGTAAGTATTGTATTTTGACATAAAATTATGTGTTACTCAAGATTAATAGATGGAAGTGTAAATTGAAGCTTAAGACCGTTTTAGAATTTTAGAAACTATTGTTAAAAGGGGGCGTCCATTAATTACATGAGCTCAAAATGGGGGGGGGGGGGAAAAAAACACCAAAAAATCTTTTTTAAGGGGGGGGGGGTTAATGAAAATCTCACGTCAACTTTTTAATTCAG
>JAFIDM010000179.1:26345176-26374756 GCA_023159025.1 Thereuonema tuberculata | reverse complement strand
TTTAATTCAGAGAATATACCTATTATAACAGATTGTAACATTTCGTCGACGGCAACATCTCACGCTGATGATTTCAATAGGCTTTTGTCATGTGAGGCTTTTAAAACCCCTATGAAGGACAGTCAAGGCAAAGTAAAGCCAAAGTAACCCCGTGGCGATAGGCTGGAGTGGCTGCACGAGAAAAAAGAATAAATTTTTGAAGAAAGATTCGGCTAAAGTGCAGAATACGGTTCCGCGCCTGGATACACCGCCGATCGCAAGGGGGATATATTAACTTACTATGTGCGCCCGAGCGAAGCTTTAGTATCGATAAGCTGTAGGTTAGGTAAAGTGAGGTAACACCCATTCCAGGATGTTTATATTGAAAACATTTTGAAGGTAATATCCCGACCGCCATCTTGGAAATAGTTCAACGTGGGTTGGTACCATTATCTGCACTTTAACCAAAGATTCTTATGAAGTCAAATGGCCTGAGAAGTGTATTTGGTGTATTTCAATTTATTTGTTGTTGTCAGGATAAGTCATGGAAAATTTTACTTTCTGTGAACATAAAGAACTTAAATTCCGTATTAATTTATCCATTCACTTTAAAGTCATTGCTTAGGAAATAATTCCTTTTTCAAAGGACAGCAAAGGACGATTTTTACCAGAGGAAATCTGAATATTTTTAAATCTCAGTGATTTTGCTACATACCAAGTTTCATGAAAAGAAGAATCGGAATTAACAGGTTGTTTTATTACGTAAAAACACCCTTAAATAATGAATGTGAAGTTAAATAATGGAGATACGGCGATAGAGAGAAACGCGAAGCAGATTACAGTTCAAAACTACCAGATTAATACACGAAGAAATAAATCAATATAGTCTAAATTACATTTTAAGCATTTTGGCTGATAAAATTCCTAACTCCCCAGTCGTAGGATTTGATACGTGGTGTGATTCTGAAAGATACGCGTTTGCCTGTGTTAGAAGCACTGTTGCAGATAAATGGCAGCAAATTGAAAAAAAAAAAAGACTTTGCTACTGTCGAGATAAACAGCCGGTGGATCTGCAAGGCGGCGACTTCAATTGTGCTCTAAGAGGGAGGTTAGGCACTTGAGAAGTTGCGCTCAAAGACAAGCAATTAAGTCGAAATCTCTCTAGGTGGTAAATTTCAGCTTTAAGCATAAGGAAGAAAATAAGTATCAAGTTATAGTCGAAATATTTTTGTTATTATTAGTATTGTATACACGAGCTATAAATATAAGCACATTGATTTGTTTTTGCAGGTTTATTTCATAATCCAGTTTCGATTCATTTCAAAAATGAACAAAAATAATCACTGCAAAAGAACCAAGGGAAAGGCATTTTGGAACGAAAAATAACATGGTTACCATTGAATTATAATACATTATTGTCCTCAAAATGAAAGTTGACCGGCGGAAGTTTAAACTGCGCAGCCCTTCCGGTAGCTGATCAATTATGTTTTCCTGTCACAATGGACGCCGTCGTCTGTTTTCACTGAGAAAGACATGTTGATAACGCCAAATTAAAACTTCTCTCGACTATTTAGCGTTATTTCAATACCAGTTGCTAACAATAAGTATTTATATAAATAAATAAATATATATTATTTATAAATACAATGCTCTTTTGCAATGTAACAAGCCTTTACCGTAATGGCGGCGTCCTGTCATAACTTCAGACGGAAGTGCCTGACCAGACTAATCGATGATACATGCGCAGATCTCACAAAAACAGGGCGGCCATCTCTCATTGGGAGGACAATAGAATTGTAATTGACGCTAAGCATTACCTTCTGGGAGAAGGATTCACAATTGAATTTTCATGAAATCCTTGCAAGCAACTTTATAATATACTTCGCTCCGGAACCCTTGCATACATAGCATAAAAAAAAAAAAAAACTTTATTTATTTAGCAAATTAATATCGAGATCGGAAAATATACGAGTTCCCAGCCCGTTGTGGCCTTCTCCGGAAAACTCAGATATATTACGGGTTGGCGCCATACACCTATATATCGATTTATGTATTTAAAGCGAAAATATAGATCCTCTTTACTCCCTATCCCGTGGGAATTTCGAAAAATCCGGCCTTATTCCATGTCTACATGATAAAGGGAACCTCTGCGCAAAATTTCAGCTTTCTAGGTCCAAGGGTTTGGGCTGGGCGTTGATGAGTGAGTCAGGACTTTTCTTTTTATATATATGTAGATTTAAAGGAGACAAAAATTCCCTACATTATCTGTTTCAGAGCTTGTCTATTAAAGATTTTATTTAAGATTGTTACAGAAATACAAATCAATAAATTAAACATAAATAAGTGATTTTAAGAAGTATGTAACTTGTGTATATTATAGGAGTAAATGTATGATAACTCACTGGTGGATTCTTATTCGAAACGAAGATCTTGGCTGAGGATGATCGATATCTTCAGAAACCTATGTTACAGTTTTCTTAAAACAGAAACGCAACCTGTGTTGTATTTCCTCTTTTTCGTACAGCAGGAGCTCAGCGTGGCAGAAAACCCCTTTTGACTGACTTGTTATTGCCTAATTTCAGAATCTCTGGGGCACCGCTAACTTAGGCTAAATATGCAAGATGCTGTAAAACTCCAAGAAAACTTTTGATGATTCTTGTTGGTTTTCCCTCGAATTTTTAAGTTTCAGTTCTTATTTGTTTGTATGAATGGTGATGAATCGGCGTAGAATGAAGTACAACAACTGAGTCCTACAAGCACTCCCCCAAACGTTCACTATTGAGCATTGTAATATTCACAATACAGTCTTCTATGTTGCTTATTATTGCAGCAGTGGCTTATTGTGTTGTTGCCTTGTGTTTCTGGCGCGCCCCAACATTTCATTTAGAATTCATTCACTTCTTTTTTTTCTTTTTTTTTCTTTTTTTTTTTAAAAAAAAGAAATACAACCGATATAAATGAATGTTTATACCGTTTTTCTGCAAGTCTGGTAATACCAGCCTTGTTTTAATTCATGTCTAAGGATCTAGATAACCCTGCATCTTGGTTCACTCTTCAATCCACCTTCTTAATAATTTGAGTTGAAATAGTAATTGTCTGCCGAATGTACTAGGGCTCCTTTGCTGTTTTGAAAAAGGAACTTATGATCATAGGATTAGTTGCAGAATCCCACGTCTTAGCGTGATTTCCCAATAAAATTCTTAGCTTTTATCCCTATCATCATCATTAACTACTAACTTCCAGCAAACTCTTTACTTTCAATACATCTTCATCGGAGATTCTGTTTGTGGTCGATCGGCTTTTCTGTCTGACACCAAACTAGGTCACCATCTCTTCTACTTTTGTCATCTCTGTACTGGGAAAGAAAAACTGGACCTCTGCACTGTCGATCGAGACTATTGCACAAACAGTTTCAGTTTTTACAAAAAAAAATGCAGTTTAAAAAACGATATTCTGTTAAAATCACTGCATCACGAAAGTACTGTAAAATTTAGCTTGAAAAACATTTTGATTAACATTTCTGTAGGACTAATGACATTTAGTTTTAAGCACATTTTAATGTCATAACTTTGAAATTTTCAAGATGTAATGGCTGTATTCTACTTTTTTTTCTAATCCAAGATATCAGTACATACATCATAAATATGTCACAGTTTTGAGAGTGAAGTTCATCATACAGTATATCAAACGAACTGAATAAAAACAATGACCAATAAAACATTTATAACAAGTTATTTGAACGTCGACTTATTACGGTATTATTATAGCATTCAATTGTAGTCTCAATCCTTTAATTCCCAAATTCCTTAGCTTTATATTTAAGTACATACCTGGCAAAGAATACCAATAAACTTACTGATTTCTCGATTTTAATACCAATAAACTTACGTATTTATCATAAGTACTTAGTTTATCTTACAGCAATTCAGATCCATTGTTACAAAGATCTCCAAAAGTTCTTACGGTATGTTTAATGTTGATTTAGTTCGTTTTTAAAGTTATTTTTGCTTACAGAATTTTTCTGGATCGTATTTTTTTTTTAATAAGAAAAAAAATATTAAAATAAAAATTGTTTTCACCCTTTTTATATTAAGATACTTTATTTAATAAAAACCAAAGTCACTAAATAAAATTGGATGATTTTCATTATGTTACTAGGATTGCGTATAATTTAAACACTGATTTTTGTAAATAATTAGAAATTTCGAGAATAAAATGTTAAAATAAAAAAGTGTCTTTTTGCATCTAAGATCTCGAAGTTAGACAGAGAAGCTCTCGTGCCTCGGTTATAACAATTTTAATTTTTTTTTTTTAATTCATCCCCAAACTCTTTAGCAAATAGCAGCGCCTTTTAAATTTAAGAATTTTCCTATACGAAAAGCGCTTGAAAACAGCGAACATTAATTTTTCAATGACAGTTTAGGCCTTTTTTTCATTGGAATCCAACTAACTTCATTTCCAAAACCTAATCCTTGAATAATATGATGATTTGTTTTGTTTTCCTGTAAAAATACAAGAAAAAGGCTTGTAATCTTTTTTTATTTAAACCTTTAGCACGAGAATCGCATGGTTTTTTTTTTGTTTTTTGTTTTTTGTTTTTTTTTTAATCCCGAAAAAGCAATTTTTCATACTTTCTCAAATTCTACGGCTTCTTTCTTTATTGTGAAAAAATTGCCAATAAAAATTCAATTTAACTTCTACTGATATATTACTAGAAAACATACACATAAAAACGGACTGTTACTGAAAGTTCATCGTGTGCAAGTATTTTCAGCCTTCCAAAAAACCGTAATTCGGAAGCCTAACATAGTCTTTCCGCTTGGCTAATATCAAATTTGTAGTACACCCAAAAAAAAAATACACATATACACAATTTAAGCTCACTCCTCCTCTATTGATATAGGAAAAAAAAAAAGAACTAGAATTTTTTTTTTTCCTGTCCTCGCACAGTAAACAGTTATTACTGTATATGTCAGGAGCAGAATTGTTTTAGAAATAATATTATATGGACTCGCTAAGGTTCACACCTTAGACACCTATCATGTACAGGGTGAATCTAAAATAAGGGGCAAAACTGCGGGGGCCATACCAAATGAAGTAAAAAAAGGTCAGATAAATATATGAACATATCCCCCTATTTTAGATTCGCCCTGTATAAAGTATTATCAAACTCCAAAATAGAGACCATTTGCTATATAAAAATTGACTCAACAAATCTTACATTTCTTTTTCTCAGCATTCTATATTTCGTCCTGAATTAGAGGACTTCTTCAGGAATCTTCATTAAATACAAAACATAATATAAAAATATAAAAATAAGCAAGAGAAAACTCTTCTTACGAACACAAATCATTATAACAAAGTAATTTGTAACAAACAAATCATATTAACAAAGTGAATGTAACAAGCAAATCATATCATAAATAAATACTATTGTTAATACAATATGAATTAATATCACATCTAAATTGAACAGACAAGTACATTCTTTTATAAATATTTCACTTAAATGTTAAAAATTCTTTAAGTTTTTTGTTTTTAATCAAGGATTTTTTGAACAAACTTAAGGAGACATCATTTACCTTCAGAGATTTATCTCTATTAATGCAGATACAACTATTTATTAAACAGGATTCTAATTTATATCTTTTTTTCTCATCTTTAACATTGAAAACATTGTAAACGATAGGGTCCGGGCAGTGACCTTTGTGTAAACAATGTTTAGCCCACTCTGATATATTTTCTTTTTTATTTTCATATGCCGTCGTATGTTCTTTCACCCTCTCCCTTACCGTACGGCCTGTGCTTCCAATGTATATTACCCCGCAATCTCTGCACTTCAATGCATATATAATTCCCATTCTATCTAATTGACTGCCTGTTTAAAACCATTTGCTGTTTAAAACTGAATAGCCCTTCATTATTTCTGTAACCCTATTATTCTTGGTTAATTTTTAACTGCGGTTCCCGTTTATTTCTCTTAATCTTTTAGGAAAAAAAAAGATTATTAACATTATTAATTTAAACGAGTTTCAATTACTGCTGTCTAAGAGATAGGGGTGGGTTATAATTAGATTCGACTTCTGGTTTTTGTGAATTCCCATCTGCAATGGAACATCTGTTGTATTTCTGCTAAATAGGTCGATTAAATTTTATCAATTTAATCCTTCTGTGATAAAAACCTGTTTATTCACAGTCCATTCTTCGTGTCATTCAGCTTTACACTTCCGTTACGCAAAGTATGAATTAATATAGGTTGTCACGAAATCAAATTCACGGATTTGTAAAAAGAGCTTGTATTTTCCATTTTTTTTTTTTAATTTTTATTCTTTTTTTAATTTAATTTTTATGATTTCCTTATGCGTTTTTATTTTTTTATCGCAACAACACCATGTGCTCCTGCACTAAAATCTCAATTGAACAAGCACCATTTTTAACACAAATATTTCGACATTTTTTCTGCCAATTTCATTGTAATAAAATTCGTTAGATTTAATTTTTATTAAACTTATTTAACACTTAATTTTCATAGTCTCAGAGCATTTGAGACAATTAAATTTCTAAAAAAGTCGTTTTTTTTTTTTTTTTAAATTCATACTCAGTATAGAACACAAGAATGAAGCCGATGCACCTGATTAATTTTAAAAACACTTATTTTAATACAAAAACGACTATAGTTTCCAATGCATAAAGGGAGCATTCATCTTCATGTCTTTAAGATGACTTGAAGATGAATGCTCCCTTTATGCATTGGAAACAATAGTCGTTTTTGTATGAAAATAAGTGTTTTTAAAATTAATCAGGTGCATCGGCTTCATTCTTGTATTCTAAATATGAACAGTGCACGTAAAATTACAATTGCAGTATTCATACCCAGTGTTTACAAGTGACATCTCAAAACAGCTGTTTCACGGTTACCAAACATCAGTTGAGAGTAGTCCCCAGTAAACAACCAGATCTTAATACGGAGTTTAATACAAGTTGAAGTAGGAAAAAATACGGAACCTCCAAGTGTAAACTAAAAACAAGAAATACACAATAAAAATAAAGAAATTCATGTGCCAGTCTCCACTAGCCTCAATGAATTTTCTAAGCGCATTAACTAATAGAAAAAAAAGCGCCTAAAAATACAAAAACACATTAAAGATTCAGACCTAGTTTTTACAAGTGACGTCTCAAAATAAAACCTGGTGAAACACCTTTTTTTGAGATGTCACTTGGTGTTTACTGGGTCTGAACTTTTAATGTTTTGTTGCATTTTTAGGCGCTTTTTATGATTAGTCAATGCGCTTAGAAAATTCATTGAGGCTAGTGGAGACTGGCAAATGAATTTCTTTATTTTATTTTTATTGTGTATTTCTTGTTTTTAGTTTACAATTGAAGGTTCCATATTTTTTCCTACCTCGTTATTTTTTTTTTTTTAACTCGACTTACAAAATCTCAGCAATTTTTTCTTACCTCGGTTACGATCATGATTTTAAAAATATGTAAATTCATTATTTCTATTATATTAAAACACAAGCAATTAATATATTTTTATAATTCGAAATTCCTCCAATATGTCTGATTCCCAAAAGCGATATCACGGGAGAAAATTAAATATTATTAAAAATAACCACATCTTCACTTCAATAAAATGCATTTATTTAATATATTAAATCACAGCAAAATTTCGGAAAGAAAATCTTCCTTCCTTTTTCCAAGCCTATTCAGAACTAAACAATTTTCGACGGTAACAATCATTTACATAAAACATGAATATACTTGTAAAATTTAACAATCTTAAATGTTATAATATTACATGTCAAATCATGATTGACACAACAACCCAATAATATTAAAAACTTAATAGCCCAATTCTTCACATCTTACATTTTTTTTGGCAATTAAAACATAAATTCACCAAATCTTCTGCTAGTTTCTCTAAACTGCTATTAACATCTCCTTCCTTTTTATTCAAATTTTGACCCTTAGTATTTCTTATTATTGTACTTTCCATAATTTTCCTAATCCTTGAGTCTTTTTCCACACACAGTGTTTTCACATTCCTATCCATACGATTAATTAAATATTAATTCATTTTGTATTCGGGATGAAAAGCATTATTGTATTACGGGACATTCATTAGTTAAACAGAATATAATTAACGAGACTTCATTATCATCTGTTTTTTCTCTCTTTATCGGGGGTAAAATCTCTTTGTAAATATAATTATCTGTCACGCCATGCAGTCATTCAATTTTGCTTTTACTGATAAACTGGAAGTGGGGAATTAGCAATTCAAATAAGCAAGAGTAGAAACCCTGTGTGTATTCATATATTAATATTGTAATATATAAAATACATATGCTGAAATCCTCCGCCACTCACATTTAAGATTCGTAACAACGACATTTTTTGTCATCGACATGTCATGTTATGTCGGAATTCTTTGCGAAAGGTTTATTATATGGAGTTATACAAGCCTTGTTATATCTTTAAATACGAACTTACATTTGTCAACGGACACTGATTCTAAATTGTATTAGAATAATATTGCAGAAAATTTCCAATAAAAAATATAGTCTAAAATTGTGAGAAAGTGTCAATTCATTAAGAACTATTAAAGGTTTGGTTTTTTTTTTTTTTGTTTTGTTTTTTAAATTGGTGTGAATTTAGTTTTTTAACGTGTTAGGCATAATTTTATACGTAGAAATTTAACGTGTGTGAAATTAATTGTGTAGTTTTAAGAAAGGTGAGACAAACAATAATTAAAAAAACATAAAAATACTTTAAAATCTCGACCAGGTATCGATCGATTTTTTTTCACTTGAGTCGAGATTTTAACTTATTTTTATGTTTTTTAGTTATTGCGTCTGGCCATCTTTAAAACTACAAATTTTACATCGTACTAAATTTTATATAATATGAAATTGATATTTGTTCGTGTAAATCTCAGAGAGATAAGCAGTCAGTTATACCTTGTTAAACAGTATCTCTATTTAACATCAGTGATAGATATATATTTTCATCGAATGAGTTCAGTTAATATCCGCAATGTCGAGGCGTCCTTCTGTTATCAATAATTGCCAGTTGAAATTGAGAGTAAATATTGATCATGAAAGTCCCACTTTCAACTATTAATATCTACAAATGAATGTGTGCTACGCGGATATCCACATAATGAAACACTTTTTTATTATGATTTCAATTTCCGACTTCCGTCATTTTTCAGCGTGTAGATGCGTAGTCACATCTGCCTGTGATATTTCCTTGTTACAAGTGCATAGATAGCACAGTTATTAGAAATTATTATTTAGGATATAAATAGAATGAGGACGAAACATCCGCTGAACAGTGATTCATGAATATTGATAATGTTCAAAGAATTCGTATCATCATCTTTATTGGGTAAAAATAAACTTCGTTATTTCGAATTTACTTACAAATCCTAGATAAGTTTAATAACGTGTTTTTTATCAATTGAAAATCCACTGTGCATTGTTTTACTATCAAGAAATTTATCCCTAACTAATTAGAGGATTTGTCAGCTTAACTAACAATGGGAGAATTTGAATTAAAATGAAAAAGATAAGATCAACTGTGTTATAAGTGTTATTGGCCTTGCACTTGAAAAAGTCTTTACATTTCTTTAAAGTATTTAATTTCTTTGAAAGACATTGAGACAATATTAAAATTCAGACAGAGATAACACAAATCGAGCGTAATAAAACAAGGAGAAATTGAAGAAATATCAAAATAAAAATAACTACGCCATCCCCCCGTGCACACGCGCTTGTTTTTCTATATCACATAGAATTTGGTCAAGTAAGAATATTATATTTAAAATATTGCAACGTTTCGGCAATTATAGTTCTAATTGTCTTTTTCGAATTACAAGTAAATAGACGGATTGAAAATAAATAAACAATCTTGAGATTCAAAAAAAAAAAAAAAAAAAAGGTTTAATACATTCATTATTGATGGGGGGAAGGGGAAGGAAACATAAGTCCAAAAACAATACAAAGTGAGTCGTAGTCCCCATGGCCTAATGGATAAGACGCCTGACTGGATCAGAAGGTTACAGGTTCTGATTCCCGTCGCGGACGTTTCATTACAAAAATTATTTCTATTTTCCATTCTCAAAGGAAATTGTACCAGACAGACAGAGAAATAAAAGATTTTAGTAATATAGATAGCAGCGTGTAGTGGTAATTTAGAAGAACAACAGCCGGGTCGTTTCAAGCAGGTTCTTTACTAATATAGGGTCCGAGGACAAAAATCAGAATAATTAATTTCTAGCTTTTCATTTCTGGTAAGGAGTTCCCAACTTTTTTTTTGCACAAAAAGGGACAAATTTGGGCTGATCACCCGACCTCATCTTAAATAACTTCCGTTGGTCGAGAAACACTGGGAGCCGATCCTCCCGCGATCCCAAGGACCACATACACCTGTAGTGATATATTTTAACTTAAGGGAGAAATTGCGACCAACTTAAGAGAATCTCTTGTTTTAAAGCATTTAAGGATATATTAAGAATTAATTACTTAATATATATAACAGAAACATTTTGTGTAAGGGGCAATAGTAACTGAAAATTATATAAAAATATAATTTTATATACCGGGTGGGCATAAAATAACGTGAGGTGTTCAGAGCCCTCTAGCGAGGAATGTATTGGACGAATCGTAACAACATTTGGTGGACATACAGAGTAGAACAAGCGGTTTTGATTTCTGAAAAAAAAAAAAAAAAAATAGTACCAAAGTCGCCAACAGGGGAAAATGTGGCGCTACAAAGGTTATACTGTAGTATGTATGAGTAATGAATGAGTAATTGCTAAATGAGACAGCACACATCAATTTTCGTACAAAATAGACAACGTTTATTGGAAATTACAAATAAGGTTCCATATGACCATCATTGTGATGTTCCACGGCGGCTCGCAACATATCTGAATGGATTTGTCGCACCTGTAATGTAATTCGATCTTTCAACGTCGGGATATTGGGGACTTGTCCTTGACACACAATGGTTTTAAGAAATCCCCACAGCCAAAAGTCACAAGGATTGAGATCAGGCGACCTTGGTGGCCATGCTGTGGGAAATGCATGACTAATGAATCTGATGTCAGTGAAGTGTTGCCGCAACATACGCTGTACCTGGCGTACGATGTGGAGTGGTGCACCATCCTGCATGAAGATGGTCGAATCGAGAGGAATAGAGGACGAATAGACAAAATTTTATTTTGATTTTATTTTGATGTTTTTGTAATTCAGGGGTCATTGATTTGTATGTTTGTCCGTTTTGTCTATTCGTCCTTTTCACTGAGCTTGGGTATGCTGGATAGGTGGAGCTGATGAGAGGCCAAAAAGCCTCGAAACAGCGCTGTCCTCCATTTCCAGCACTAATATCAAAAATAGCTCAGTGAATTTGTATTTTGTTTTGTTTAGTTATGTGCGTTCTTTGGTTTATTTTACTGTAAAAATGTACTACTAAACGCTAGCGGGGATTAATTATTCACCCCTTTTTATTCTTGATTTTATTTTGATGTTTTTGTAATTCAGGGGTCATTGATTTGTATGTTTGTCCGTTTTGTCTATTCGTCCTTTTCACTGAGCTTGGGTATGCTGGATAGGTGGAGCTGATGAGAGGCCAAAAAGCCTCGAAACAGCGCTGTCCTCCATTTCCAGCACTAATATCAAAAATAGCTCAGTGAATTTGTGTTTTGTTTTGTTTAGTTATGTGCGTTCTTTGGTTTATTTTACTTCAGTAGTAATGTTTAATTGTTCAATAAACCAAGTGAACCAGTGGGCTTAATTAATGAATGTTTATTTACAAATTTTTAAGAAACAAAAAGACAGTTGACTCGCAATAATCCGACATTTGACAGTCCGATACGCTCGGTAGTCCGATGCAGGTTGGTTCGAAAACCGACCCGATTGAGGCGGTCACGGAGGTGAAATGCACAATCACTTGCGATGAAGTTATGTCGGCTACAAACGCTTTGATACGTTGGTGTAAGGAGAGGGAACTCGACTAAGAGAACATTTTAATGTTAAAAGATATTCAAGAAAAAGCCATGACAGACTCTTTAAGTAAGAAGAAACAAAAAAACGATTACAGATTTTTTTTAAACCTTAAATACATATGTACGTATAAATATTTTTATTTTTTATTTTAAGATATAAAATTATATTTTACATTATATACTGTAATTTTATTTTTTAAAGACAAAAATACAGTAATAAATTAGCATTACATACATAAATAAGTCATAAATAAGTTGCCCGAAATCTGCTCTGTAGGTAGTGTTCCCCATTTGTCTTATATGTTATAGGCTATGGGATCGTCCATTAATCACGTGAGGCTCCAAAGGGGGGGGGGTAAAAAGTTCCTAAAAAAACCTCACGTGATTAATGGACGACCCCTATAGTATTACATACGTACGTATTCATTTGTGTAAAACTATGCCTAATGAGTTTTTTTTTAATATCCTGAATGGCCGTAAAATATGTACTCAACATGTATTGTAACAATATACGTACTGTAGTACGTACAGTCCTGTATATACATAACTTAAATTTTCTTGCCTTAGAAGTCAAAATTCAGTTTTAAAAAATCAGACTTTGGTAATCCGACATTTTTGATAATCCGACACCCCCTCGGTCCCGTAACTGTCGGATTATCGCGAGTCAACTGTAATTTCTTATTCGAAGAGGCTAAAATCCATCTACCTTATTTATTTATAAAGTATATATTCAGTATATTACATGTATATATTTATGTGTAATAACTTGGTAATTTCTGAACTATTACTACGTTGTTAGTTGCTACGAATTCTGCTGATATTGATATATTACTTCAAATTATTACTCTATTGGATGTTTTCTTTTTATAAATTCATTCCGTCGTTCAAGATTGATGGATTACCTGCGTTATTGATTGAAATTGTTGAATAGGCAAATACGCTTGGCATTTTGTTGAAAGGCAATTGGTGTAAGAGCAGAGTTGTTTTTTTGCAGCAGGATACGTCACGGGCCGGATGCACGTGCACTAACCAATCATCCGTCCAATTGCCTCAGACGAAACGATTGGATCTGTCGGGAAAAATTACGCTATTTGCGAGTGGTGTTTAAATCTCGTAACTCATTACGTTTCATTTTACTTTCACTCGGATAATTTATCGGCTCAAGTGAATTCGACAGATCTTGTTTTACGATTTCCTTATTTTCAAAAGATGAAACTTAATACACAGCGCCGTAGGTTAAAAAGAAATTGCCAGTGATCAATACGTAGGTCAGATCGGGCTTTTTATTTTTAAAACCAGGATGTTCGGGACATTTAACTTAATGACATTAAATTTGTGCAGGGTTTTTATATTGTAGGTCTTAAAAAAATAAATAAATCGAAAAATCTTCATAGAGGTTTTGACCGTTACTTATTAGCATTTACAATTGCAACATATTTGTCATTGAATCATCTGTTAGAGAAATTCTAAAGTTGTTGGGTTTTGTTTTTTTATTGGCAAGGACCGTAATGTCTGGTCTGATATCGGATTGCTCCACTAACGAAGCGCTGGTGGGGGTGCACGCCAAGAAATCTGTTGCTGACATCTTTGCACCAGGCACGTGCGCCTAAGTCACGCTTCTTCTCGTTACCTCTTTCTTGTGGATATTTTGTAACTTATTTGAGTGCAGATGCTCTGTTTATAACTTACATTTTCAGTTAAATAGAAATAGGAATCGATTTCTATTTCTATTTGAATTATTCAGGGCACGTTAAACCTCTTTTAATCATTTTCAGTTACTTTTCTTTAAAAATGGAGATGACATTAAAAAAAAACGGAAAATTAATGAATCAGGAGATAAGTATCTTGAGTAAACATTTATATATATTATTAATCATTAATGATAGTGGCTTGATAACGACAATAGGTGTATCAGGATTTTCAGTCTGGTCGAGACCGGAAAAAAAATAACTGGAGGCGGAATATTCATCGTTTGATTTTTTTTTATAGTCCTGTTGATATTAGAAAGGAAATTCATTGTTCAAAAAGGTAACAAAGTAAGGCACAAAGCTAGAAGAAGGAATTAGCACCCTGAGCTGTCACCGGGAAGACACTGGGACGGATCGTTTCGTCCTTTTTAGGACTCGTCAGCCAGTCAAACTCCACCTATGACAGACTCAGAAAGTGCGAAAGGTCCAGGGTCTCGCACCCGAGAGCAGGACCTCCCCCGAATAAACCCTAACCAAATGTAAACAACAATACAAAATACAAAAATTCCTTGTCCTGCATTCCGCTAGGCACAAAAGGAATTTAATGAAGGCATTAAAGAAAGCTACAAAATCATGTGTTATAAATGCTGACGAGTCCTAAAAAGGACGAAACGGTCCGTCCCAGTCTCTTCCCGGTGACAGCTCAGGGTACGAATTCCTTCTTTTAGCTTTATGCCTTACTTTATCTGTTTTTGAATTATTCAGTCACGTTCTTTTCATTTCTAGCACGGAATTTATTATTATTAATGTTTTTAGCCTTTTGATTACTTACTGTATTTGACTAATCAATAATCGGCGTTGCTGGGGCCTTTGACATTGGACTACAAACCTGATGTTGGACTTCTCTGTAAACAGTCGATAAAATGCAAAGTAGTCTTTTCTTGCGTTATCTGTATCTGTTTCAAGATTAAGATGGATAGAATGGAAGAAGTCATTCGTATAAGAAGCTGACCTTTAGCCAGCCGGAAGAAACTCGCAGAACGGGTAGACCTCAATTAAGATAACTGGGATGATGCCATAAAAGATACTGAAAGATTTTAACCTGATGGTCGAAGACAAAGAGAAGTGGAAGAAGATTCTGAAGAAGGTCAAAATCTATACAGCCGAAGATGATGTGGATCTATTGCAAACTATAAGGGTTAGAATTAAAAGTAACAAAAAAAAAAAAAAAAACACAGTTTCTTTTGTCTGGATTTGGAGTTATGTTAAAGTTAATCCCCTTAAATACATCGAAATATCCTTTGTCTTTAGTGACGTTTCACTCGATTTTCGCCTACCATTACAACCTTCATCTCCATTGAATGTCTTTCGTGAAATCACGAACATTAATCTATTGAAAATCCGGAAGTTGTGCGCATTTCTTCCAAGTTACATTGACCTTTTTTTTTATATCCAAGATGATTGAAAATGATCTTTGTTTTGAGAACTCTTTATAAAAAGAGACTTGTCTTCGTCTCTCTAGAAAAGTTTAACAGAAGTGGAGCGATTTTGTGGATGGTGCAATATATCATTTTTGTTCTATATGATTGAGAGAGTTCGGAATTTACAACAAGCATTTTCAATATTAATGTATAAAAATTTACTATTGGTAAATGAGAGATTGTATTCACAAGCTTTTTTTTTTTTGGTTGTTGCTTAATAATGGAACTCCCGCCCCGGGCACCCCAAGGCGTTGCTACGCCACTTAGTGTGTCAACTGGATGTCTATGTAAAAATATTACATAGAAATATTATAGGAGTTATGAAAGTATCGCATTGGCGACAAAACACTCCCCTGCATTAATCCTCTCTGAATTTCAAACCATCCTGTTGGCCCTTCTGTGGTTCTTACTCTACATCGGTTCACCCTATATATTTCTTTTATCCAGTTCACTATGTATGGATCCACTCCTAGAGGAACTGGGAGTGGATCCATACATAGTGAACTGGATAAAAGAAATATATAGGGTGAACCGATGTAGAGTAAGAATGTAGAGTAAGAACCACAGAAGGGCCAACAGGATGGTTTGAAATTCAGAGAGGATTAAAGCAGGGGAGTGTTTTGTCGCCAATGCTGTTCAATATAATAATGGAATGGGTAGGAAGAAAGGTTAAGGAAAACCTACAAAAAGAGAATAAAGACACAAATCATATGATCTTCGCAGATGACATGGTAATATGGGGTGAGGAAATTGTTGACGTACAGAGGGAACTGGATGAATGGACTCAGCAACTGAAACTGGTGGATCTGGAAATTAGCGAAGAGAAAAGTGAAGTGATGGTGGTGGGACGGGACAAAAACCTGGAAAGGGATATCTGCATAAACAACAAGGCATTGAAGATCTCGGATAGATTTACTTACCTAGGGGCCGAAATAACAAGTGATGGTAGAGTGGAGCATGAAATCACAAGGCGGTTGGAGAAAGGGGGAAAGCTATACCAGGGAGTGAGACACCTGATATGGGATAAGAAAGTCCCAAGGAAGGTTAAAGAAATAATCTATAAAATGTATTACGTGCCTATAGTCACCTATGCAGCGGAGACATGGGTGATGAATGCTAGAGACTGGAGTAGACTTCAAGCTGGGGAGATGAAGTTTCTTAGAGGTATAGCAGGGAAGACTAGATTAGACAGAGTGAGAAATGAGGATATCCGGGAGGAGTTGGGGGTAAAAAGTTTGAGGAAAAAGGTAGAAGAGGGAAGGCTGAGATGGTTCGGGCATGTGAAAAGAATGGAAGATGGTAGAACTCCTAAGATCTGGCAAGAGTTTAAAGGAGGGAAGAGACCAAGAGGGAGACCGCGTAAGCGATGGCTGGATGATGTGAAGTACAGTCTGGAAGAGAGAGGCATCCCATGGGAAAGAATATGTAGAGAAGAGGCTTGGAAGAACAGGGAGAGGTGGAGAGGCTTAGTTACTTCCTAGACCCACAGCTGGTGGAACAGGAAAGGATATGTATGTATGTATGTCTGTATGTATGTATGTACGTATGAAAGTATCTCATTCTGAGACGGCTGTTACGCGATATTTCGTGGCCATCAGCCTGATCTGCAGTAACGTAGGAAATACAAGAGGATCTTAGAAAATTAAATAAATAAAATAAACTCGCTATTTTAAAAGTAAAATCAGTAATTTATGAGCCACTGTTTTTTACGTGGGCCACAATGAATTAAGTAAACGAACAAAAAAGCTTGAAATTATTGGAAATTATGTAACATTTGTGAGTAAGTATTGTATATCACTACTGAATTGTAGTAATGCAGTTTCAAGTAATATCGAAAGCATCAGAACAACTACTTTAGAAGAATCCATTGTGCTGTAGTCGTCGTAAAGCACCAAAACGAAGAAGAGTCACAGCTGCAACTAGATAAGGAAATGCAATGAGACTTTTTTTAAAGTTGAAGGTCCAAAAGCTTTACAATTTTGAAATTTTTGGTTAGAGGCAGGGAAATTTTAGTGACGGCCAACTAAAATTCCGCGTATGATTCTGTGTGTGAAACGCTTATAAAAGGGATATGCCTTCGTCTTCTGGTAAAGTAACTGTCGAGCCAGTTGTACAGTGTGGGGAAAAAGATTTGGTACGAATTTCGTAGTTCTTTACTGAACAATTTGTTCGTTGTAAATTAAGTATTCGAAGCAAAGATCTCTAACTGAAATATAGATATTTTAATTTTTTTTCCTCCCTCTTTCCAAATTCATTAAGTCGTCGAAAATCTTTACCTACAATGTTATTTGCTTCCGAATATTCTTAATATACAATGTTGGATTAAAAATGAATGCATAAAATCTTGAAGAAAAAAACAAAACAAAAAACTAACTTGTTTGTTTTATCTTAACTTTTATACGACATAATAGAAGAGCTTTTGACTAATATATGGATGGTGTTACGCATCATTTGACCAAGCGCCAAAATAGATATTTTTTTAGATTATTGCTCCATCTACTAGCTAAAGGTGAAATCGCTCTATAAAAAATTGTTCCTGCTTGCTATCTCGACATAATTCTGCGGAAAATTAATTTTGAATAAACTCCAATCAACTAATCGTAACGAATAAGATTTGCATCATATGACTAACGAATAGTCGTATGGTCATTTGATTCGAAATTCGTACGTATCAATGTATTTTGATATATAACAGTCATCATTCCATAAAAAAATGTGAATTAATACATCGGCTTTTGCGTTTTTGCAAAAATCTCAAAATCGAATTTTGGCGCTTGGTCAAATGATGCATAACACCATCCATATGTAGGTTAGAAAATATAAGCAATCGTTGCATGCATAAAAATCAAATCATCATCATAAAAAAAAAAAAAAAAATAGTGAATGTTTCGAATTTAATTCGTAATTTGCTTTTTCTTCATTTCATGTGACTCGGGTTCAAATAGCAGATCGAGTTAACACGTTAATCCGACATATTACTAATTTTATTTATTTAGTGTTATACAGATGAAAAAACATTTAATAATTAATTTAATATTTTATTTATTTCATTTTTAGCTTGCTTTTAATAGGGGAGATAGGCTTATAAAGTATATGTATTTCTGTTGTATCTCAAAAAATTTGTGAACCAGTGAACAGATTTTCTTGTGCACGTTTGTTAGTTTTTTTCATTTTCATATCTACTGAATACAAAGAGTAGATTTTTTTTTTTTCATTTTCAGAAGAAATTAGCCAAATTCGCATTACTAGTCTGAATGATAATATAGTTCTTCTAAACATTGATTACATAGTTCATATAAACAAGACATCAATATTTCGGTATTAAATTTTGATTCAATTTTTGCCATTTAATTCCTGAAAATATTTATGCAGAAAACTGCTTGTTTCCAAATTTCGATTTTTCAAATATAATCAGAGGCATTTTCTTGATCTTTTCTTCCTTAACAGTCTTTCCGTAGTCTTATTAATCCCAGTCTGAAAGAACAACGGATAATAAAGAGGATAGATTGTAGGCAGTTAGATTATCTGTGGGAGGGGTAATTGACTCATTATCAATTGCAGGCTGCGTCATCTAGTGAGGCAGATCGTAAACACTTTTTCCTCCAGAATTTCCTTAAACTGGGCTTGTGTACTTACGGGCCAGGCACTATCTCTTTTTGTATTTCAAAAAAATTCCTTAGAGATCAAATGGCGCATGAAAGTAATAAAAAATTAACAAAAAAAATAATACAAACGGTAGATGAATTCTCACTGACTGCAATGCATTTCTGTTGGTTTATCAATGCTTTATAATTGAGTTTATAATCTACTTTAAATTTGCGCTTGCTTGGATTTGAGTAAACTTAATTGAATTTATATTGGTGACTTAAAATAAGTCGCTAATCAATTTACAAGAAAGAAAAATAAAAAAAATAACCGCAACATTTTCCTTAAGTTATATCAGAAATGTCTTGCTTAATTGATGCTAGATTTTTTTAAGGTAAATATCAATACATAAATAAATTATTATTATTTTTTTTATTTTTTTTTGCTAAAATAAATATCTTTATGAAATAATTGTGATTTTAAGTTTTCGAAAGATGCGAAACACATTATTTTATATTGTCCAATAGATTGATCAAGACTTGATAAAAATGTCTATTAATTATTAATTTACTGGCTAAACAACTTTCAAAATATATTGAAGTTATTTGTTCAATAAGTAACCCTCCTCCAATATATAAATATATTTTAAAGTGTGAATTAAGATTTAAAAAAAAAATTCAGCTTTATCTTATTCAAATATTAGCACCCTTCAGAGCAACAGCTGGTAGCTCAAGATGAATATAAAGAAAACAGAAGTATTGAACAAATGCGGAAGTTTTTGTTTGTTTCTTCCTAGTGCAACATGTAAATCTCAAAATCATTAAATTGTGTTTGAAGTATGGCATCTTTTATTTTGACAGCCAATTTAAAAACGTATTTTCTGTAGCAGTTTTTTTTTTCTGTTCCGTTCTGTAGAAGTAACCTTATCCAAAGCCTTGACCTATCGCGCACACGGTGTTGTTTCTGTCATTGGAACCTTGCTTCGTCTCACGAGATGTGACCCTCGACTCATGTTTCGTCTCCCTCAATCGGAGAACTGGCTGTCGATAATTTCGCTTTTACACGTTGAAAATCAACAGAAAAACAATGGATCCCAGCCTCAACAGCAGGTGTCTTTTAATTCCCTGATGACGGGAGATTATAATAAATTGTGAATTCCATACGTATGGAATTTGTTTAAATCGGACTGAAGGGATTATTTTAAAGATTACAATAATGCTTTTTAATTATTAGTCACTTTCTAAATGCGGTGATAATATATTAATCATCAACTTCCACTCATTATGATTATTTATTGAAGAGAAAAATCTAACTGAAATATCATTCTGATATAACACATGAAAACCCAATCGTTTATTACTGAATCACACAGTCCCTCGTTTTGATTTTCTCACTAAATATTCTAAGTAATTAAGTAACTATATAAAAATATCTATGTATAAATTATATTCTTCCAAACTGAGAAAATTATTATTTATTTAAAAAAAAATTCAAATTCGTTAGGTAAACTGGAATTATTAGTATATTTTTTTTTTAATCGAAGATGCGGAATCTTACTATTCCATCTGAATATATATATATTTATTTTCCTCTGTCCAGTTGTCTGTATGTGCATCACGTTAAAACAGCTGTACTGATTTTCATAAAATTGGCACGAGGTTTCTTTCTATTATTTCTTTTTCTTTTTCGGTTGTTACATTTCTTCCTTCTTTTTTTCCAAGTCCATCGCTATTATTTGAAAATAAAGTATTCGGATATTTCCCGGGAATACAATTACTAAAGATGATCGTGTAGTGAGGATACATGACAACCTCGTGGAATACGGTATCCTTGTGTGTCATCCTGATATCTCTTCGTTTTAAGAGAACCTTCATGAAACTCAAGAAGTTTGTATATTCTTTAATGAAAATTTAAACCCACTCAAGTCGGATAATCACGTTGAAAAATCAGTTTCTACAATATGGAGATTGTGATTAGATTCAACTTCGGATAAATAATCCATTTGCTGAGAAGATTTCAATGCGGCCTTGAAGAGAACGTTACGGAAGTACAGTGTGATCTTGATATATTTTACGTAATCCTGTCTGTATCGAGCGATTCAAGAAAATCATTGAAGGTCAGCGGTTCCATAATCTACGACAGCCGCGGCAGATTTTTTTTTTATCTTTCTGTGACTGTAGTTAGATCTTAAGGCAATGCTCTGCTATCTCTTGCCCTTGGATTCTTAGTCATTAGGCTTGTAATATTGTATTATGGTGTAGGCCTATTTAAAAACTTGTGGCCACTTTCGTGTTTTCTGGATCGACTTTTAATCATCCAATTGGCTTCCATCATTGGAGTTTTATATATAATTACACAGGGAGTTTCGGAAGTGGTAAACAAAGCGAAGAGATACGGGTTCCAAAGGTCATTTTGAGTCGAAAATGTTCTATGACATTTTGTTGTACGGGCCGTAGTTTTAGAGTTAGGAAATGAATGCTTTGGGAATGGTCCCTAATCAAAGAAAGCTCAGTTCACATTAGAACATATGTAAATAAGGTAGAGGTTTCTGCCAAAAAGCAATCCGGATAACAAATATCATGACTGAACTTTTATAATAAATCTTTTACCTTATTTACTTAAAACTTCCTAATGTAAACTGAACTTTCTTTGATTAGTGATCATTCCCAAAACGTTCATTTCCTAACTCTAAAACTACGGCCCACACAACAAAATGCTATACAACATTTTCGACTCAAAATGACCTTGGGAACCCGTATCTCTTCGCTTTGTCTACCACTTTCAAAACACCCTGTGTGTGTATATATATGCGACGAATGGTACAGTTGGTTAGAGCACATGTTCAAGTTTGTTTTGTATATCTCAGAAATGTGAAATATGACCTACATTAGCCACCTGTCATGTCAGCGGCAGAGTGAATCGGCACGAATTCGGGGAATGGAAAACCCCCACGCCTACATGCAGAACGTGCGGGATTCCCCGAAAATGAATGTTTTCTGTGCCATATCGGTGAACAGTGTACGACCCATTCTTCTTCGCAGAGAACACTGTGACAGGCTCCAACTACCTTGACATGTTAACGGAATGGTTGTTACCACAGTTGGAACACGACACGTATGACTTCATTCTGCAGCAAGCCGTACGCGATCATTGAACGAACGATTTCCACAACGGTGGATTGGCCGTGCAGATGCAAATGATCAACAGCTGTTAACATGGCCTTCCCGTTCTCCAGATCTTACTCCCTGGGATTATTTCTTATGGGGGTACATTAAAGACAAGGTGTTATTACCACGGGATCTCAACGACGTTAAAATGTGCATTTCCACTGCAATTGCAACAATAGACGGATCAATGCTACGTCGCGTTTGGGAAGACTTTCAGTACCGTTTGGACATGTCGTGTTAACGATGGTGGCCATATCGAACATTTATAAGCAATGCATACAAAACAAACTTGAACATGTGCTCTATCCAACTGTACCATTCGTCGCATCGTAACTGCAATAGCGATTGTACAGGGCAGTTTTGAAATCGTTCAAAACATTTTTAATCACCCTGTATATAAACAGAATGGCTTTTCAGAATGTACCATTGTAATTGGAAATAATAGTGTCACAGAAAGGAGGCATTTTTGTAGTGCATCTTGCTAAAGACAGAATACTTTTTTTTACACGATACGTGATTGCCGCGTTCGTTTTCCGGATTTGCCTAAATAATGATCGCTAAAGTCCGCCAAACCAGAGAACGACCGTGGCCACCAGATGTCGCAATAGTAGAATTTGAATCAATTGTATATGTGTGTGTTTATGGCGGGAAAGTGAACATCTAGGGAGTTTGAAGTTTACGGAAAAAAGACGATATTTATTTTCTTGAACTATTCTGAATGGAGAGAAAATCGCCTACCGGACAATGAATATGCTTTCGCACATTATCATCAAATATAATTTCAAAAATTTATTTTTATTCATTCGTTCATTTCAATCGTTCAAAATCAGTCTCCTACAACAAATATCTTCTTAAATAGCACCAAACTTAAATCATCTTCACGGCAATATTTCGTCCTGTTTCAAGGACTTTGTCTAGCCTTTTTTACAAAAACGTACTTATTTTTTACAAATACCTACGATTGTAGGTATTGAAAAGGTTTATTATCTTCGCGCTTGCAAAGATGGAGGAAGAAAGGGAGAAAAGAAGAATTTTAACATCTCAGCGAAAGTCAAAGAGAAGAGTTTCAACTTAGGAATCTGGTGAAATTTTGACGATTTTAATAAGACTTTTCAAATAAAGACTGGAAATTTCAATTAAAGACATTGGAAAGTTCAGATTAAAGTTAAAATATTAAAATCTTGAATTTTAAGCGAATAATTTTCAAACAATAGGATTTGATTTCATTAATTGAACGTGTTTCAATTCACGTTTCTTTTGTTTTAATTTTTTAAATTCTTGGATTGTTGTATTATGTAGAATTTAGATTAGGGAGATGTAATTCTCTTTTCCTTAACGTTTTTGTAAAAAAGGCTAGACAAAGTCCTTGAAACAGGACGAAATATTGCCGTGAAGATGATTTAAGTTTGGTGCTATTTAAGAAGATATTTGTTGTTAATTTTATGGTATTTATAAGAAGATGTAATCAGTCTCCTACCTTTCCCAATTGGTTTTTTGACGAAATTGCATCCCTGAGATCGACAACACGAAGACGAAGATGGGATTCTTTTACTCACGTCTCGTCTTTTACTCACGGCACTGGGATCGAAAACAATTTCTCTGATGTGCCATAAGTAAGCATGTCATAAGGCCTTTTCGAAATAAGAAGTAACGTTAGCAATAACTTCCATTGTTTTGCTGCCAACGGTTTTCTGTGCCGGAGAGTCGCCATTTTTAATCTTCTCTCTCTTAGTCCTGGAACGATTAAGAGATCATGGGTCTCGTTCAAGGTCAAAGTCATCCTCTGGTTTGGCCAACTGTAGTAATTCTCAAGGACGATGAGATTATAATGAGTTGAGGTAACAGTGGGTTTTAACTAAATATTAAAAAATACTTAATTGATTCACGTTACATAGTACAATTAAATAAACAAAGGTTTTAGTTATTCGTGTTTAAATATAGAATATATTATAATTCTATTAATTCTAGAATTACTAATAGTCTTTTCCAAAATCGATATAAAATATTTATTTACATTAATTGAAGAATTGATTTGTTCTAAAAATATCTCGCAGATAGATTTCCTTTGGCCGAGCCATTTATCATTGCATTCTCATGAGATCAGTCTCCTATCAGAAATCGTTTCTTATTTGTATCTCACAGTCACAGAAGTGCACAGTAGACTTGGACCTCCTTTATTCAATCCTCGTTCTTTGGAACCTGCTATTTGGATCCTTTGTTCTCCAACAGTTATATGATCATCGTTCACCAGTATAATAAAAAATAAATATATTTATCGAGTTTTCGATAAATCACCTGCGAGGTTGATCTTTTTTACATTGTATATTATTATTTTATTTTAATAATATTTTATTTAATAATAACTTATAATATTAATTTTAAATAATATTATTTTATTTTTTTTATTTAAGTTATAAAATTACTAGAGTTTGCAAATTTAAACGCAACTAGAAATAATTAACTGAGTAAATGAAGATACTTCAAGGATTTAGGATTGGAAACTATAGCTTCCAAATAAATTCAGCAATATCAACTTATTTGGAAACAAGGGTTACTTTTATTTAACTTTTTTTTTTCGAAAAGCAACAATATTCTACGTGTGTTATTATAAATGATATTTACTTCAATAAAAACATCCTAACTACGATAAGCTTATTTCGCAAAGGTTGCTTTTTTGCTTCCTCAGGCTCCATTTTACAAAACTTTAAAATAACACTGTTATTACAAAGGTCTTTTTTTTTTTAGCATCCTACTATTGTTAGTATGTTCAAAATGCTTAAATTATTACAAAATAATAAGTACAGTTCACCAAGTATTCAGTTATTATAGAATAATAATAAGTACAATTATTATAGAATAAAAAGATAATTCATTACAGAATAATAAGCATACATAATAAAGCATAATTTCTTGGAAATTATTGGAATTTTGTAACGTTTTTGTAGTATTTTTTAAAAGTTTTTGCGAAATATCGCCTTGTAGTTATGTTTTTATTGAAGTAAATATGATTTATAACTTTTTTTTTTCTATAAAACTCCGCTACAGCTTTAGAACATTCGTATAGTGTTCGCTACATCACCATGACAGCTGGTCGTATAATTTCTCCTCTGATATTCTATACTGATAAGTTTTACAAAAGATCGAATTTCTTGTTTCTTTCCGTGCATTTCCTTGACAATATTATTAGTAAAGTCAGCAGTTAAGAATTGTTAAAATAAAATATTTCTCAGGTAAATATTAATGCAGGAAAAGAAGTCAAAATTGCATTAAATTACATAGTAGAAAAAGGAATAGGAATAGAGAAAATAAGAATCTTATGTTCATAAACATATGAACCTTCATTCTTTGGAAGAATAAAATAAGCAGTATTTGGTTTCCGCCTGCATTGGACAGCATCTTAAACTAGAAGTTCCTAAAAACAATTGTGTTTTCATCAGCGAAATAAAACAAATTAAACTTTCTTCAAATCTTTCTGATTTTTTAACGAAGCCATTGTGAAGAGATGTGAGATTGCCTGAATGCTTAAATTCTGAACTTAATTATAAACTCTGAAGATTAAAGTACAATTATGTATTGCTTTACCATAATGGCGGACTTTGTGCCCAATGACCACGAGGATCCTCTCGGAAAGTGCGAAACATTTGCTTAATAACTTAAAAAAATAAGTTTCTAAAAGAACTTAAAGCTCACTTTCCTTAAGTTATTATTTTCTATTTTTTGTTTAAAGTTTGCAAAACAGTATCAAAGGAAAATCTTTGCATTTGTAAATTATAAGTAAGAAATACTTTAACGTGCGCAACATAGTACAGTGGTACCTCGGGTTTCGAACTTAATTCGTTCCAGAACTCGGTTCGAAACCTGAAATGTTCGTAACCCGAAACATTGAAATCAATGAAATAGAGACGATCCGTTTCAAGATGAAAGAATCGTTCCTTTTTATTAACATCTGATCGTTCACCTGACAAAATGCAAAGAATACGTGTACTTCATGTATTAAATAAAGAGAAAGAAAACAACCAAATAAATTAAATGTAAAATAAAAAAAAAAGATTTAGTCTATCGTTTTTACCAGTGGAGATTGTTTATTTTGCCATGTTGTACTCATTAGCAATGGTACACACCAATGCCATTTTCATGTTTCATAATTATTTCTTTCTTTACCTCCACTGTTGCACGTTTCTGCTTCCTAGCAACACCACTACCGTTCTTCGAACTCATAATTGATGGGGTTAACAAGGAAAATAATGAAAGAGATAAACTGAACACAGTGCCACCGCTAAGAAATCTTTTACTGCCGTGTAGTAAGGTCAATGAAAGCGAGGCTGCGCACGCGTGCAAAACTAGGCTAGTGCTAAGCGATGTCGGTACTGCTTGGCCTTCGTTTGTACTGTACGCGATCGTTTGTCTCCAACGTTAAACCTTGCTCTCTCTCTCTCTCTCACCTTCGTTCGTAACCCGAGGTACTGTTCGTTACCCGAAACAAAAAATTTTCGAAGTTGTTGTTCGTAACCCGAAATGTTCGTGACCTGAGTCGTTCGTAACCCGAGGTATCACTGAAATTAAAAGATTCAGGCCACCACACATATAATAAAAATTAATTTATATAATTAAAATCCACGAACGTTTTCAGAACGTCCAGCGTTCCTTTGGCAAGTGAAAGTACCTTGGACTGGTATAAATAATTATTGAAGAATTGTATAAATTATTTTTTATTACTATTGAATTTGTTGTGGCCTCAATTTTATAATTAGTAAATTATAAATCTACCTACAAATATATCATTTGCCAAAAATTGATTAAATCCATAAGTACTAATTTGAACAGCCTAAAGGGAATTCGTTTCTGTCAAATAAAAGCACGCGCACAATTAAAATGGATTATCGTGCATTGTTAGACAACAAAAGAACTTGTTCCTTGTGTCTGAGATCAGGTTTGCTTTTGATGACACTTTGAAATCTGCGCGAGAAAGTCAGATTACATCAGAAGGACTCACAAAAAAAAATAATACAAAAGATAGGTCGTCCTTTGAGTCTCAACAGGATTCATTATCTGATTCAAAATTCTTTAGCGGGGATATAAAGGCCCACTTATTTAGTAAGTTCAATTTTCCTTAAGAAAACAGGCCAAACAGCAATAGTCAGAGAAAAACAAGAAAAGAAAAAGTAAAAACTGAAAATTGCTTGCTATTCATAGCCAATACTCTGTTCTTTTCTTCTATTTACATAAAAGTAACTTCCTAAATAATGCTTTTGTGAAGTCTAGTTTTCAACACTAAAACAACGAAGTTCTGTGTCCAGTCTATTGAGAAAAATACGGATTTTAAATTGATACAAAGCTTTGATTTAACTAAATGGCAGCTGCTGAATATATGAATAGATTGAGAGACTCGGTTTAGGAAACATTGTAATGGTCTCTGTGGGAGAGTCGTTGAGATGGAAAAACAACGAGTCAAGTTCTGGAACTGAACTGAACTGAATTAATTTATTACATGAAAAACATGGGTTTTTATAGTATTTACATTGAAGAATTTGATTGGAAGATTAGTTAAAAGTATACAGAATGATTGGATAAGAACATAACGAATTTAAATTAATTAACTGATTCAACGGCTGCAACGGAAAAGAATTTAAAAATAAACAAAACATCAGTAATTACAAACTAGAAAAGGAATGTTTTAAAATAAATAACGGTTAACGATTAAAATGAATAAAATACAGATAAATAATTCTCGTTGTTCTGCTGCCCTGACATTCAACAGAATATAGCAGTGAAGCCGAGGTAAGTTAGTTGCTCTTAAAACCAGATTCATTTTGCCAATTGACAAGCGACGAATATTCATCAACTATGAACCAATGATTCGTCGGTATATATTCGGCAAACGAAAACACGAGGACTATAAATCTTTTACGTAAAGAGTATTTAAAATCGATTAGGAAATTTCTGTTATTAAGAGGTTCAGCATACAACGAATTAAATATTCATAATTTAGTATCTTTCAGATCGTTGAAGGTTTTGAAGCCACCGAAGAAGAATATTGTGATGAAATGCAATCTGAGCAATTTATAAGTTTTTGATTATTAATTAATCGTAGCATTAACATCCGACAGAATTTAAAATAATTTATAAATGTAATAGAGATTGTAATATAGATACAAGAAAGAATGCATATGCATTCACTCGCATCCTCCATTAATTTTCGTAATTTAAATGTTGTTTCATACGAAGCCTCATTCCATTCGAATGATTTGGTTACTCAGCAGTTGCAATATCATCCAACTGTTCAGTGTTGACCGTAAGCAAACGATTTTTCCATTTATTAATACCTCAATATCTGAAAATTATTTAGCATTCACAGAATCGAAGTCGGAAACGATGAGAAATCGAATTTGTTTGATTCGCTTCATGTTATTTACATTTGTTCTGTTGAAATTGGAAGACGCAAGTTTGCAAATGAATTACAAGGTCGTCCTCGTTGTTGTGCTAACATCAATGAGTCAATTTAAAGTGGAAAGGTTTCTCGGTTATCTTGTAGTTGTCGTTCTGTAACAACATTTCCGTTGTTAACTGAAAGCGGATTTTCTCGCACGAACAAGACAGCTTTCTCTTTTGTGGCTACAAAGTTGGATTGCTTTAAGAAAACAAACAAACAAGATCAGACAATACGTATTCCGTCTGTCGGGGCTTTAAAGTGAGCAGCTTGAACATACAAGTTTTGAACTCTTTGAGTAAAGGGATGTTTTCTATATATTTGGAATTCTTTGGTGAATGGAAATTGGAAGACTTCTGAGATCTGATGCCAATTGTTTTCATTTCTCAAAGATAAACACAGTGTCGTTACAATGTTTTGGACAAGAACGCCACGAAATCATCTGATTTTTACCATCACAAAACCAATGATTTTAATAAAGTAATAGCGCAGAGGTTGATGAATTTCTCAAACGTCTCCCTGAACGTCTCCCAAGGAACTGAGCCGAAATATCGAATTAATTTCACCCTAAATGGGAAAAAAATCTCTCATCAAAGGTTACATTATTTCTGTATTTACAGTCGGACCTCTATTTAACGAAGGCGCTAAATCCCCCAAAAAAATTCGTTACATGGAAAATTCGTTAGAGATTCATCTTTTATTATTCAATATTATTAAAAAAAGTAATAATTTTAATGACATAAAGCATACATTACCACATGCGTACTTAAATTTTACTAATAAAGTCTGTTAATTTGTCTTTTTTTTTTTTTGAAAAAGTCTTTTCGCTCATAGTACGTCTCGCATCTTTGCAATGCACCAAAACCCCTTCAGTATTTTCTTCAAATTGTAATCCGCATCGGAGTGTTTCAAATGATTTTAGCATTTCATCACATGAAGGTTTTTTTTTTTATTTCTGCATCATAATCATTTCCATTTTCATCATCTTCATCTTCATCGCAATTCATAGTTGTATTGTTTTTATTGTTCACACTGTCCAAAATATCCGATACAGTTAGTGTTTCCGAGGCCTCAACTTCAAAATGAAATAAATATATTAGTATTAATGTGTTATTAGAATAATATTATTTTAATGCAATTAATGTATAATAAATAGAGAGAAAAAAATCACAACCGGACAACAAATACGCCTTCGCACATTGAGCCAACATCAACGGGAATTCTGAACAGCTGTTTCATCCTT
>JAFIDM010000179.1:26302606-26344776 GCA_023159025.1 Thereuonema tuberculata | reverse complement strand
TTAAAAAGTCGTCTTATACGCCGGACAATACGGTAGTTAGATTACGGACGTTAAATTTGCTTTTCATTGAACTTAATGTATAATTAACACATTATAGCGTACCCGTAAAATACGAATTTTCTTACTTATTAGAATTATTTTATACTTCTAAATTATTTTATATTATAGTTAATTTCATAATATATTATCAATGATTGTTGATATATTATTGTTATCCATATTCATAATGACTGTTATTGTTAACGTCATTATTATTTACTTTTCGATTTATTTACTTTGAAACTTATTTTATAACTTTTTGATATCATTACTATTATTATTTTAATTTATGGAATTTGAATTTATTTATACAAATTTCATAAAGTATTATTATAATGATTATTAATTATTATCAATATTAACCAAATTCTTCCACAATCTTCTTTCTTTCCATATCAAAAATATTAGATAGAAACACACTCTTCCATACATTGCATTAGTATTAAAATATTTATTAAAATACTAATAAGGGAGACAAATTTTCAGGAACTGTACATATTCCTTTTTTCAAGTCAATAATATAGGTATAACAGAATTAAGAATAAGCTTGGCAGCATTGGTTTAAAAACATGAACTATTAATAAAATTAATTGTTGATACAATATGCTTAAACATCTCAAAGTGACTATTAACTAATTTTATTGTTACAAAAAATAAATAAATAAAAGCATGGTGATACAACAAATTTAATTGTTGTTTACAATCTGACTTATAAATTGTAATCTATAATTTTTCAAAATATTGTTAATAATTTAATTCCTTAATATTGGCTGTTTTACGGTTATCAAATTTTAAGTAATCTCTAATAAGTACAATGGTATTAAAATTTACTATAGCTCCTTTATACCTATTAAAATTTTTTTCTTTAGAGTTTCTAATAACACAACTTTCCAATATTTTTCTTAAGCCTAATTGGGTTTCTTTATATAAAATTTGGACATTTGTGTCCATAACGTGGCTTTTCGTTATGCAATGATATGCTACGTCTGAGATGGTTAGTTAATTTGTGGTTAGTTAATTTGTTTTAATTATTATTACTGTTTATTTTTGAAATTAACATAATTTTGTATATACATACCTACCAGAACTCGTTTGATAGGGATTTTGTCCCTAATGAGATTGTACTGTATTATCCTTCTAAAATAAATGAAAAATAAATATTATTATTATTTTGCACAGTGTTTGTTACGTAAAAGTTTCATAATCCACAGTTTTAGGAATGGTGAAATGTATAAAAGAGCGATATACTTCCAAATTGTATCAGATAAGTGTATGTAATGAATTTAAAAAAAAAAAAAAAAGCGACTAGAATAGAAAACCCATTGTAAATCAAAATACTGAATTTATTCAGTTAATCAAATTTTAGAATAACGAAAAACAATTCTGTTAGGCAACGGAAAGATTTTTGAAAATGTTTACTAGGAAACATGTTTACCTTTTATGTAATATTAAAGAACTTATTGATTCTGACTTACGACTAACGTGACAGATCGTTGTAATCAAAATTCGATATTTGAATTTCGCCGCATCTCCATTTCACATTAACTCGTAACTGAAATGATATTTGAAACTCAAGGAAGACTGACATGATTGTCCCGTTTAATTATTAAGCATACTCGCTACATCCTGTTATATGTCTAATAAAGTAATAATAATTATTTAAAGACGTTTTCAGTAGTAAATAAAAATCAGAAAAAAATAGGAATTATAAACGTTAAATTTTCAAATTATTGTCATAGGAATCGGGAAGTCGTCGATCTCATTCTACCTTATTTTATTAATCATTTTCTTTTCTCTAAATATTAATTATCTGTTAAATAAATCCTTTCCTGAAGGTTTTTAATAGAAGAATAATTTCACGAGAAGTTGTTTTAAATGTTTATTAAAAATAATCTTTCAATGTATAAAAAATGCCGGAAACGATATCTTGGAAATTTGACAAAGAGCTTAAAAATGTCAACTTCAAAGCGTGACTGGGGCATGACTGGTGTCGTCTAACTCAACTTTTATTGAGTTATTCTCAATTCTTTAAGTTCGCAAGAATTTATAGGATCGCGAAATAAGTTCAACGTAATCGTGATCATTATACGTAATTTCTGACTTACGTTGTTTTATTTAATCTAAATACTGATAAGTTACAGAGAAAAAAATATGTTTATGACTCCTTCCATTTGAATTACTTTTTTGTTTGATTAGCTTTCGTTTGCCAGACTTCACTGGAAAGTCTGGATGAAATCAGCTTCTGACGTCACATCTGAGATCTTCTGAAATGCACGTCCAAACTAAATGTTTTTAATAAATGACTGGAATTTAGTTTTTACAATAGGGATTTATTATTACGTTCATTATTTATTCGAATCTCTATCATTAATGTGGCATTACGAAAAGATTACCCTTTACAAACTAAGGAATTTTATTCTTATATTGTATTTGTGAAAGCCCTTACTAATATAAATTATATATATATACATTTGTTAATAATAAATTAATTGTTAATTAATCTGCATTCATCAATTTGTCAAGAAAAGATTTTAATTGAATTACATCGAGGAAAGGTTACTTGATTTGCTGAATCTAGGACAGCTGTTTCATCCTTATTTCCATTTATCAGCCAGATTTGTCTATTTTTGATCGACTCGAAGGCGTGGAAGTGGGATCCCACAAAAACAAATAATAAGAAATTCACTGTAGCCAGTACAGTAGCAAAATGTCGACCTGTTAATTTCAAGGCACAAAAAGCATTTAATAAAAGGAATAAAATAATATAAGAACCCGTGTGTTTAAAGTACCACAAATTGAAACATGAAAAAAAAAATGGGGAACATTGAAAATGCACAATTTCATGAGTCCTAACAAGGTCTTAAAATTTTGCAAAGCGCTATAAACCTTTATTTCTAGAATAAGACATTAAAAGGGTAACTTCCAAGTTACATCCTTTAAGTGCAACAACTGACGGCAACAAACAATTCCTATCTAAACTTACTACTTTTCAGTAATCTGCATTTAAAAAAAGAAAAAAGAAATACGCTAGTTACACTGTTTTTCTCGAATACTAGCAGTCATAGTACGAGAAGTTTACAAAAATCTCCATTGGATGAAGAAACACTTATCTTTATTATATTCTTCAGGGTGTCTACAGAATCAGGGAAACCGGGAATTATCAGGGAATTTTGCAATTATTACTTAAAATCAGGGAATTTTTTGGTTGAACAGATTTTTTTTTTTTTTTTTTTTTGGTTGAACATATTGGTTTTTTTTTTGGTTGAACAGATCAGGGAATTATCAGGGAATTTAAAAGAAATTGATCATGAAATCAGGGAATTTTTTTATTCAGATTTTGTAGACACCCTGTGCTTGTACATAATTAATATGTATTACTTTGACTTTGATTAAAAATTAACTATTGATGTACAGTAGATCGTTTTTAATTCATTTTCAAAGCTTTTCAGTGTGTTTGTAAATTTGAAGTTATTTTACACAATAAGTTAGTTTTATGAATAAACAACATTTTTTTTTTTTTTTTTTTGAGGCCGACTTTGATCCTATTAAAACAGAATCAAGTCCTATTCATCAAAATTGCAAAAAAAAAAAAAACCTCATTTATCTTGATGTTCATAGTTTAAAAACTTCCAAATCGAATAAGAAGCCTAATAGATTTGTAATAATGCTTTTCCTAACCTACTTAAGGAAAGCTAAGCATTCATTTATATCTATATATTTAAATATATAGATATTTAGATACAAGTCTGGCGTAATAGGGTAAGCGAAGTAATCGAGGCAAAAGAGCGCCGACTTGTGGAGGCACGGCAGTCAATGTCGATCAGCGATTTTATTTTGACTGAAGGGTTACTCATTTTACGAGCATTGCATCAAGACGAGGGAGCGTCAAAAGACATAGCGCCGGCCCTCTATAAACATATTTTTACATATAAATAAATCAGTATGTCAGTAACTTTTGAAGCAGTGAAAGGATGTTCTGGAATAATCATTGATTGGCGGAAGATGATCTGCCGCTTGTATTGGAAAAATATTCACGATGAGGCCCTTGAAATTTGTTTTTCACTGGGCAAAATTCCCACAGAAAAGCATTAGAAACGAAACAATTAACCTTGCAGATAGGAAACACTGAATTTCTGTAAGATGCCAAACTTTCCATCGTAAACCCATTTAAATTTGCATATACAGTGGACCCGATTAAGCGGCTGTCCCAATTATACGAAGTGACACAAAGGTAATTATATTTGCAGTTAAAAGGATATAAAAAAAAGACAAACTACAGTTTAAATGAGCAACGAAGTGTTTATTTCAATATTTTCATCAAAACTAAATAATTAATATATGTATAGATATTCTTCATGCATTTCCTATTTTCACTCATTGTCAATACCCATCAACGTCATTAATGAGCTGACCGCGGATTCGCACGTTGTCCTTAAAGTTCTCGATAAAAATTCTATTAAAACACAACGCACAACGTATTAGAGAAAGTCTGTGAACATTAAAAATTTAATTTATATAAAAACTATGTTCGTATTTACTCTTTAACTTTTAAGTAGTAATTAATACAAAATTTCACCAATGGACCCTGCTGCATTCTTTTGATTGACTGTGCATGAACAGAATCAGTATTATATATACTGGTATATCTACTGATGTTAACGGACTGCCTTCGTTGCCTTCCTGAATGAAGAATCGTCGTAACTCTTCAGTGAATTTCCTGGAGAAAAGGTCGAATATACAAACCAGTTTCGAATCTGCAGGGGTTTTGTTCACATTCCCCGGGAGTAGTCTCGAGTAAGTACTACAATCACCTGTCCCCAATAAACGGCATATTGTCCCAATTAAGCGAAGAAAAGTAGGCTAGATCTGTTTTTCGATTAGGTTCAGTTGTTTGAACTTTGTCTCAAATAAACGGCTGTCCAGATTAACCGGTGCAAGCACATAGCCAAGATTTTGTTGGGTGTGTGTGGGGGGGGGGGTTCATTAAATTAAATTTTTATAAATGATTTTGCTTTCTTTAAATTAAAATTCAAAAGTAAAATGATTTGATTACTAAAATCTATGGCGAGAGTAGGCTCTTTGAATTTCATCATTTACACATACATACTTGAACATACATTCTTTTTTTCTTCCCTCTGGACTCCCCCCCCCCCCCATGCTACATGCCTGTCGGTGGCCCAAATAACCGGAATCCGCTGTAGGCTATAGATTAAAAAAATGGATTTTCGGGACTTAGTGTAGAATTTCCGGTTTTAGTTAATTTGAAAAAAATGAAAAATTCGAACTTATGATCATTTCTGTTACTGTATCCGAGGAGCTTTCATCGCTTAGTGGGTACTGAGCTTGCAGAGCTGGTGGCCCATTTCGGAGGTTTGGCTGGAGATCAAAATAACTGTGTTCGTATTTAAGTTAGACATAAGCATTAAATATGGACATCGTATAAATCATGAAGTGGAAATCTTGTATACAGAGAAAGATTCTAAATCAAGGAAAATAATTGAAAGCTTAATAATAAGGAACTCAAAGGACAAAAATATAAACAGAAATGACGGAGTGGAATTGGCGAATTATTCGATAAGTTTATGTAAAAAACAAGATAATTAATGCTTTTGGACAGTGTCAAAACCAAAGCGGCCCCGTAATATGCACAATTTTATAAACAAAACTTTACCGGAAGCGACCACTTTTGACCCCCAACTTCCGGTCAGGAAGTGGTCCTAGAGGTCTGATTTTTTGTACGTAGTCACCTACTTTTTGATGCTGAACACAATGGTGAAGGTTTCATTCTAATATCTCTAACCGTTTGGCCGCTACAGTGTGGCATCCAGACAGGATAAAAGCAGGAGCGGTCGCCTAGCGGTATTACAGGGAAGCTGTAACCTAGGGTCCGCTAATAATCTCAAAGAAAAATATTTTTTCAAGAATTAGCACAATAACTCTTTAATTATTTTAATATCATGATCTAGCATTATTACTTAGCTTTGTAATAACAATAATAGTAACAATTTATAACTAGAGACAAAATCGTGCAAAGTGATACACGATTTTAATTATTGTTTAACCCATTATTATTAGTTTTAATTATGAATAGCTTGAAAAAAAAAAAAAGGACGGAAAATTCCTTCCGAAAATTTGCATTTATTTATTTATTAAATTTTAATATAATTTCATGATGGAATAGAAGGTTAGATGACTTTATTATAAGAAATATGATAAATAAGCATTGTTTCAAATTTTAAAGAAAGTCCGTCTGTCAGTTTAGGCGACGGATTTCGGGCGTCAGGCTTATGGATGGAAGTGAAGACCAAAAACAAATTTAAAATAAAAAATCATAAATAAGCAATGGACCAAATTTGATTGTAATCGTCCAGATGTCCAAATCACCTTTGAACGTGATGTACGGATAAACACAGAAGACAGATGTTCAAATGGAACAGTAAAATCCACAAGCTCAGTCAAAATTAACAAATGCGGATTATTTTTTCCCCCTCGTATTGTTTTTTACGATTACAAAAAAAAGAAAATGTTTGTTTTTGTTTTTTTAAGGAAAATAGGCTTAAAGTAACGAAGGAACTTCTATTTTTCTTGAGTTCACCAATTGTATTCCACAGATAAGCTAATTTATTTCGTACGTATGTGACATCATTACATACATTTTAATCATTGGGATCAAATTTGGAGTAAACTGCAGTCGGACCTCTATTTAACGAAATCGGTAAATCCCCAAAAATAGTTCGTTATATGGAAAATTCGTTAAATAGAGATTCGCCTTTTAAAATTACTGTAAACTACATAAAACAGATTTAAAATACATAAACAATAAATATTATTAAAAAAATACTAATTTAATGATATTAAGCATACATTACCACATGCATACTTAAATTTTACTAATAAAGTCTGTTAATTTTGTCTTGAGTTTTTTTTTTTTTTTTTTGAAAAAGTGTTTTCGCTCATAGTACGTCTCGTATCTTTGCAATGCACCAAAAACCCCTTCCGTATTTTCTTCAAATTGTAATCCGCGTCGCGTCGGATTGTTTCAAATGATTTTAGCATTTCATCATACGAAAATTTTTTTGATTTCTGCATCATGATCATTTTCCATTTTCATCATCTTCATCGCAATTCATAGCTGTATTGTTTTTATTTTTCACACTGTCCAAAATATCCGATTCAGTTAGTGTTTTCGAGGTCTCATCATCAAATTCAAGTGAAAGATAATCATCAATCAGCACATCATCGTTAATTTCTTCTTTTTCCCTCAGCTGTATCCACATTTCCTCTAAGGGAATATTAATAATAAAAACATTTCAAGGAGGAAAGAAAAATAGATATCACGAAAAAGTTCGTTAAATAGAAAATGCACTTCGCTATTTGGAGGTTATTTTACGAAGAAATTAGCAAAATGTTCTTGGTTCCAAAGAAAAGTTCGTAAAATAGAGGTTCGTTAAATAGAGGTCCGACTGTATAAATATTTTGATTAAAGAAATAATTGATTGCTGTTTTTTTTGCAAAGCATGTGGATGCAGAGCTATGAAAGGGAAGAATTACTGCAATTGGTAGCCGATTTTTAAAATTAAAAATGATCCCTCATTATGTAGAAGTTTCTCTACGATTACTTACAGCATTTATTGAAAAGTGTTTTTCTCTAAGTTGGCCTTGATTTTGATTTTTCAAGAGCTCTACAAATGTTCGGGAAGAGATTTTGAAATTCTTTGAATTCGTTCTTCTTGTTTTCGTGTTGCTGCAGTGACTCGTAGTGTTGACGATTAAGCAGCTGTTACGTAATATCTTCAGATGGTTTCCAAAGCATCTCAAATAAGGAAAAAAAAAAAAAAATCGATCAGCGACATGATCAATGTTATTCTATTGAATTGGAATATTTAATTTGAAGCCAAGTTATTTCTTTCATTAATAGCTGACGTAAAAAAAAAAAAAAAAAAAAAACCTTCTGAAAGAAATTAGGAAAAAAAACCCAACAACATTATTATTACTATTATTATTAGTAGTAGTAGTAGCAGTACTACTTGGATTGTAATTAACTGAAAAGAAATCGTAAATAATTCCTTAGATCCATATGTTTAATTTTCCATGTCTTGTTAAAATACATTTTCTGTTAAAACCATAGGAGTACCCAGGATTTTCGTAATGGTGGTCACAAAAAAAAAAAAAAAGTCGTCCTTTCCCAGATGGGGGAGAGGCTACAAAGAAACCGATGAACATTGCTATAAAAAAAATATAGGTCCAAAATCCTAGATTTCTTCCATTTTTGGATGAAATGAGTGGTAGTGGGGGTTTACAACCCCTACTGACACCCCCTATCTCAGTACACCAATTCTTAAAAATTTTTATTTCAAAAGAAATCAGATTTAAAACTTAGGAATGACAGCTATGGGGATGTAAAATATTAAGCAACATTTTTTTTTTTATTACAACATTTTTCCTTCCTTCGTGATTTCAGTTATTTCCTGTTTACAGAGAAATAAGAACAGTTAGGGAAGTTATTGATGATGGAATGATTAATCAAGTTGAAGCTAGAGATTTGAAGAAATCTCAATTTCAGTTATCTTCATATAGTTGGAATACAATCTTTTTTTTTTTTATTAAAGCTTATCTTTTTTGTCTGTTGTTGAATGTTTTTATTTATATATACCTGTATATATTTTTTTTAATTATATAAATATTTCTTTGTTATTTTAGTGTCTCTCTAGCAGGGAACTATTAAGTCTTCTTCCAAAAGAAAATACATCAGTGGATAAAGATGTTTTACTTCAATTATGTCCAATTTTATTGTCCCAAATTGAACAAGGAAATTGCTTATCTGATGCCATGTCTCAGGAAGAAACTCGTGATAATAAACCATCCCATTTAGAAGGTATGGACCAAAACCTAAATTTATTTGTTCATGTTGAATTCATTCTTTTTATGTTTATCATCAGTCACTTGTATTCCATTTTCCTCACAATGAAATAGTCTCTTTGAATTCACTGTATATGCAAACTCTTACCTTCGTTTATGATAAACACTATGATTTTCACCAGTCAAATATACTTTATACCAATATTATTCGACCTTTGCATAACCTTAATATTCAGATAGGAATGGTCATCCCTTATCACCAACGATTTTATTGAATTCTGTCATTTTTTCAACTTCATCCTCCTTTTTTTTTTTTTTTTCTTCTACTAAAACAAACATCCAAAATTCACATGTAATTCTCTTGCTTCTTGTTTGTTGTCATTCTACTATTTGGTTGGAAACCCTAAAATGTCTTAAGGTGTGTAGCAATATAGGTTGAAGGATCACTTATGCATTTGATATACTGCATTTGGTATCGACTGGTCATGAGGTTCTTTCTGTATTCTGCATCCTATTTTGTGAGTTGAATCAAAATATGGAGACATTGGATATTCGACAAGTGATGCTTTGAGTTCTTACGAGGCTTCTCAGCAGCTGAAGCAAAGGGGAAAACATCTGTAATGTTTTTGTTGAAGACCATGTAAGCAAAACGACAGTGCAGCTTTGGTTCCAAAAATTCTGTGATGGAGATTACAATGTAAAGAATGTTCTTAGAGGACACCATGAAAAAGTGGTCTCAGCCAAGGAGGTGATCAAGTCTAACCCACATCAAAGTTCACGGGAGATAGCTGAGAAACTAGAGGTATCTCGCACAACAATTTTATGCCACCTGGAAGATCTTAGCAAAGTGCAGAAGATGGACAAATGGGTACCTCATGAAACAAGGCTAGGCATTACACAATTTGTTCTTCACTCCATCTTCACAAAGAAAAAGAGCCTTTCTTGGTCAGAATTGTAACCTGCAGCGAAAAGTGGATAATGTACAACAATAGGAAGCACTTGTCATCTTGGCTGGATAAGAACGAGCCATCGGCATCAATTCCTAAACCGCCTATTCACCCATGAAAAATTCTTTTGACTGTTCGGCAGTACACAGCTGGAATTATCCATTGAGACTCTCTTCCCTGTGAGCAAACCATTACAGCAGAGGTGTAAATGTCAGAATTGATTGAAATGCACCAGAAGCTAGGAAAGATAAAGCCTACACTGATGAATCGAAAAGGTCCCATTTTGCTTCATTCCACAGGAAACTTCACAAAGTTGGATATGAGAGTTTCCCTCATCTGCCTTATTCACCAGATCTTTTGCCAAAAGATCTTAATCTATTCAGACATGTGGACAACTTTCTTAAGGACAGGAGATACCTCCAAGACTGTGATCTCAAAAAAAAACATTGAAGGATTCCTTCAATGCCAAATCATGGATATGTGCTAAAAAGAATTTATAGCTTAAGACAGCATTCGCAAGATTGTACAGATGCAGATGGAGCCTATTTTGAGTAATAAAAATTACACCTGTCCCTAAAAACAGTTTTTGAATTCTTTCACTCCAAACCCCATCTTAGGATTTCCAACCTGAATGATTGTTCACCATCAGTCACAACTATCACTTAATCAATTATTAATAAAATAATAATAAAAAAACACTAATATTCACTTTTCCCAAAATGATTCCACCACCAGTGGCAAATTGCTGATCATTACTGTTTTAACTCTTCTCCCAATCCCCACACGTTTTGTGTCGTTCTCTAATGTTGTTCTGTTTGTACGGTCCCCTTTTCCCTCTAAGATTGGAGTGACCAAAGCACACTGAACATTTCTCAATTTTCTACAAGTATGCAGGTTTCCCTTTATTTAAGAAATTTAATCATTTATTTCCTTTACATTTCTTAAAATTTTCATGATTTCTTATGTGTTTTCTTTAATAAGCAGCCTGCATTCAATGGTTGATCCTTTGAAACTCCCTTTCTCTAAAAATTGTTTGTTTCTCAGTCCCAACCACGTATACATATGCTTCTCCAGTACATATGTAAAGAAGAACTAGCACTATTAGAAGAAAAAAAGGTCCACTTGACATTTGGTAACAAAAAATTAACTTGATTAAATACTGGATTCCAGTTTGTTTGCTCTTAAGGTATAGATATTCTGGATTAAGTCAGAAACCTTTTCTGAAATGAGATTAAAATGCAATTTTCCGATAGACCTACATGACGACTCAATATTATTGATCTACATAAGTTATTCTTACAATACTATTTAATTCAAAGCTGTGTGTAATTAGCATTGTAACCTAAGTGAGTATCTACAGTATATACAGTAAAACCTCGTTAAGTCGTCACTCCGCTTAAGTCGTCGTTTTCCTTTGGTCCCGACAAGGTCTCATAGACAATAATGTAAAATAACCCTCTTTTACTCGTCACCAAATTTAATTCTACTCCAGATAACTCGTTACCCTCAAAAATGGTGAAAAGCATCTTTATTCTCAAGTTTGGCTGCTATCTTTTCAGCCCCGCCCCTTCACTCTAAGAAAGCCTAGCCTTTACGGGGAATTTTCACGTGGGAAATTCACTTGGGAAATTACACACTTCTCGCTGCGACTCTTATCAAGAGTAGACGTTTTTCTTGACCGCTACTGAGTGTGATTTCATTTCATAGCGAGTAAGCCCCGAAAATTTAAAAGCGATCGAAATTGTTTTTCTTCCTCCAAATGTAACTGCACTTTAGATCAAGGGATAATTCTTGACTTTAAACGAAAGTACAAAAAAATGCTTGTAAAGGACATGATAAAAGCATTGGATAGGAACGAAAAGCTAGAAGTTTCGGTTTTAGATAACGATATTTTAATGCCAGTAAAAGAAAATAAAATATGGTAAGTATAAAATGTGTTTTTTTTTTTTTTATTTTCCACTCATTCATTTGCATGTATTGATTTCTGAAAATCTTGCTTTTCTCACCGAATCCTACAGCATTTCATAAAAATATTGTATTTCATTGTTTTTTTTTTGTTTTTTTTTTCAAAAATGCCCACTCCATTTAAGTCGTCACTCCGCTTAAGTCGTCAAAAATGTTCGGTCCCTTGAGTGACGACTTAACGAGGTTTTACTGTATATTTAACCATCTTTTTTAACCATTGCCATAACATATCTAAGTAAACAAGATTATTAACACTTTCCTTGGCAAAGAAAAATGGTCCGTACACTTTTCGAGATGAAATGTTAGAAAACATATTAACCCTGGGGGGAAATCACGGATGTGTGCATGAAGATTTTCCGTGCCTCAAACATGCACATTGTGGCAATTTACCTTGACAGAAAGATAAAAGTATGCCTCATCACTGAACACAACCTTATCTACCTCCTCCTGTAGACATTCTTGACATTGCAAACAGATTTCATGTCAAGAGTTGTGATCTTCAGGTGTGAGAGCCTGAAGCAGCTGCAACCCGTATGGTTTATAGGCAAGTCTTTTGCATAGGATTCGCCAAACAGCCATGTGAGACATTTGTAATTCTTGGCTTGCATGACATATTGATTTTTGAGGACTCCTAGTGGATCTCCTATGCGGTCCACAGTCACAGGCAATGGCCCTGGCCTGTCATTTCATTTGCGGCACATAAAAGCCTGTTTCCTTGAATTTCCTATACCACTCTGTTATTGTTTTGTCAGTCGGTGGTTCTGTATGATACTTGGCTCTAAAATCACATTGCACCCTTACAATTGACTCGGTTTTAGCGAGTTGCAAAATACAAAATGATTTCTGTTTGCCTGAAAAGACCATGTTTCAACACTACTGCCTCCTAATGGAGAAACAGTAACTAAATCACAGCATGTGACAAAAGAAAACTTGATTATTTACTTTTTTCATTGCCACACTCTCGTCCCTGTGGACTACAGACCTCCGAAATCCCGGAGGGAATTCTGAATCACCCTGTATATATATATATTGAATTTATAAATTAATGAATTTATGTGTACTTGCTGCAGTAAAATCTCCATTTCTAAATGCTTGCTACAAAGTCGCTTCAACTTATATGAACTTTTTTTCAGAGTGAATCTTAACCCACATGATTAATTTAACGCATTAGCTTTAGGAAATAAATGGAACAGAGACGTATCTTCTACTGAGAAGTAGAGTTTTTTTAAACTAGCTTTTTCTTTGTCATTTTTTTGTATATGCAACCTATAACTTTTATTTGCTAATCAATGCACAGTAATCTCTACAATACATATTGCTTCCAAATACCTCTTCCTATTTTTCCTATATTGTTTTCTTTGTTGTTTAGTAACAAGCTATCTGTATTTAAATAGTAGTAGATGATTTTTTAATACCTAAGGAGATTCACTAAAATGAGTTAAAGTAATGACCAGGAAAGCCTTCACTTAATTTGAACTAGTAGTAGGGAAATCTGATAATAGATTTATTAATAGTCTACACATGTAAAAATGACCATAGAACAGACCTTACTCATAAATATTGGAGAAATGTAGCCCCTGGCCTTCAATGCTTGCTCTTACAAGGGATATGCATGACCTCGAACGCTGAGAGCCGCACGAAAATCTGCTTAGAATATAAATCGCTCATCCCAAAAACAGTGGTATGAGTCATTCCCGTGCAAAACTCAGCTGTTGTCTGCTAGCACACTTTGAAGACTGAATAGCTGTGCAACACTATCAGGTCAATAGGAAAAGTTTATTGTTCAGATAGTGTAATTATTTTCAGCAGAGGGAAATGTAGCAATACAGTCACGACATTGAAATATTGTGTGTGTTTGGTCCTATTATATTGATATTTTATTTCTTCGCACTACCAAAGTTCCTCTCTTGGACCTTCAATAGATGATCATTCAAATGTCTCTCATGGTAAAACGTGCAGTTTTGCATGGGAATGACTCATACCACTGTTTTTGGCATGAGCGATTTATATTCTAAGCACATTTTCGTGCAGTTCTCAGTGTTTGAGGTCACGACTTCCCTTGTTAGACTAAAGAGGGATTATTTGTTATTTCAGGGGAATTTGAGAATGGAAGAAAATACGAAATGTGTATACCAGAATTAAATTTCATCTATCTGTAGTATTCTTATAATTGCATTATTATTTTCTTTTTTACTCCACTTATAATTTGCTTCATACAGTATTGCAACTTCAAAAATTCAAATTTAAAAAAAAATAGTAATAATCAAATTTAAAAGTTTATTGTGATTGTATTTATCTATACAAAGGATTTATATGTAAAATAAATTTCTTAACATAAAATTCTTGAATTTACGTATTAAATTCAATGATAATAATATTATTTTGTTTTCTTTTATCTTTTAGTTTGGGGTTATGGATTATTATTTGTAACTATTATAAGCTTATGCTCTTTGGTGGGTGTAAGCGTTCTTCCGATGATGGGGAAAAAATTATATAATCGGCTTCTTACTTTTCTGATTGGACTGGCAGTTGGCAGTCTCTCTGGAAGTGCAGTATTTCACTTAATTCCTCAAGTAAGTAATAGCACTTATATAATGATTACATATTTTTAATAATTAAATTTTGTACTTAAGAGCTACAAATTTTGCTAGTCTCAGTATTGTTGATGCTCTATACTTGCTGATTATTCTGTATATTATACCATCCCTTCACTATCTTTATTTTACTTAGTTCAAGATTTTTTTTTTACTAAAAGATACCACATATATCTTAAGAATGTAATGTATATATAGGATTTGATAGAAACTTCCCTTCTGTATAGGTCACATAAATCATATAAAAATATCTTCAAATTAGGAATGGTATTTGTTCATATTAGTAAATTTTTGCCTATATTACAATAATCCTTTATTTTTTATGATGATTATAATTATCATTTATGTTCAGTAAATAATTGTTGCTACATTTTCAGCATTGCACAATTTTCCACAAAGTCTTTAATTTTTTTAAAAATTTAAGTAGCATCTATGTCTGGTGTACAGAAGCTTATTGTAATATACAGGGCAATTCAGGAGAGGTTACTGCCGCTTAGAGTTCATTTATGACAATATTTTGAGCAAAAAAATGTCATACAAACCCTGGTCCTATTCTCAATATTTACAGAGTTACAATAATGTGAAGGTTGTTTGAAAAAGACGTCTTTCGTCAGTTGGAGTAAAAACAAATGAAAAAGAAAGAATGAACGTTTCAGAAATAATGTTTTCTTTTATTGGCTAGTATGCTTAAGATGAAAATCTGTTATGAATTGCTTAATTGCATTGTACAGAAAATTTGTATTAAGTTTTAACTATGACATAACATTATTCTGACAAACTTATCACAACAATTGTTTAAAAATCACACCAATTCTATTGACTTGAGTTTTGGTATACTCGTTGTTTGTAGTAATGCGTTTTCAATAAAGAAAACATTATTTCTGAAATGTTCGTTTTTTATTTCTCTTTTGCTTCTACTCCTCCAACTAATAAAAGAATCTTTACATTATTGTATGTAAATGTTGAGAATAAGACCCAGGTTTATGACATTTTTTTGCTCAAAATGTGGTCATAAATGAGCTTTATAAGTGGCAGTAACTCTCCTGAATCTCCCTGTATATGAAATCCTAACCAATATAAATAAATAAAAAAAAAATGTGTTTAGGCAGGTTAGAAGCAAAGTGGCTTCTATTGGATACATCTTTCAAGGATAATTTTTGATGTTTTTCTCCTTAAATGTCAGGAATTATTACAAAGTTCGATTTTGATAAGGTTAGAAAAATGATCAAGGTTTATTTCTGTTACAGTCTTCTCACTACATAATCTTACAGAAAGGATGAAAGAAAGACAATTCTAGCTATTCAGTACAGTCAAGACTTAAAAAAAAACAAAAAACAGAAATGCATTTGAATTTATGAATTTCATAAATTTATGAGAGTAAATTTATTCTTTGCCCTAAATTAAATTCCAAACAAATTCTTTCCCTAAAATTTCTTAAATAAATTAGATTTTATTCAAGTCTAAACTACACAATCTATATTACTAAAATCTTTTATTTCTCTGTCTGTCTGTCCGTCCAGCACAATTGTTAATTATTAGTTTCCCTTGCTGAGAAAGTCATATTATAATTTATTTTTTTTTCCACCTTGCATGGGATTCGAACAGAGGACCTTCGTCCTTGCAGTCAGAAATGCTAACCATTAAACTACTGCTGGTCCCCCAATATCCAATTCTGTTTTTATTGTATTTGTTCGTGCGCTATCAAATAATGAGTTCATTCAAAAAGGAATAAAGTATCACTTTTTGCCATAACTGCTTGGAATTGATTCTTCTTAGATTATCTCATACTTACCAGGGGGAGAAAGGGAGATGGCCCAGTTAAATCTAAAAATAGTACATCATAGTTGTTATTGCTTCAGTAATTTTAAGTACATGCAGGTTGGGACACTATGAAAGACCCTCTTTAAGCTATTAAGATTGATTATATTAATCATAAAGATAAACAAATATAACTAAATATTTTAATCTGAAATTTGATTTGCGTAAGTGCTGAACTTACAGATATACAGTTGGCCTTTTTAAAAAAATAGTCCAAAATTAATCTACACAGACAAAATGTAATCTTATGTAAAAAAAAAAAACATAACTAAATCTTGAAATCTGCTATTGCAGATACTTGAGTATGTTTTTTTTTGTGCTAGTTAAAGCAAACATGTTTGCTCGTGTTTATAATAGCTCTTTAAAATTATACACATTTGAATTGATATCGAGTGTTACGTTTTTGAGACTGCAAATGAAAGCCACTTTGCATCAAGAGAAATGCCATGGTTTGGTTGCTTCAGCTTAAAACTGAAAGTTTTTCTGTATGATTTTCAATAATTGCAGCAGACAGGAATCATAGCAGGGAAATAAAAACATACAAAAGCAAGAGGGTTAACATTCTTTTTAGACTTGTGGTAATGCAGGGATTTTATTAAGAATTATTTTTAAGAGTGAAGATCTTGCATTTATGTGTGAATTTTTGACTGATAAATACTAAATAAACAATAAATACACCTCCAATATGTAGTAATGTAAAAGAAAAAAAAATGTCTCATTAGAAATATTAGTCTGTGCATATTGTAAATATTTTGGCAAACATTTTTAAAAATTTCTTAAAGAAAAATTAAAGAAGCATTATTCATCAAGAACAAACAGAAATAAAGGAATGGAAATTGAAAATTGATGTGTAAGATGGACAGCAAAAAAAAAAAAAAAAAAATTAACAAAGTACATTACAACCTCATTTATCCGGACTAACTGGGACCAAAGGCAATCCGGAAAATCGAAAATCCGGATTATATGGGTAATAAGCAAAACAAATCCTTAAATAAACAGATGTACCGTGTATTAGGATAAAAAACTGTTTTGTAGCTTCAACGCCCTGTGACACTCTAGTAAAGCTTTCTTAAACTCAACAAAAAGCATTTTATTACCATAATTTATTGTACAATCTATGCAGGAACTGTACATTTAATCAAAATAAAAAGCGAATGTTTGGCATACTTAGTTATGTTCTTGTTATCTTAGTTAAAATTTATTATCTATGTGAACATTAAATAAAAAAAAAATGTCTACAAATCTGATCAGGATTATCCGGATCAACGAGGGCCGGATAAACGAGGTTGTAGTGTATCACTAAAACAACAGTTTTTCTTTAAACAACAAAATAAATGAATAAATAAGTATAATATAATATTATAAAGCTGTTCCGCATGGCCGAGAGGTCTAGACAGCAGTATGCTGTATGTCCGTTGTGTCAGAACCTGGGTTCGAATCCCAGCGTGGGCATGGCTATTTCTTTCTTCTTCTGTGTTTTGTCCGTTTCTCCCCTGGGCCTTACCCTCTCAGGGTTTTTCTGAATGGGAGGTGAATCTCGTCCCCCTTCGCCGATATCCTAGCCACTCCCTGACATTGTCAGAATGCGCTAGTTCCGTGGTCCTTCGTTGGCCAGTGTCCGAACAAAAAAAAATATTATAAAAATAGATATATCACAACAGCCTCTTTTTGTATTATTGAAAGTACTATTATATTATTAGTCACAAACAAAACTTTTAAACAAAAATGTATACATTACTGCAGTGCCGTAGCTAGAGGATTGGGGACCCCGGGGCAGAGCCGGTGCTAGGAGGGTGCGAGGCCTCGGGCAAGATGAATTTTGCGGGGCCCTTGACAATCCTATTTTAACAACCAAAAAACAAAAAGACAATCTTATTTTAACAACCAAACAAAAAACGACAATCCTCTTTCTTCTAAGTTTGCCAACCCCTAACGCCGGCTCTGCCCGGGGCAACAAGTGTTTATGGTTTCATAAAAAAAAAATCCCCCTTCGTTCGGGGGGCCCCCTTTGCTCGGGGGCTCCGGGGCACTGCCCTTGTGGTAGCTACGGCCCTGTATTACTGTCTTTTATTCTAGGAACAAGAATCAATTCTGTTATTAACAAGGATAATAATTATGTAGTGTTTGATATTCTATTAAATTCAAATTCTAGTCTTATGTTACAATGTAACACTTGATAAAAGGGGTACAGAATTAAACATAGCCCGGAAATTTGTAGCTTTGGTTTGAGTTATGTTTTTATTTATTAGTGAATGGAGGAAGAGAAAAGGTAAAAAAAAATACGATATTGCTAATATTGATATTAGTTGCCCTGGAGAACTTAGTTTCAAATATGCAAAGATTTTTCATCTTTCTCTTTTCTTTGTACAAAAAATAAATGATTCTAAAAGCATATATATTATCAAAAAGGCATTAAATAATATTTTAACAGTGTTCTAAATTACAGCAAATTTCAAATAACATTAACATTTATTTTGTATTTTTTTTTTTTCTTTTTAGGCCTTTGATTTAATCCCGGAGGACAATGAAAATCATAATTATTTGTGGGTTTCGTTAGTCATAATGGGAGGAATTTATATGTTTTTTATGACTGAAAGGTTTATGAAAATTTTAATGGATGCAAGAAAGGTAAGTATTTCTTCTCTCTCTTAAACAGTTGGATTGAATAAGGTTTTTATTCTAATATTACTAATTATAATTTGTTGCAATGTGTATACAGAAAACCAACTAACACTTGATCACTGTTACTTAATTTTTTAATCATTGAATGCAGTCAGTTTAAACATCAGCTCATATGTTTAATTGCAGTTTATTAATATAGACATAATTACCTATTTTACTGCTGATTGTATTTATGCAGATGATTATGATCCATACTAGAAAGAAATGTGGTGAAATCTTAATACATTACAAAATAATCATACTAATAAAGTTTACATGATCAGTAACTTTTATGATGTCAGTTTAGTGGAGTATCATTTATATTTTACTGCAATAAAATTTTTGTAACAGATACTTCTCAACAAATCACTTATTAATTTAATTAGTATTTCAGAATTTTCTAAATGTATGGTTCTAAAAGGTGCTGTATTATGCCCAGCAGAATTTGTCATAGCATTCAATTTCTTCATCACATTTCAGTTTTTTTGTTCTGCAATTGTAGCCCATAATTAGGCCATTTTTTAATATATGTAATTAAGGAGAAAAAAATATTCTTCCAAATTTGAACTTTAATGACCATTAGAATGTTTTATAGGCCATAATCAGTCACATTCACATTTGATCCAAATTTATTGTTGAGCTTTGTTATCAACAAATATGAAATACTGGTAATGAATCTTTGGAATAGCAATAAATTTAAGATCAAATCTGTTTCTAATCTACCTCTGCAATTTATTTCACTATTATTTTGATATTAACACCACCATCCAACCTAAGCCTTCAGACAACAAGAGTAGAACAAGCAAGTGTGAAACAAACTGCATCTCCTCATTCCTTGTCTGTCTTCTGCTAATTGTCTTTACAACAATTTAGTTTTTATATATTTCATTATTGCATATCACAAACGTGCTGCTTAAAAGGACAATATGCAGTATGTTCTGTCTGTCTTACATTATCTTTTGCTTATGTTTTAAAAACCAATGTCATTGCCACTGCTTTTATTATTTTGTACAAATCACTGATTTTGATAATTCAGATCTTTTACTTAAATCTATTTTCTTTTTAATTTCTTTCAACTGTTAGCCTAGTAATAGGTTTGTGAGTTTTCTCTTTTTCAAATTATGTGCTATCTCTTTATTTTTTTCCTTCGATTGTTTTAATGTTTATCAGTCCTGGCATATTCGATTGTTGCTGTTGTGCCTTTTTCAACTCACTATCACCAACTGCTTGAATTACGAAACAGCTTCCGACACTAAATTCTTATCTTTTTGTATGAACTTAATTGTTCTGTCACTTTCCATTACTTACATGGTGTATTTTTCATCTAGCTCTCTTAATACACCAAGCATCTCCATTACATAAATTAAGGCAGTTCAATCTCAAGGTCTGGCTTGTAGTATTAACTATCAATTTCCAGTTGTGTGTATGCAAATGGCCTTATTAATGATGTTGTAGCATCATAATTCCTGTAATTACCATAAACACCAAATTTAAATAAAAACAGAAAATATCTTAAATTCTTTAGGGGTTTTTTTTCCCTAAAAAGTGAATACTACTATTATGGAAATGCTTACGTTTCTATATTATACATATTAAACATAACATGTATAATATCTATATGGCATTTACCATAATAACTTTGCAGCAGTATTCATTTTCACAAAGAGTTAGAGAAATACAAAAATTTTAATTAAAGAGGGAATATGAAGAGTTTCTATTTTTACTTAAAATACTGTTAATAATGCTTACTTTAGAAATTGAAATGGAAAAATAGCTTTCAAAAGGTTTTCTTCTCTTTCTGATTATGTACTGAATCTGATTTATTAATTCACGTTGATACGTTTCATCCACAGTTAAACTTAATATTACAAATTTTCTGATTACTACCATGAAGAAATGAAGCTAATCCAAATTAAAACATTTCAATAATAGTCACATTAAATGTGTTAAAACATTAGAATTGATATTATGAAAGAAAATTATTAATAAAAATTCAAGCCATTAATGTTTATTTAGACATTTTGATTACATTACCCCTAGATTCCTGAAAATGTAATAATTAGTTTTTACAAACCAAGGAATAGAAATATTTATTTCCTATGTTTGGCAAAAGACTTCTTAAAGAAATAATCCAATCTTGTTAAATACAATGCTATTTTTTTTCAGTTTGGGATATTGTTTTTTTGTGCATCATTTTACGCTATATTAGAATTTATATTAATTGATTAAGCTTATTGTAAATTTTAAAATTTGGATAGCATTGTTTCTTTATTGTTTTCTAAAGATGTTGGCTTTCTGTTTTCAAAATTTGGTAAGTTGAATAATTTAATAGTATAATATTTAAGAGGTTGAATTTTCTTTTAATTCTGGGACAACCATCATAAAACAAAACTACTAGAAGAAATGTAAAATATTGTTATTGTCCTCAAAGTAATTCTCCTCTGCATTTACACACTTAATCCAGCATTCGTACAATATTTCAGTACCTTCCTGGAAGACATTTTGTGTTATATGACTCAGTGCTCTGGTGTTGTGTGAATAATCTCTGCACAACTATTAAACCTGCATCCTTTAAGGGCCCTGTCAGCTTGGGAAAAGATAGTAGTCACAAAGGGCTAAATCTAAGAGTATGCAGGGTACAGTACTTCCCTTTTGGGCATGGTATGATGTGACTGCAAATGATTGGTAAGCAGGTATGTTATCATGTTGCATAATCCAAGAATTGTTTTGGAAGAGATTTGGTTTGTTACATCTTATGGCAACATGTCATTTTCTCAGAACCGATACTTACCTAATTGATAGTTGATAGACTGTCCCTCGGTTATGTACTCATGATGGATCACATCATGACAGTCAAAAAAAAAAAAAAAACCAGAGAGCATCACCTTGCACTTGTTTCTGTCACAGCAAACTGTTCTTGATTGGTTCTCATTAGGAAACAGCCACACTTTGAATTGTCATTTCATCTGAGAATCGTATATGAAGCATCAAGTTTCATCTCCTATAACAATTTGTTGGATCTGTCTGTTGTCTGTCTAGATAATCAGACCTACATAAATCTCCATCCTGTAAGTCTTCTGGTCAACCCTAAGGCAACGAGGCACAAGTTTTGAACTTGTTGCATCTGTAGATCTTGTTTAATGATCACAAAATGCACTGAATGCAAGATTTCATGTCCTTCTGCCAGTTGTATACAAGTCCGCTGTAGATTTTCCTGGATTGATGCTCATACGGACTCAACCTTAGTTAGAGTTCTGACAGTAGGTCTACTTAATATCACATTGTCCTACAGTGATTGCTATCCCTTGGAAAATCACATATGCCATTCAAATACCTTCTGCTCAAAACACCTCCTCCATAGACTCTTTGAATCTTCTTAAAGGTTTTTGTTGGGTAATATCCAAGCTTTGACAAAATTTGATTGAAAACTGAAACTTAAATACTGATATGGTACTTTGATTACACAAAAACAATCAAAATAAAGCTTTTAATGATTTTACAAACATTTAAATGTACATGTCAAACTATAACTCATGCTAACAGCCTGTTACTCTCAAGGAATGAGATTGTCTACACATCAAATTTAATGGCGGATAATTGCTTCAATCGGGTTTTAATACTTTCTATTCTGTTTTCAGGAACGAAATAAATAAAATTCAAAAGAATAAACAAATGACACAGAAAATGAAAAATATCTGAGCTTTCATAGGTGAGAGTCTGGGACGGCCGTTTCAACCTTTTTGTGGACTCGTCAACCAGACCCATTCCCCGATGAAATGCTAAGATAGTGCAAGAATGATAAGGGAAACCAATCTTTTACCTGACAGCTGCCTCCCTCAAAAAAAAAAAAGAAAATACAATTAAAAAATCAAAACAAAAAAACCAATGCTTCAAATCCTGGCCTGCTAATCCTTTATGGTTTTTTTGGCCACTTTAAACCTTATGTAAATGAAATTCGATCTAATTTCAGAAAATAATAATGAAACTTGAAATAAAAATGGAATACTTTTATTTCTGCACCATGTGAATTTTTTTTGTAGGCTACGTACAATTGTTGATATATTTTATAAGATGAAATTAACCTTTGTTTTAATTGGAACAATATAAAGTCATAAAAGTACTCAAAAACTCAAAAAAAAAAAAAAAAAAAAATCTTGTCAAAACTACTCCTAAAAATGTCTCATTTTTTATAGTATTAAAATTTAATTTTGTAATATAAAATTGCTTTTTCCAACCAGATCATATTTAAATAAAAGCTTTAATTAAAAAAAAAATACAGGCGTAGTATCCCCAAGTGCTAGAATGTTTAATATGGCTTTCAGGATCAGCAAAAGTACAAATTCGTATTTAAAACTGTTTGTTGAAATGGAATTGACCAAAATTTTTCCTTTTTTTTTTCCTTATTAAGTGAAAATATTTCATAATGAATCTCTTTTTAACTTTATGCAATCAAGCAATTAAGTGCAGCTTGAATAATGCTCTTAATTATCTTGTCATTTAGTTATTTTATTCCAAGATCATCGCAATGTTATTTAAATAAGCTGCATTAAAACTTGCGGATTTTTCAAAACATCAATACTTTTTATTACAGAAGAGAATAAGCTCATAAAAAAGAAACAAATGTTGTAGGCATTGTTAATTGAATATTACGCAATGAAAATGTAACAGCAGTAAAAATAAATAAATTATTGCTGTAATGAAAAAGTGCTATATGGTTAATGATATATTCTATAAAATTCAAGATTATTAGGTTTAATGAATTTTTCTATAATAGTATTAATCATGTGTTTAATTCATATTTTTGTGTTAAATACTGTTTTGCCATTTCTGTGCTAATTACAGCTGAGATGTATGTGATATGTTGTCCATGTTTCTTTATGCCTTTTTTTTCCAGAGGAAAATGAACAGCTTGAGTAGAAGCTACTCTGATACAGAGACTTTGCGTTACATGGCTACAATATCAGAAGATTATCAGCGTTCTTTGGCTGATAGTAGTATCTCTTTGTCTGTGAGCAAAATCACGAACAACCATGTACATCCTAACAGTCCTGATTCCCATAACAGACTGGTGAGGCATCAGAAAGTCAGTAAATTATGAAACCGCACAAAAAAAAAATTAAAATAATTATTCTTTGTTCACTGAATATACTGAATGCAATGGGAAATAATTCTATCTTTCTTTCTTTATCATGCATTTTGATTTTCTTAATTTATTATGACTTTTTGTGTTTTTGTGTTTAGGTACTTGTTTTTTATTTTATTTGCTTGTTGTCATTTGCATGTGGTTGTGGTTTTGGTGGTGGTTTTCTTGTAATGTGTTTTTATTGCAACTAACCCATTATTTATATTTTTTCATTTTGTTTATATTGTTTTCTCTGCTGTTATTTGCCTGCATTCACCTTTGCACTTTGAATTAATTGTAATTGCACTGAACTTAGAGAATTCCTAAGATATCAAACTATAAGTAACTATAATGCAAAATGTAGATAAAAATTGCAAATTAAAGTGTCAGCAGTCAAAAGAGAGACAGGGTCCCGAAAATGTAATTATTGCTAATAAAAGGACTTAGCGTTTCTCATCTTAAGGAAACAAAGAAATAACAAATGAATAGGGGACATCCATTTATGATGTTTCTTGAATGATATCACTATTATTTGTTGGAACAGAAAATTTATTCAGATTTTAATGGACCACTTGAGGTTTACACCCCTACCGACGTCACGTATGACGTGTAAGCACATGCAGCAAGATCTTGTGGGATGAACAAACACATAACTTAGTGTGAATTACTCAAACAATCGTCGATTTTTGATATTTCAAGACAGAATGGTTTAGTACTGTGCAGTTCCTTATTGCAATAATTCTGTAAAAATGCTTGGAATATCCTTCTTCGGGGTGTCTACAAAATCTGAATAAAAAAAATTCCCTGATTTTTCCCTGATTTCATGAACAATTTCTTTTAAAATTCCCTGATAATTCCCTGATTTGTTCAACCAAAAAATTCCCTGATTTTAAATAATAATTGCAAAATTCCCTGATAATTCCCTGATTTTTTCCAGAATAACAAAATTCCCTGATAATTCCCTGATTCTGTAGACACCCTGTTCTTTAATATAATATGGGTTAAAACAAAGCACATGGCTTTGTTTATCCCACAAGGCAAGTAGTAGCCTGGTGGGATATTTTGTAACTACGAAGCCCCGCCTATCCTCAAGTGGTCCATTGATTTTGACTAATGCATCATTAGTTAACAGTTGATCATAAGTCCAGCAAATATGATTGAATTGGAACCAAACTTACATGATTAAATTAGAATCAAGACAATTTGTTTAATAGCCTATCAGACCAGTTCTTATGCAAACATACAACCAAACAATCAGACTAAGAAACTCTTCTTTAGATATTTGTCCCTCATTTCTATATCTATAAAGGGAAAGAATAGGCAAGTTACAAATATATCACTCGGTAATAAATCAAAAAGAAAAAGGGAAGTAAAATAGATTTAAAATGAAATCAAAGGAACCTAATCAGCAAAAATTTACTCGAGTAAAATTAAATGCAGACTTTTTACCGAATGCAGAATAACAATATTAAGCTCTTCCTCATTGTAAGGCAATGCAGATTTTCTTTTTACAAATTCTGTCTAAATATGTCTCCCCCTTCTTAAGGATCTGAAAACCAGGGGATGATTAAGATGCCATGAGAGCTTGAAACATTTTCATATTTCATTTTATAAAAAGGGATATGCTCCAAGACTTCAGTTAAGCTTTGGATAATTTAAAAAACGGAAAATGAGAAATTTCACACAGAATTTTGTAAGCAACTAGGCGTCATCTGGCATTTTTTTTAAATAATATTTTTGAAAATGAAATTTCTCACATGCTATTCATGTTAAGTAGCTAAACAATGCTAGATCCCAGATATCTTAACTTCCAGCTCCTTATTTTCTGTAGACTTGTAAGGAAAAAAATATATATTTCTTGAGTAACAATAAATGCCTCACTAATTCATGAAAACTTATAATTGGGATATCTTAGGAATTCTTTAAGATTAACAACCTAATTTCATTAATTGCATTTGAATTTTAGGAAGTTTTTAGTAGTAGTATTATTGGTGTATTTTGAATGCTGATATAGTTTTGTTTATATAAGTTGGAATTTCAGTATTTAATAAAATGCTTTTATGTAGTGATATCCAAAGTAATATCATGCAATTGATGATTCCTGATCTCGATGGCAATAGATTCCAAACCAGTTATGTTCTTGTACATCCCTGATTCTACAAAATTCAGGAATTCTATGAATGTCCCCTTTGAAAAGACACTTATTTTTGAAGAAAAGAAGCTTAATCATTTATTTATTTATTTCTTATAAATTTACAATTTCAATCCTACGAGATTACTATTTATTATTTTAGTATTATTTATCAGGGAAGATATTTTGGATATCATTATCTCATTAATTTGTAGATAGTTTCATAATTTTAAGACATAAATGTCATAAAAACCCAAATATTAAAAATTATATACATAAACAATTTTTATTATTAAATTTATAGCATCCAGATCGAAATAGATAAATTAAGTTAATAATTTGGGGGGGGGGGAATAACCATGCATACACACACACACACACACACACACACACAAAGAATGGTTTATTGTAGTTCATTTCATATTTAGAATGCAGCTGCATTGCTTAAATGACGCCTTACAGCTTTTGAACTGTGCTGTTATTTCTGGAATTTTGATTGACAGAAAATATCAAATAGTTTAGTACATTTATATATTCTTAAGAGAAATAAACTTATTTTCTTATTTCTAAAGTAATTAGGCTACATACAAGAAGTATATAATGGATATTTAAAAAAATTTTAAAAAATATAATTTTTTTTTTTTTTTTTTTGGCAGCAAGATATAAGAAATGATTACTTGAAAAGTTGTTGGAACTATTCAAACTTCCAACATTTTTATGGTTTTACAAATACTAAAGAACAGAGTTAATTTGGATGATTTATTCTTAATGATCTAACGCTGTTTTTTCTTTGTTTATTATTAAGTTGAAACTTCCAAAATGAATCAGCATTTATATCTTAGATAATTTCAAGAAAAGAAGACATTTCTTAAGATAGAGCTGTCAGAAAGAGATTTATAAATAAATCTAAGTACTGCAAATCAACATTCATGAATTCAGAAATTTTGAAAGTAGTTTTTATAAAATTACTTTACAGCTTCCCCCCTCCCTTGAATTTTAAATCATTTTAGGTGCTTTAGTAATTCATATATTGTTACCATTGAAATTGAAAAATATGAATATCATTTCATTTATAGCAGCTTGCAATAAAAATTGTCAGTGATTATTAACAAGTTAGATAACAAGGATATCATTAGCATTATTAAAAGCTATATAATGTGATTACAACAAACCTTTTATAAATACCTTTATAAAACCTTTTTCAAATATTGATTTAAAAATTAACGATCAAATATAGATCTTTATTTATTTTTTTTAATTCAAAAAGTATTACGATTTATGATTGTATTTAGTTTTATAATTGATTTAAACTACAAATGAATTATACATAGACTGTAATACTATAAACGTAACTTATTCTACTTTGAATCATATTTACAGAGCAACTCCGTGGGTCACAAACATGAACATCATATAGAATTTAAACAAGGTCAACATAGTGCAGTAGCCACAGTTGCTTGGATGATAATATTTGGTGATGGACTTCATAATTTCATTGATGGATTATCTATAGGTGCAGCATTTAGTGAAAGTATTCTCACAGGAGTCAGTATTTCTGTGGCAGTAATTTGTGAAGAATTTCCTCATGAATTGGGTAATAATTCGCAACTATTTATTTTATTTTTTTATTACCTAAAAGTATTTTCAATAAACTAACAAACAAATATTCAATTCAGTATATGTTACCTAGATTTTATTTCGTTTTTGCTAAATTTGTGCTGGGTTTTTTTACTCCAGCTATAGAGTGATATGCATGAGAATTGAAATCTTGCTTGAGATTTTAATTCAGGAGATTTAATTTTAAAACTACTTTATTCTTTGAAATGTAAGAAAATAGACTAATAAAACAATCTGCTTGTGCCCCAATTGAATTTAACATAATGACATCGGACATTTTACTAAGAATCGTACTGTTTTCAAGTTCTGCAAAATTGTACTGTTTTATGAATTGGTTTGAAAAATTTAAATGTGTCTGTGGTATTCACTTACCTTATTTTTGTTATCTTTTCCCTCCAGGAGATTTTGCAGTTCTGCTTAATGCAGGGATGACAATGAAACAAGCCTTACTCTACAATTTCTTATCAGCTTGTACTTGCTATCTGGGCCTAGTGGTGGGAATCCTGCTTGGTGAACTGACTGCTGCTAGTACTTATATCTTTGCACTTGCTGCTGGCATGTTTCTTTATATTTCACTAGTTGACATGGTGAGGGGTTTGCTAACTTTATAGTTGTTTTTTTCTAACAATTACAATTTACCAAAATTAATCTTGATTTTGATAGTATTGTTTAATACTATGAATGCTTACAGGATTTATTTATTTTTGAAATTTTCATACATATCAAATTTTTACATCAACTAATCATTTAAGGAACCAAAACAAACCTGTTTTGTAATAAATAAAAAAATCTAGTTTCATGTTAATTTATTTCCCTGGCACCAGAATTGCAGGGATACCGAACATTAAGTAAATTTTACAATTAGGTTGAAAAAAATGATGAAACTCCAGATCTTATTCATTCCTGTAATACTGAAGGAATTAAAGTATAAAGCGTAATAACTTAATTCCTGTTAACATACGCAAAGAAGAACTACCTGGTTAACAGGCTACTGATCGTTGTTTTGCTCATTATCGCAGAAGCTACTAAAGTGATTTGCAAGGAACTGTCACTGTTAGAAAGGTAATTAATTAGGGTGTAAAATATGATATATCATCACACTGCTTCATCATTTCTAGCAGAGTAGTAATAAAAAAAACTATCCAGTTAACAGGCTATTGATTGTTTCACTCGTTTGTAAAGGGGGTCAGGGGCACCAAACTGACTGTTTGCCCCGGATGAGATTGGATCTAGATCCAGGGCTGGTTTACACTATTTGTGGATATGTTTTTGTTAACATTACAACCTTTATTTAACAATCCTTTCCCTTATAAAAGTCAGTGCTATCACTTGACTAATTCTTTAATTATAATTTCATAAATTGATTAATGATAAATAATAGTAATAATCTACTAAATCTTTTCCCATTGAATCATTAATAATAGATAGGTGTTTTTCATTTTCCTAGATAGAATTCTTCATAATAAAATATAAAAATTTCTCTGCACTTTCTTAAATTAGCTTCTAAAATTAAGCATTGACTGTAACTATAATATATCCCTTTTTTACATTCCCTAAGTCTCAAAGAAGACTGTGAAATGAAAATAATCATCATTCATAATTTTGATATTTTTAGTATGAATCTTGCCTCCTTAAACAGATGATTATTTAATCCCTTTATTAAAATTTATTTTTCTGTGCTTTTCTTAGGTTCCTGAAATGAACGAGGAAGCTGAAATAGCAAGTCGTCAAGGTGTTCTTCAGGGATGCAAAATTCTTTTTTTACAGAATTTAGGTTGGCTCACAGGGGTAACCGTTTTATTTGTTTTGGCTTATTTTAACAAAGATATTACTTTTGAATGATACTACGACTAAAAAAAAAATGTGCAGACGTTCTTAAATGTTCACTGTATTTTTAAAAAAATAGAATTACTTTCTAAATTTATAAGTAATTAATAAATTTTCTTTTGTTTTCTCTTGAAATTAAAAACAAAGCAATATTTATAACTAAAACATTACAATGTGTATATATGTAAATATAATGCATTGTTATCACACAGGTATTTTTCAAAAGGTAATCTTGTATTTGCTATATTTCTACTTTTTACACACAAAACTGTTAACCCCTAAAGTTCTCATTTTCAGTTATATAACTGTAATTCAAGAAAGTTTTATAAGAAGTATTCAATTTAAAATAGAATCTGCTGGAGTCAAAACATTTAAGCATTCCCTGTACTGATTGGAAAAGTTTAAGAACAGTGGTTATAATATTAAGAAATGAAACTTTATTATTTTAAAAAAAATTTTGTTGGATCACTATACAAGCACTAAATGTGAAGTATCAAGATATTTATATCACTGTTACAATAAACACATGATGAATATCAAATAATAAACATCTTTAAATATTTATTTGGTATACCATGTACAAATAAAGATCGTTGAGGAATAAAATATAAAATTATATATATATTAGTAAATCACTCGGAATGTTGTTGATTTTATAAGATAGAACTATATTTTATTTAGTATTAATTTTTTTGGTTAGCCATTTACCTCTCTAGCAGCAATCAGCCAGAATAAAAATTAAAACAGGATTTTAAAACATATTTACATTTTCATTTCCTCTCATATCTACCCTTAATAGTGAATTTTTGATTAAATGATGCTTTTACTTTCCAATGCCAAATATTGATAAGTTAGATGGAGACATAAATATTTTTTTAAAAAAATTGATGGAAATAAAAGACGTTAATCATGTCCATCAACAAATACAAATTGTTCACCAGACCATAAAAATTCCATAGGAAAAGGCTTATGTAGGCTTAAACCTTAAAAGAAAATCGTACAGTAATGATTGCATTTTTTATAGTTATTATACAGCTGTTTAGCCACAAATCAGAGATTCATTGGCTTAGCAAAAGATTAGCTTTGATGCCAATTCTTATATTTCTTGCATCTAACAAAATCAAAGAGTTTTCAGTAAGTTATCTTAAGATAACTTTCTCGTTTAACAAAATCCCTCCTTTAATGGAGCATGTATTATATTTGAATAGTGTTTAATTAATTAATAAAATAATCAGTTATTTTCAAGAAAATCATTGAATTTTTTTTTTGTATTAGAAATACAGAATGGATGCATCAAAATTTAAGTATATAGTTAATCCATTCTTGAGCCGTTATTATAGAAATAATTTTTACAAAGATTAAAAATTAATTTCCTGGATATTTACTAAACATTAAAGCTTCGTTATCAGACTTCTACATTTATCAATGAATTATTAAAGTTTTGTGCGTAGGAGTTTATTTATTGGTAGTTTTCTTATTTACTTTATGATTTTTACATTTCTTAATCATTTAGGTACAACTTCTTCATTATTAAGAGATTATTGATGTGTTATTATTTGTTTCCTTCCATTTTGTACTTTCTTTTTCTTGCTTTTTTTTCTGTTTAGCTGCTTAAAGAATAAACTGTTTAATTGAAAATTCACTAGAGAGTGTAAGAGTGAAGATAATACAGAATATGTAGATATTTGTAGTTTTATTTTATTTTTAAATAACAGTAGGTAATATTGTTATTTAAATGCAAATTGCATTACAGTTTTTAGAAATGTAAATCTAATTTCTTTCTTCAGATACTTTAATTGTTCCAATTTCCCTAAATTTTTATTTTGAAATTGTCTGACAGTGTTTGTAGTGAAATTCTAAATTAACAAAAAGGTTTTTTTGTAAGTACTGGCTATTTTCTCTAAGTAGAAATTAAAATAAATAAATATAAATAACTCACTCCGAAAATTCAGTGTAACTGAAATAATATTGTATGTGGTTAATGAAAAAGATTGGTACTAAGAGATAAGTTAAACAACATACCAATCTCTTATAGCTATTCCTTATCGTTCACCAAGTTTAAAGATTACAATGAGCATCTTCACTTTCAGGAGTAAAGGTAATCATTCCTTGAAAACGATTTTGTTCAGCATTTTTGGATTATCATTTGAAGTCTTCTTCAACATCAATATTTTGATGCAATGATGTATTTATATTTTGGGGAGGGCTATGCTAATTTTTTTTCTGAGCCGACCCTGTACATTTAATTTTCACGTTACTTTAAACAACAGGAGGAGAAGAGGAGGCTGATCCTAGCTGTGATCTCCACGCCCCCTTAAATACACCAATATTTTAGAAAACAATTTAGTAAAGTTCAATTTTTAATAAAAGATGGGAGAAGAGGAGAGTGTTAACTCTTAAAACTTATCATTGTATTACTTCTTTTATTGTGTTTTAAGTTGAAAATATAATATTTAAAACTAATCTTTAAATTCTAAGCATCAATTCTGTGAAGCATTAGTGAACTTTTGAGTGTTAAAATGGGATTGTATTTAGGTAACTTGTAAAGAATTTTACCTCGAAAAAGGAATCAAGCCAATTTCACCGACACAATTATTTCATAGTTTTAATATTAAATCCATGTCATTGTTATTTTTTTTTATAGTAATTACATCTGTAGAGTTAATGATCATTCATGTCATTTTTCAATGGACTTAATGAAATCATGTTTCACATTTGCCACTGTTATAAGTAGTTCATTTTTTGAAATTAACGTAGCTCTTTAACATTTAAATAATTTATATTGTTCACATTGCATATCAAACGTTGTATATAATAAATTGCAAATAATTTTTCTTGTTAATGTCTGATGTTCCTTAATTAAACTGAAAGGATCTTAAATTTTTACTCAAATATAGTTTTTTTTTTTCTTTTTTAATGTTTCTTCTTAATTTAATACACAGGGTGGAGTGCAGCAAGCTTTCATTAACTTTGATGGTTCATTATCGTTGATGGTTGGTGCATCAAGTGGCATTTTCTGAGCACCAATGTTCATTAGAGTTTTAACAGCTGTTAAAATTTTATGACTCATCAGCGATTTAACGACTGTTAAACCTCTAACGAACATTGGTGCACGGAAAATGCCAGTTGATGCACCAACCATCAACGTTAACGAACCGTCAAAGTTAACGAAAGCTTGATGCACTCCACCCTAAACTTTTCATATAAAATAAGCACTTACAATTCCCTAATCTACTTGTAAATACCTTTAAGGGTAGTACCAGTATGTTAGGATCAGTGAAGAAAGTAAGTTTTGATATATATTTGAAAAGCAACTGCTGATTTTATGCTGCATGATTAAAAAAGAATGTAAACTTTCTACTTTCTGATACATTAACGATCAGATAGGTACTTTGATATGCATTTGTTAGAATAAGGGATATGATCAAGATGATTAAAATTTGGCAGCTTTTGTTATTTAACCTATAATAATTTTAAACAAACATGCGGTCGATCTATTATATTCAAGTGATGCTTATTCTGCCAAAATGCTGATAAAAGGATATTGCCAATTAGGAAGTTAAAACATATCTGTTTTCAGAATATAATTTAGATTTATTGAAAATTGTAGTTAACAAAAAAGTAATTTGAATTGATAGAAAGATGAAGCAGTATATCCTTTTTTGGGAGGGTTTGAGAAAAACTAGCAAGGAGATGTTTAAATTAAACCAACACAGCTACGCAACTTTAATCTGCGGTGAAAGCCATAAGATAGATAGTAACGCAATGAATACTTATAAGTAGGAAGATAAAATTCAAAATTAACTGAAAATTAGTTAGGGCCCTGCAAAGAAAACTGAAAAACATATTCATCACCAGCCTTGGGCTCATAGCCCTTACAGGATCACTTTGGTAGTTGAGGCACCAACGATACATAACTACATCAGGATGAAGTTGGAGTTGAGTTGTCAATCCTTCACACTCCTACCTTCAATCGCAGGAAAGAAACCTGGTCCCCATTTTACAGAGCGAAGAGGGAATCCTAAAACCCACCTGAGCAGGAAAATCCATGAGCTCTGCCAGGAATTGAACTTGGCTCCTCCATCCCATTGGGTTAATACAAGATTTTAATCTATTAAATGAATCTTTTTTTCCATACAACAACTGTGCAAAAATCTTTTTAAAAAAGACAAATAATGGAAATCTTGTGTTTAATATATCCTATAAAGTGTCCTTAAAACATCTAAGAAAAAAAAAAAGTAATCTTCACTTCTTCAGAATTGCATCTAAAATAGAAGATCTGTAACACATTGTTTTAAATTTCAGAGAACAGGATTTTTCTTCACAGCAACTGATAACTTGCAAATGTTGTAATCTTCAAGATAATGATAGAAAATCCTCCAGACAAAACAACCATACATAGACCCTAGACACTGTGTGCAATAGAATTACAGGATCAGTACAACAAATTCCACTGTTTTCAAAATACGAGGAATATTTATTATAAACAGAACATTGCTGCTGATAGCATTCCAATATTACAACATATTGCACTGCGTTTTGACGAAAATAGCAGCACAATATCTTACTCAGAATATTTTAAGCAATAGATTTAATCACTTTCAGAGTAGCAATAGAAAAGAAAAAAATTCCAATTAAAAAAGTAATATTATTAAATATAATCCATCTTTATTATTGTTGATGCAGGTTTGGATTTTGCTAAACCATTGCAAAACAAATTAATTATATAGTTTATTAAACATACATAACACAATCTTGAATAGTAACAACTATTACAAACTTTGTTTTCACACAAGGAACGTTATGACAAAGTTTAAAAAGCACAGTTTTCTGGAACGTTACTCCTTTGCATCTACTATTTCTAATAAACATGAATTCAGTAATTTTCTTGTGCCATCATTAGAGAGCTCTTCCATAACATTTTGATAATTGCTTTGATGTGGATGTCAAAAAATTAAACTTGTGATGATTTGTCAGTTTACATTCTGAGGTAATGCTATGCTATTTGAATGCCAGTAGAACAGAAGATAATTATGGTAAAGCATTAATACTTTAGAAAGCAAGTTTAACGTCCGTAATCATTTATAAATGGAGGGAAATCGCCAACCGGACAATTAATATGCCTTCGCCCATTGAGCCAACATCATTCGCGGGATCGCATTTGCTTTGGGTGGAGCTTTCGCCCGGCGAGCCAAACATCAACGAGTAGATTCTGCTGATGAGTCCCCAATAAGGACGAAACTATTGTACAGAATTCTCGTTGATGTTGGCTCAATGGGCGAGGCATGTTAATTGTCCGGTTGGCGATTTCCCTCCATTAATACTTTGTTGTACAGTTATCTGACTTATCAATTTTTGATGGGCAAGTCCAATCTAAAATGATGAGAACATAAGTTTAAAAGAAGGGAAAAGAATGGTACAGTAGAACCTCATTATAACGGACGTCGCTTATAATGGACAGTTTTAAAAAAAATGGTCAGCCTACAATTGAGGTGAGGAAGTGAAAGACCATTTAAATTTTGTTATTCAATATGTTGACAATCAACAAATGAAAATGTGTTTGAAAAATTATGAACACCTATGGCACCTCCGTCAGTTATTAACTGAAGAAATAAGCAGCAAACAAAACCAGCAGAAAATAAATTATTTTTTCAAACCAATGAATGTAAGCAATCAACAGGAACCAGGACCTTCTTGTTCTAAAAATTAATGCAGTGTATACTTACACATCTTTTTCAATTCAACCTACTATGTTGAAGGCTGTTTTTTATTTGATATATAATAAACACTTTTTATAGCTGACTATTGTACTTTCATTGATGTATACCTGCTGCATTACACCCCTATAAGAATTATTTGTTATAAACCGGACTTTCATTAAAACGGACAACCTTCAGCCCCTATTAGTCCGTTATAATGAGGTTCTACTATACCTCCAAATCTAAACTAAAAAACAAGAAATACACAATAAAAGTAAAGAGTAGAAATTCCTTACTCTCAACTGAGGATTGGCAATAAACCATGAAACAGCTGTTTTGAGATGTCACTTCTGCACTTACAAACACTAGGTCTAATGTTTAAAAGAACTTAATAATAGACAATGTACCTTTCAATTGGTTTGTGTTTTTGGTAACCTGTACATCATTAAGCAAGTTGGTCATTTTGTACTTTGTGATCAATTCAACGATGGACAAAATTGGTAAAGAGCTTTTACAACCATTCTCTAATAAATTTCCAAAAACTTACAAACCATCAAACTTATACAATTTCTAAAATGAATTTATTTAAGTGCACTTAGGTATTTTACAAAAATAAATAAAAATAGTGTACAAAATATTTAACAATGATTAGTTTGGGGTGTTTAAAATAAATATTTAGTGAATTATGATTTGTGAAAATTTACAAATGTTAGATCGAAAAATAGTGAAATTTTCCATACAATACAACTAGGGATAGATTTTTTAAGATACTCCTGTTTTAATTATTTTGTAGAGGGCATTTGGTGTGTTGTTTTTTAAAGCATTTCTGCATCCATTTATTAGCTGTGTCTTTGCTTTCCCAACTAGAAAATAAAAAAGATAATATCAGTCACAAACTTTTATCAGTCATTTATATTGAATTTCCAGTATTATTTTATCTCTTACTGTTATATCACAAAGAAGAGTAAATCTTTTTGTTGTCAAAATGTCTTGCGTTCCCTTTTCAATAACTGAAATTGATTATCCCTAATTAATTCTAGCAACCAATAAATATTTAAAATGTATCATATTCTACTTTTAGGCTTCTATATAGAGCATAGCTCACAGCAAAAGAAGCCTTAGATCCCCCACTCTGTCTGTTCGTCCGTTGCGAGAAATTCATATTTCAGAAACAACATATGCTATACCTTTTTAAAAAAAATATTGTCTAGACTAGCTCGTAGTCATTGAGAACTCGTTTCTAGCTTTTGTGGTTTCCTCTATAGGTTATAGGTTACTCTAGAATTTGATCTAAGTTTATAAATCTTATAATGATTGATCTATTTTTATTATAATGGAATCTCCCAAACCTATGGAGAGCTTCTATTTTTTCTGTGGAGTTTTGAAGTTGTAAAGTTTCCAAGATTTTAACATTCACTCTGTACAGAAGCCGTGGGGCATTAAGCGATCGCTACTGGGATTGCTGCTCCTACCGTGTTTACTACTAGGGCCTGTGATACTGGAACCAAAGACATGTTAGGGCTAAAAGAGAAAATATTTCGCCATAAAAAAGTATACCTCAACAAAAGTGATTTTGTCATAAAAACCAAAGCTTGTGGTTTTCCTTCTTTTAAAGAACTTACAAGCTTTAGTTTCCTGCAGATTTTGCAAAATTATAGATAGAATAAATTAGCATCTTAAAACAATAACAGGAGTAGATTCAAGATAATGTGGTAATAGTGATTTCTCTCGACTACAAGGATGTCAAAAGGTTAGCTTTTTGACAGATTCCTTTTTATTAAATAAATGCCAAAAAAAAAAAGACTTTAATATAGTGTTCCCATTTATGAAGTTCCTAATTGCTATGCAAAGGATCTTATTATGGGATTCTGCTAATATCAAGTTAGCCCAGCATATATTTTTTTTTTCAAATTTCTTTTTGTAATCACTATTATTATATGCAGGGCAAATGGCAAATATTAGAAATACGAGTGTCTTTCAAATGTCTATAATGTAGCAATACCAACCTAGTCACAGCAGCTTCCCTCTGCATACCACGGTGGAAAAAGTCTTATGGCTGTGACTCCAAAAAGTAGTTCACAGCACGACAAACATCTATATCATCAGGGAACCTCTTCTCTATCAAGAATTGATCATTTGATGGTGAAAGAGATTATAATCCATTGAAGATAAGATTTGTAGAATATGGAAGGTGAGGAAGTGCTTTTCATGGAGTATTTGCAGTCTTTTGTGAGACAGAAGGGCACTTGTTATCGTGCGAGAGAATGATACCATGTGTGTTGAAGTCTTTGATGTATTTCCAGCAGTTCTGTTATTGATGCTCTGATGAATAACTCCATCATACCACCAATCTTTTTTGTATGTCTAGCAATAATTATATTAAAGAATCCAAGCATAACATTTCTTAAAACTTAAACCTGCCTCTTGGTTTCAAAGGTATTTCAATAGGAGCCAGAGAGAAATGAAAAAAAGTAATACTTCTCATATCTTACCTCTTAACTGACCAGCTCGTTGAATTGTTTGATTAACGATTTTCAAGCATTTCAGAAGCTCCTGATGATTATTGCTTCGTATTTTATATCCATTTATCAGATCTCTGTTTAGATCAAACAATTCCATATACCATCTCTTCATGCTTTTCCTAAAATATGGTAAGAACAGCACTTTTAATATTTTAGTAAAAAATATGAAAGTGTAATGGTTAATTACTCTTGAAGAGTTAGTAAAAAGAAAAAAAAAATGTTTTCAATAAAAACTCATTGATAATTATTGATTTTCTTACAAATCTCCCATTAAGCGAGAATCTTCTGCTCGAATAACAAGTGATCGAATGTATCCAGAGTTGTCTGCCATATCAGCTATCATGGTTTGTCTTGTTGCATTAAATTCTTCAACCTAAATATTAAAAAGTCATTAAGTAACAATAATGTAATTGAAATTATAATATTAATTTTAATTCTGTAATTATTCAGTTTGATTTTATTCTCGAAGGATGTTTTACTGGTTATTCTTTCACCAACAAGTAGAATCCCTCTACTTTTTCTATGATTTCCAATAACATTTAAATGATTGTTAAGTTCCCTCATTTTTTTGATTAGGCGTTAATGTTCCAATATTCTTTCAATTAACTCCAAAAGAACTGTTCTCTATTTAGAAATATTTTAGAAAGCAATACCTTTTGTAAAGTGGCAGCTAATTGCTCCATTTCTGCAGGGAATTCACAAGTCACAGCAAGTTCATCGAGATTAAGAAATGATGCCAATGTTTGAATAATGTCCCCTGCTAATTCAATATCATCTGTTCTAATGGTCATCTAGAAAAGAAAGAAATTAGAATGAGTTCTGATACTTTCTTTTTTTAATAGATTAATATTAATTAATAAAATTGGCTTTTCTCTATCTGTGAGCAGGAGTTACTAATACTAAAAGGGTGATATAAATTTGAAAATGAATTGTGTCCAATAATAAAGAAAAGTATGTTGTGAATAAGAGTGAAGAGTTATAGAGCTCACTCATATGCAGGATAGTTAAGATATTGGTGCTTGACTTTAAACCACTAAGAAACATTATTGTTGTTTCAAAAAATTCCATAATCTTCATTTCAAAGAAAATAACATACACAGATAAACTCCTTTTACAAACTTTTAATTGTAATATTTCGTCTTCTTTGGGCAAGAAGACTTCATCAGACAAAGGAGGACACGAAAAATATCGCTTTTCCTCCAAATTTGTTTTACATTAAGATTTTCATTATTTTTTAACAAACTGTAACAATTTGTATACGTGTCGTCTTTGAATATAATAATTGGACCATGAATACAAATTGTTCCAATTAATGTATTCACCAAAGACATGTAAACAAATTGTTACAGTTTGTTAAAAAATAATGAAATTCTTAATGTAAAACGAATTTTGAGGAAAAGCGATATTTTTCCTGTCCTCCTTCATCTGATGAAGTCTTCTTGCACAAAGATGATGAAATATTACGATTAAAAGTTTGTAAAAGGAGTTTATCTGTGTATGTTATTATTGTTGTTTGTTTGTTTACAATTTGTTTCAAAGAAAGTGAAGGTTTGAAACCTACTGAAAGCCACTTGAGAATGTACACTAATGCAACCTACAAATATACAGTGAGAAAAAAGTTAAAAAATAGGTGTTTAATTGTCTGATGCTACTTTGTTATCAAAGTGAACATTAACTGATTTCAACAAAGTGTTTGCTAGATGTGTGTCTAGACAGTGTATATGCAAACTGTAAGAGCAATAGAAGTGTAAGGAGCAGCTTATATGAACTTTTTCATTATATTTAAATGAATTTTCACTTAATACTGTAGCTTGATCTCTTACTTTCCTACTAAAGCTGAAAAAGACCCACACACTTTTGAAATGCCATATGAACATTTCTTAAAATTGTGTACACATGAATAATCTGTGTAATTTGACGATATTAATGTAAGAAATATGAAATTTGAACAATCAGATAAAAGAGCATGAATGTGATAAATATAAGAAAGACCCTTTAACTTTTCAGCAACTCAAAAACATAAAAGCAAAAAGCTAATTAATAATGATTACCTCTCCTGTGGTTTGCATATAGAATTTAATTGGCTTTGAAGTTCTCAGTGAAAGAAATGCAATATCCAGAACTCCTGATTCTTCCAATTCGAGGTAATTCAACAGAAGGAAATTCTGATTTATCCATAAAACGACCTGTGTGTAAATCAAAATATTACAAAAAGAATAGAGGCTTCAAATATTAAACATATTTTGGAACTGCTGCAATCCTTCAATTATGGATGTTGATTAGGAAATTTGTTACATTCAGTGGAGCACCGTTTATACGTTTTTCAAGGGACTGAGAAAAAAAAACATATAAATGGAATTCACAAAAGTTACGAACAATTTCATAATAACCAACAATAAAAAGTCAGAGGTAAATTAAAATATTACATGAAAATGAATTACAAGAGATATGTAATACAATACTTTATATTTTGGATTTAATATACAACTAGTACTACTATTCATATTCATTCAGCATTTACAAAATATTTTTTTATTTTAGGTTGTAGGGCTTTTTTGGAATGCACAATGAAAAGTTCATTGTGCACAATTAAAAGTGCCATCTTTATCATTTACATCACTGCTAATGTATTCTTGCATGCCTTTGCTAAGACTGGACAATCGGCAGGTGGGAATCTAAGGTTGAAATGCACATTTTCTCTCTTCTTGAGTTCTTGAAAAAAACGTATAAATGAAATTTGCGATTTCAGGAAAACATAAATGAAATTATTTAACGTTAATATGCATTGGATTTTAGCGGGACCATTCAAAAAAACGTATAAATGACAAACGTATAAACGGTGCTCCACTGTAAATGCAGAGCCTGTGAAATTTTCATTGATTGGATAAAGTACAAAGCTTTGACTGTCATTGATAGTTGTGTGGCAATTAGCATTAACGAGGGCTAACGTAGAGAATGGAAATGCAACAGTGAATAGAATAGTCTTAAAGTTAAGAAACAGAGCAAAAGAGATGGGAAACCCAGTAAAAGAAAAACATTAGTGCAAAGGGGTGGGGGAACTAATTAATCTATATTACTAAAATCTTTTAATTCTCTGTCTGTCCAGCGCAATTTTTAATTATTAGATTCCCTTGCTGAGAAAGTCAGATTATAAAATTTTCTTTTGCCTTGTATGGGATTCGCCTCGCAGTCAGGAAAGCTAACTATTGGACTACTGCTGGCCCCCAATATCCAATCCTACTCTAATTCTATTTGTCCGTGTGCTATCAAACAATGAGTTCATTCAAAAAGGAATAAAATATCACTTTTTGCCAAAACTGCTTGAATCAATTCTTTTTGGATTATCTCATACTTGACAGGGGGTTGGCCTAGTTGTTTTTTTTTTAAAAAAAAGTTAAGGTTTTTTTTCTGGCTACTACTCCAAAACCATAATACACAGAAATACAAATAAGGTGGCAAATGTTGAGGATGCTCATATTTATTTTATTTTATTTTTTCCTATGTGAGACATCCCAGATCTCCGAGATGCTCCTATTTTTGTTGTTATCTATGTGGGTCAACCAGGTAAATCAAGTAAATGATATTTTTGGACTGTCACAGTAAGGAATATGTCTCCAGTGGTGATGAAATACAGTACATTCAGCTGGAGACCATGGCATAGGCTCCCGATAATACAAATTCACTCCACCATTCTTCTCCAAATAAGTTATTAATCACAACAGTTACCTTTGGTGAGTCTGAACAATATAGGAGATAATTCCCAGGACCTCTCCAGTAAGCTTGTCTGGGAAGAAACTGAAGATGCTTTAATGAGTGGTTATTTGTGCTTTTTTTTGGCTGAGTCTAATATATATCAAAACTAAACAGGATCTTGCATTTGAAGTTCATTATTTTGTAAGATAAATATTTTTTTTATTTATTTATTATGGTAATCGTCATAATACAAAATAAAAGCACAAGTTGATGCGTTTGATTTATTCTAATATTTACTGGTTTTCAGAATATAGGAATTTGGATCACTTGCTAAAAATGGAGTCCAACAAAAGAGTAATTATGAAATAGATACTCAAAAATCTACTTTAAGATGAATTAACAATGGTATATTTATTTACATTACAAAGATGTGAGGATAATAAATAAATAAATAGAGCATAAAGGAAATTATTTGTTACTTTAATTCTCCAATAAATGAATTGTGTTGATAACAGACCAGTATTCATTCAAGGACCTAAAATAATTATGATCCAGAAATATTTATAGACATCATTTTTGAGGACAATCAAAGATGCTTTCAAGTATTAAAGGCTTCCACGATTAGGGATGTGTCTTTTCATTCAAACGTTCAACTAATATTGTTCACTCCTGGTCT
>JAFIDM010000179.1:26240025-26277606 GCA_023159025.1 Thereuonema tuberculata | reverse complement strand
TAAATAAAATTTACTTATTTTACATAAACATTCGAAGAAAATGAAAATTGTTAGTTTTACAGCCAAATAAAAGATCTTTTGTACAAATATTAAGTAGTGCAATCAATTTTTCACTATGATATTAAATACAATAACAATCCATGCAGTGCTGTGGTTTAATTATTTTTTATGTTTTGCTGATTATTATATCATACATATATTAAAAGAATAAACTAGTATATATTTACCTAAAAAAAATTGAAAATTTTAATGTCTTTAAGTGATAAAAAATGAAGATTTCTCCATTATTATCTATACGTTTGCAATTAAAACCTAAATCTTTAGTTCGTTTGTTTTTTTTTTTCTAATTAAGAAAATTATACTGAAATATTGCAAAATTAATGGTTTAAACTCTAATGATTAAGCTGAATAATACGACTTTAATATCTAAAATAGTAAACAGTAATGACTGTCCCAGCATTGACTAAAGCATTAGTAAAATACATAAAATCAAACAACCTTTAATATTCCCTCATCTCAGTTACAGTTATTACTAAATTAGCTAAATTGATTTCATGTTAAATATTGGCTTTAAGGACTTTTAATTCCATCGGTAATGGAATTTAAAAGGACCTCGAAGCACTGAAGATTAGTGCGAGTAGATACGCCAAAACATTAGTTTACTAAAACCTGAATCGAAATAAAGATAAGACAATGATACAAATAACCCCTAAAGAAATCAGTAGGAACATTTTTGTCTAACAAAATTATGTTTTTAATAAGTAAAAATAAACTATAATTCCCTGACTCCTTGCAAAATTAAAAATAAAGTAATTATTCGGTTATTCTCTCTATGTTAAAATCTCCTTTTGTTAATTCTAAAGCTACTTCCGGTTTACATTGGTCAATCAGCGTTTCAAGTGAAGATTGTAGCGCAGTGGTTGCTTTTGGCATTTGGTTTAAGCAATCAAAGTTAAATTTATTTCATTAAATGTCATTTTTTTTCCTTATTAGAGGAAAGAGAGTGAGCCGCTAGATTATTCTGCAAACATAAAAGTTTCTATTAAGGTATTTATTTATCTATTTATTTATTTATTTTATCTTTTCTTTCATTTAATTTATTTTTTTATTTTTTTTTTTCGCCGCTAGAAAATGGTAAGGTAAAATGTATTTTTTTTTAAAAAGAAACTTTTGAATATTTCTTTATATGTCATATTAACTAAGATATATGTAGTAATTTCCGTTAAAAACTTCATATCCAATAATCTTGTATTACTTTCGGAAAAAAAAATTACAATTTAATCAAAAATTACAATTATTCTGAATCCCAATTTTTCTTTGCTTATAATTTGGATTTTTTCTTTTAATTTTTAAAATCCATATTAAAACTCATAGAAGATAGGTTTAAATTAATCCAATAATTTTTTTGAAAGAAATATAGTTTTTTTTTTTTAGATAAATTAAACGGTCTTAATTGTTAAACTATTTTCAATAAAGTGATAAGTTAATAATTAGAAATCAGGCATTATCATGTTAGTTATTAAAATAAATAAATAAATATAAAAAAGCTTCAGAACTTTTAAATTTACTATTTAAGAACTTACTTAAATTCGAAGGTAAATTACAATTATTTTTAATTTTCAAAATATTTATTTATTTATTTATTTATTTATTTATTTATTTATTTTTGTACAAAACTATAATATTTGGGGGAAAGACAAAAACTTGAAAAAACTTAACTTCGCCCTACTTCAAGAAACTTTATATTTGTTGTTTGTTTTGAAAATTAACTATTTAAAATTATGAAATATATTTATGTTGAGTTGCGTAAGAAGTTCAAAGATATTGGATTAAACTAAGTAAGTAAATTGAGCAAACAGCGATTAGCTCAACTGCAAAGAGAAAATGGGTTGTGTAGGAGATCCGCCCCCTGTGTTATCATTGAGACTGATTCCAGCTTCCCTTGTGCGTTCCTAGTGAGGTGAGGTTAGGTCACGGTGCCTGACTCAACATTACGCCTGGTTCCATGAATTCTTGATAAAGGGAGGGGTTCATCTATATAGGATGTTAAGAAAATACGACAGATTCATTAACAACCTCTACAAAAATTTAATTAAACCCTAATTTTACAAGAGATTATTAAGATTTTGATTATAAAAGATATCTTAATGATAATATATCAATTCTTTTATCCATAAAAATGCATGATTCTATAAATAGATGTAATTTAATAATTTACAACCTGCATTTATTTGTTTTTTTAGATAAACATAAATTTCTGTAAGGTCAGATGAAAGATTATTATCATAAATTTAAAAAAAAAATAATCTGATTTTATCTTAGAAGTTATTTATTTTTCTTAAGAAAGGAAGAAAAAAACCTTATTGACTGAAATAAAAGTATTTCGTGAAATTTCCGATTACCAACGACTTTTTTTTTTCCTTTTTAATTATTTGATTAGATTTACCAGCTTAAATTTATTAAAAAAAGGAATTATCATTTTTCTTTAGGTCAGAACTTCTAAGCAGAATTTGAGTTTATATTTTAAATTTACGTTTTCTAAATTTTGTTGAATTGGATCGTTATAATGATTGTTACAGAATGTTTTTCGGTAAATTGTAAACATTATTGAAAGTTAACACTCCTTCAGATAGCTGAAACTGTCACAGGTCATCAGTAATTAATTGATTTGGCCTCAAAGTTATCATTTTATATTTTTATTTCTTTTCTCCTTCAAAGACCTATTCAGAATCTTGATGTACACAATATATGATGATATACACTGATATATTTGTTTCTTTTTGTTCTTGTTTAATAATTGCAAGAATTATTTATGTATTCAGATGTCTTAATTGACTAAATTTCTAATTTTCCCTCCTACGAATACATATCCATTTTTCTTACTTTTGCGGTTTCTAAGTTTAATTTCGGAACATATAATTAATCCCAAGGGTGTATTTCGGGGTGGGTTAAGTTAAGGAGCCTACCCCCAATAGCCAAAAATACAGAAAGGAAAACTAAAATCGTCAGAGCCTTCGACCCTCCCTCTGTATACGCTTACGACGAATCCAATTTCTGATGGATATTTTTCTTTTAAGCTCCGGGCAGGTCTGCTTCGGACAGGTTGACAAAGTAGGACTACTGTAATCTCTTAAACTATAAGAGACTGTTTTAGATACATTTGTTGTGCATTTGTAAAAGAAACAGTAGAGACTTCATCTTTGATACCGGTTTAATGACTTATAAACCTAATTTCTTTTTTTGCAGTAACGCTGTATATGCACATTTGAGTCACTACATTTATAGTTGGCGACAATAACTTCAGAACATTAGTAACTCTTGGCACTACGGAATATGACAGTATTGTATATAATTTACCAAATAACAATCACCATAATTTATTTTTATTTTTTTTTCTTGATGTAATAAATGCGTTTCAGTCATACAGTGTCTCATAGTTATGCAGTTAGCATTATGCAAGGGGAAGAAACTGATTTGTCCCGATTGAATGAATTTAACATTTTAATGTAAGAATTAATTTTAATTTACAGATTTCATTCATTTCTTGACGTAATTAAGTCAAAGCTTTAATTTGCTGCTTTTTTTCAGAGAATAAGCACATAATATATACAGTGTGGCTTTAATTAAAGGGACTCTACTCTCAGCTCTTGGATTGGGTTCTAATCAGCATATCTCAAGGAAAATTATATACATGCTAATTAATCCATGGGGAAGCGGTTTTCGATGAAAAAAAAATGGTTCAAAGTTTCGCCACTAGGCGAAAATATGACACTCTAATAGTCTGAAATGGAACACTATAAAAGTATAAGACTTTATTATTCAAAGCCAGTTATAGAACGTGTTCGATATGCGCTCCAGCTAAGTCAATTCATGTTGGATCCGTAATACAGCATGATGTCTTCTAAGAAAGAGGTTGTTTAGAGACCACTGTCTTCATGTAAGATGAAGCAAGTTGGTCAACCAGTGAAGAAATTGATTCGTGTCACCTTCGGCAATGATCGCGTAATATCCAGAGTTTTTCCCCGATGCATGGCCTCCACGATCTCCGGACTTAAATCCCTGTCTTCTGGCTATGGAGAGTCTATCAGGAAGGCGTACGGTCTCTGCCTGATCTGAAGGTAAGCGTACAGCGGCATGTTGCTAACATTCCACCGGAAAAGCTTTACTCTCTGTAACTATCTTTGAATAATAATCTTATTGCTGTAGTGTTGCATTTCAGACTATGTTTACAGCGCCATATTTTCGCCTGATGGCGAAACTTTGAACCAATTTTTTTTTTCTTCAAAAAATCGCTTCCCCATAGTCTAGTTAGCATATATATCGATTTTCCTTGGGTTATATTGATTAGAATCCGCTCCAGAGCTAAGAGTAGGATCACCTTAATTATAACCACCCTGTATATATACATTATTTCGTTTCTTCCTGGCATTGTTATGTTATTGCTAAAGCTGAGAGCAATCTTCGTGTCTAACAGTCACATGTTGATAGTCCGTTCTATAGAATCTCAATCTGTACTTACTGTAATTTTTAAAAAAGATCTAGAGGGGCAAAGCGGGAAAAAAAAAATGTGATCATTTTATTTGGAAGATTAGGCTTTTCTCAGATATGGAACGTAAATCTACTTGAAAACGCACAACGAATTGTTTAACTAACAATTGTTTGTCTAACTGAAAAAACAAAGAAATTTTCAATCTCATAAAATAAGTTTTAATTATTATTTTCATTATTAAAAATTCCAAAAACAAACTTTGTAGATAAAAGGAGTTTATATACCGGAATGTATAAGATTCAAGTTTTCGTTGTATCTATTTTTTTTCATGTGCTTGATGACCTCTGAAATGAAGGACCACCAGAAAATATGTTTCGATATTTTTTAAAGGACCTGATTTTTTTAATGAAGCTCATACGTCTAAATAAGTGATTATTTGCCTTCAAGAGTAGGAATTTGTTTAGGATACATGAAATTCCGTAGTTCCTGTGTTTTGGATGAATGAACGAACATCCCCACAACCCAAGTAATGGTTCGTTCGTTTGCTGTTATTATATTATCCAGAAGAAAAATGAAAAACCAAAAACAAAAGCTAATTTAATCAACTAATATTTTTCATGAAAAAAAGGAGTCTAAGTAATAAAGATATTGAATATTTTTTACAGTTTTATTTTTTTTTAAAGGACAGAATTTTATTTTTTAAAATGATAGAAAAATATATAAACCACGTACTGTTCGTTTTGTTTACGAGAACCTTCAGTGCTTTTGCGCATGCGTCAGGTCTCCTTCGATTTCATCAAAATAGGGGTGAGGAGAAATAAAGAGGGGATGTTTACTTTTTATCAGTGTTAGTTTACTAGTAGCTGCGTTCGATTTGCGCTTTTCGGGAAAGAATTATGAAAATTTATTGTTTTTTTGTTGGGGGTGGGGAGGCTGAAAGTTTCAGATCCAGTCAACATGTCTTAGGAAAGTGTCCATCTCAGCGTATCACCCCTCTGCGGAGTAGAATCATCCGCGATTGGCGAGTCTGGCTTTCGAAAACGAGCAGAAAATATAATTCAGAAAATACAAGAAACACAAATTCTTCACCAAACATTACTATATTTCGAAGCAAGTTGCTTTTTCTGCTTCTTCAGGCTTAATTACAAAGCAAAATAGAAACAAATATAGAATAATCTAAACAAACAGGCAATGTTTACAATCGTTGAAAAGCTTCATAAGTCCATTTTTATTATAAAAATTAAAACCCATTGTAAAAATTACGAAGCTTTTCAATGATTGTAAACATTGCCTATCTTTGTTTGTTTAAATTATTCTACGTTTGTTCTATTTCGCTTTGTACGAATGATGCCTGAAGAAGCAGAAAAAGCTACTTTCTGTGAAATATAGCAATGTTTGGTGAAGAATTTGTTTTCAGTATTATAATGATAGAAAAAGTTTTAAAATAAATTTATTCTTAATTGGATATTATTCTAAAATTTTAAAATAAAAAGAAATCATTATTAATTAAGGATTTATAACTGAATTTGACTAACTAAAAAAAAATCATTATTTTTAAAGTATTGTATAACTAGTCTTCATTGGATAATTTAGAATATTACACACTTTGGTTTTAAATTTTTAGAAATAATAGTTTGTTGAATTGCTTCGTTTAACAGTATAATAGAAATTAACGTACTGTAGTTTAATTTAGTGGTTAATTCCGTGATATCATGACATCCGCATTGAAGCCGCCTCTTTAGTGGTATAATACAGTCAGAACAGCTCGTTCGCATCCTTGTCCTAAATTTCTATTGATGTCTGTGCGATACCTTTAACCTTTGTCCGCGTTATCTTATTTCATAACTTCACACATGCAATGCAGAAAACACATTTTAGGTAATGGGATAATTACCTTATTACTTGTATGTTATATTTGCATGTGACCTTAACTCAGTTAATAATATAATGGTTGGGAATTTTACAACAATTCTAACTGAAACGCTTTGTAGGAGTGACGTACCAGTTCGAGAACAAAGACATTCTTTTTTGGTTTCTGTTTCTAAAAGTGAAAAAGATTAAGAAAATCATTAGTAAAGTTTCCATTCCCAGACTAATCTCAGATGCTATCTTTTTTATTATAGAAATCATTGAACAAAATTGGCAAAAATGTATATCTCTTTCACTATCGTTCTTTTAGTATTATTGTTCGATATAAAAGATATTAGTTATAGTGATAATTCTATTATCATTAAGATTTAAAAAAAAAAATCTTTTTATTATTTTTGAAGATATGAGAAAAAAAAAATAATCAGATTTTGTAATTCAGGGTTTGTAAGACTTAAAAGTCGAGGGGGTTTCTTAAAACCAAAGAAAAAAAATGATATGCTAAGAGGAAAGTAAATTTATTAATATTGAAATATTTAACGTGTCCCAACATCTTCATTAATTAATATAATTGCCAACACATATGAATAAAATATAAAATATATTTAAAAATTACAATACAATTAAATCGACCGGTTTCTCAAACAATGCTGCTAGTTTCATCAGGTCGCCTGATGAGCAGCATTGTTTGAGAAATCCGGCGATTTAATTAACTTGTATGTTTTAAATATATTTTTATTTTATTCATGTGTGTTGGCATTAGATTAATTAATGTAATAATGTTGGGAGATGTAAGATTAAATTATGTCTATCATGCAGAAAGTTATTTTTTTACATTTTTTTTTTAATTTTTTTATTTCTTCCAAGAGTTTAACTTGGATTTATATCAAAAATTAAAAAAAAAATGATAATTTGAAGCTATTAACTCATTAACTTTAATCAAAACAGAAAAAACAATGTTAATGATTTGCGCTATTATTCGGTGCAAACTGTGTTTGTATATATTCTTGAGTTCTTATTGACATTGAAAAAAAAAAAAAGAAAAGCTATATCATTGTGAGCCCTCAGTAAGGAGACAGACCAAAAAAACAAAATCCTTTCCAGAAGAGCAGCAGACAGTCAACTTGATATTGCTAGACGTAATACTTCATTTCCAAGGCAACCAGATAAGAAAATCTGGAGAAAGGCCGAAGTTTTGTCTCGTTTTTTTATTTTTTATTTTTTTAATAGAAACTTGCAAATAGAATAATAAGAATCCTTTACATAAAAAATAGATTTCCAAATATGCATAATAATAAAATACTTCCTTCTTATGTTGTTAATTATTAAAAATAAAGAAAAATCGATCAGCAAACAGTAGGAAAAATTATAACTGAAACAAATTTTACATAATTAATAATGTAATAATAGTGGGATGTTTATTAAAATATAATTAATTATAGGCCTAATATTGGCTATACCACGCCCAAAGATTGGAAATTTTAGTGAATCTCAAGTTTTCAGACTTAAAAGAAGGTATTTTATTTCCATTAAAGTCTTATTTTCTTCAATAAGATTAATTTCAAATAATCTCACTAGATGGCGCCAATTTGGTATTAATTTGAACTCTTCGTGATTTGACAGATTTTTTTTTTTTTTAATATTTAAGGAAAAATAAATCATAACACCCACGTCTTTTCTCCTAGAGAAATACTATATTATTTAAAAAATAAATTGCTACATCCATTGATAATCTTTTAACTTACATAAAATGGATACCACTCCGGTTATGGCGCGCGCTGAATTACTGAGTCGAGACCTGGGCTTTATTATTACGATGAATTTAAGCTTCAAAAATACAGCTTTAACTTCAATTAAAATCACATAAATATTGAATGATTAATTGAAATATAATACAGTAAAGTATTTTATGATCGCAAAGGAGCCGCTTTTAATCTATCAAACCAGCGGGTTTTTTTGTTTGTTTCGCAAACCTTTCAACATTATATTTCTAATGCGAACCATCTTAACCATCCAACAACTGAAAAGACTTCCTCCTTATCAAATCAAAACAGAGGAAAGAGCAATTCGCACTGTCCAATAAAAAAAAAAGCGGGAAACAAATACGCCATTAAAGTTTTCCCCGCAGTCAATTTTGCCTAATTTGGTTTGAATAGAAAATTCCCGAAAAATTTTACCAAGTTTTCAAACAGAGGAATTTACTTTGTTTCTCTTTATATGTGTGGGAGAGAGAGAAAATTCACAAATTTTGCTTTAATGAACAACGTTTGCACGACGGTGACAGCATCTAGAGATTATACTCATTCAACGCTGTCTGAACTCGCGGACATGAATTGCAGAAGTGAAATTGCTTCAACTAAATAACTTGTCAGAAGTTACGTCACAGCCTCTTGAATATGAAAGGACACGTCTGATTATCGGGCCAGAAGATTTCACTTTCTTCGCATTTCTTTAACCTCCGTCACACTTTGCTTCGTTAATGCCGAATATTTCATCCTCTGTTTACTTAATATCCTTACAAACGAAAAAAAGTCTTTTTACTTTTTAAATTCAAGTAATGAAGATACAAAATTCAGAGTAAGCATTCAATTTTATTGTTATTTTTTCTAAAAAATTAGTTACTTAATTTTTAGTACTATTATAATGTAAATTAATAAAAAGTTTGAATGATTTCTGTTGTGTTGGAGTAAACTGGTACATGTCTTTGTAAATTTGCTTCTCTAATAACGCTCTACACGAAATCTCTGGATGGAGATCTTCCCCATTTGCTCTGATTGCGTTAGCTTTATCTGCAAACAATCGACATTCCTCGATAGATAAGGAAGACCTTATTCAGTGTTTGAGCAACAATTGTTCTTATTAATATTGATAATTGGAATGTAATTGAGCGTGCAATGAAGAAGGTGTACTGTTCCTACTTCGATTTAGATCCACTCAAGTGTGGAATCGGAAGATCTATAGGAAGGGCGGAGAAGAGACACGAACAGGATTTCGTTGATGAGTTCAGCACAAGGGGGTTCGATCAAAGAAGCTTTTAGGGATACAGATAAAGAGAAAAAAAAAAGTACAGTTTGTTTTATAAGGAAGCAATGATGTCTGTTGTACGAATTTATTTACCAACATCTGCGAGGTTGAAATGTCGTCTTTATAAAAATTTGGTCCATAAATTTAAAAAATTACAAGAAGATAGGCGAGCTCAGATTCTGTGATGGTCGCCATCTTTTTCACATAAGATGCCGTGAGGAAATATTTTTGTAGGATAACCGTTTACTCAGACCGATCTGTAGATCTTTTAAGATAGATACCGGATACTTAATATATAAACGTTCAACGAGTCTTAAAACAGAAATACAGTAGAACCCCGATTATCCGCTAGAGCCGCGAATTTTTTTTTTAATTACGAATCTCAAAAAAACCAATTTTAATCCAAGCCAACAACAGGGAAAATACAATAGGTCCCACAGTGCGAAGGTCGAAAATTCCTGACAGGTTTATTGTGCATCGTAATCCTATAGGCCTTCTCGGAATTTGTGGATGAGTGGCAGGCTCTTCCTCTGCAGAAAGGTTTCTGCTGTACTGTACATATTTTAAAAGTTTTACATAATATGTTTTTTGTACAATAAAACGTAGTTTTATGGTGAAATATTTTTTATCGTGTTAACGATAATTTTTAGTCTGTTTTCGGATTATCCGCGATTTTCGTTATCCGCGAAGCCCTTGCCACCCAATTCCACGGATAATCGGGGCTCTACTGTACTGCTATAGCTGTGATTTTTATTACTATTTTATTTTTTTTCTTAGAAAACAAAGACAACTTATAGCAAAACTTGTATTTAATAAAAATAAAATAATGAAAGAATAAGTATCCCCTTACGAAAATTAAAAATAATGGAAATAAGTTTATATGGTAAGTCCGCTGTTTGTTCTTGAAAATACAGACATTTTAAACTCCGCAAATGGTAAATGAAAGATGGATACTATAATGACAGTGTTATTAATAGTGAATGTTAAGATAATGTTAATATGGAGATCTTTCAGTATTATTTATACAAGTTAAAGTTAAAAAAAAAACTAGTTGATCCGTGCGAATAATTCGCATGGTATCTTGATCAGTCACCGAATGGTAATATAATAATGTGGAAATAAGTAAATGCAATTATCTATATATATTATTTCCGAAAGGTGTTTTTTTTTTGTCGGTTCGCCATATCTCTCTTAATACTTTATCAAAATCAATGATTGAGACATCATTTTGAAGATTACGTTCACCGCAAAAAAAATAATAATAAATCATCTTTGAGAAATAATAAACAACTCCAACAGCTTCGTGCATGTTAGTTAAACAGATTGTCAATAGATGGCGCCTTCTACATTTTTATAAAAAGGTTTTTAAAATAAAGTTTTTTAACGAAAACATTAATTTTTTAAAAAAATGTTTATTTTCCGTCATTAGCGGTGAACGTAATCTTCAAAATGATGTCTCAATCATTGATTTTGATGAAGTATTAAGGGAGATATGGCGACCCGACAAAAAATCACCTTTCAGAAATAATATATAGAGATTGGATTATACGATACTGATGTAAATTTACGGGATTGAGCAAATGTAATGGATTACTGGTCAATTCAAGGGAAGACCAACTCTTTCCTCCTGATATTAACAGCATTGTTGGTTATCTTGTTGAATTATTTAAAGGTGACATTGAATGAGTTTACGACAAATATTCTTTCAGATAGGACGCATCACGTATTGGTCACAAAAGTTTTAATCTTTACCTTTAAAAATACTAAAGCCCTCTGAAAAAAAAATTGACTGTTGTTTTTCAGTAAGTTATTGTTTAAAAAAATCTAGTCAAAAGTTAGTGTTTTCAACCGTCTGATCGAACCGTCTACTGTAGCTAACGTTGCATCTTATACTGTTTATGTAAATAAGAAATTTTCTGGCAGTTTAACCATTTTTACTTTAATAACAGCCTTCCTTGAACTAATGTTTTTACAAGTTAGTGTAATTTTTTTTGTTAACATTATAACATTGACAAGACTTAATTTTGTCATCAGTTTGTGGGTCTCAGTGAATTGGGGGTCCGGAACGGATTAATTGTATTTCAGTTTATTTCAATGGGGAAAATTGATTTGACATACGAGTAATTTGAGTTACGACCTCTGTCACGGAACGAATTAAACTCGTAAGTCAAGGCACTACTGTACAGCAATATAGACACGACATTGAAATGTGTGTGTTTTTGGTCCTATTATATCGATATTTTGTTTCTTCGCGTTATCAAAGTTCCTCTCTTGGACCTTCAATAGGTGATCATTCAAATGTCTCTCGTGGTAAGACGTGCAGTTTTGCATGGGAATGACTCATACCACTGTTATTGGCATGAGCGATTCATATTCTAAGCACATTTTCGAGCTGTTCTCAGCGTTCGTGGTCACGCACTTCCCTTGTGAAAACCACGGGTTCCAGAACTTCAAAAACTCATTTCTTTAAAGTTTCAATTAAAAACTTATGTAGACTTAAAGTTGCAGAAATAATTATTAGGACAGTAATTAAATCTTTTCTTTTGTCTTTTTCACAGAATGATCGATATTTCAGGAGTTTTTGTTTTGTTCCATTTTTTTTTTTTTTTTTTGTAAGGTTTACAGTACGAATGACACCAATAATAAAGTCCCGCTTCCTTTTATTTAGTGAAATAATACCCGTCTTATTACGTGGATACGGCTTTATAATAACTTATTTATCCCAGTAAATGACCACAAATAGGTTTTCTATTACTTGAGATAACAAGGAGGAAGGTGTAAGACAAGATGAAATGTCTTTTGGTTACTGTTCAAAAGTCAATCTTAGTCACGTGGTTGCTTCTCTTCACATAAACACTTGACGTCAACACACGACAGCCTGAAACAATAGGATTGATGGTTTTTGGAATTCTTTTACAAGCTTTGAATTGTCGTCAGTAGAACTCTTACGTAAAAATCAGAAGAACGCATTCAATTATCCTTAAAAAATATGACCTAAAAATTCAATATACGACCTAAAACTGTGTATCCAATAAACGATAAAAAAAAAATTCCCTTATCTTTCATGAACTAAAACATTTATTTTTCTATTGGAATTCTCTAGGTTTGTGCAAGACCCATTAAGAATAGCAAACAAAAAGTCAGAAACGGAATAAACCAAGTGTTAATGGTTGATTCCTGGGAATTAGCTCTGTTTTCAGTAACATTACCAGATTTTTTTTTTTCATATATATGTCCTGAACGCCTTTTTAGCGACCCATTTAAGAGCTGTTGTGATAGCGACCAAAATCCGTCCTCTCCTAACAACTCCCGAACGGAAGGTCGGATCGACAAACGGATTTCATCATCGTGTTTAGAGGCTCAAACAACATAGGAATAGGGTATTTTAAGGGAACAATGTCCCCTCCCCTCCCAATGTTCGAGATATTTTGGCATTGTTTTCATTGGATTTCCGCTATTAGCTTAAATGTTAGAAATGCATCCATCTCATTTCAGTTTTCAGTTATAGCTTGATGGATAACGTCTCAGTCTCAAATTGCTGGAGGTAGTCGGTTCGAATCCGTATATCTTTTGAGTTTTTTTTCCTCTTAATCTTTTTTTTCTTAATGTCCTCGTGAGATTTTTTTTTTCTTATTTTCCTAACTTTTTTTTTCTTACATTAATGTACTTCGTTCTTTTTATTATCATTTTTATTTTTTATTATTATTACTGGTCACCCTTAAATTTATGCTTCAGCACAAATTTATATTCACTTGTTTTTAGCTTGGCTTATTTCAGTTCGGTATTGATTCCTAGGTATATATATATATACCATAACATTAACAGTTGGTTCTTTTTACAAAAATAGGGGTCTAAGAAAGAGGAGCAATGTGTTTTTATTTGTACAGACTTTTTAAGTTGTGAGGGTTGCGAAGCTTTTACAACATACAAGCGACACTTGTAGAAATATCTGAGCCAAAATATTAGTTATTGCCATTTCTGCTAGTTTCAGATAGTTATTTTTAAACAAGATAATAAGCATTTGTCAGTTGGATTACTCATTTATTACTTTCGGTTTCAGTTTTAAATTCCATTTGTTTCTGTTTTGAAACAAATTTGGAAATAATTACAGGCTATTTCCATTCATAAAGGAATTTTTATGAATTTTTTATCTTCCAACGTTCAATCATTGAGGTACCTCAGGACAGTTGTTTCGTAGTAGATCGTCCAATCAGCCGGAATATGATTTCAACAGCTAAATCGTGTATTCATCAGTTTTTGATATTTTTGTTAATAATTATCTAGTTAAATATAAAACTTCAAATCAAACTTGTTTTTAAAAAAAGATTAGGAGAAGAATCGTCCATCTTTAATTGATTGTTTTTTTTTTTTTTGTTTTTTTTTTAAGTTTAGTCAACAAGCACGGTTTATTTATTTATTTATTTATTTATTTATTTATTTATTTATTGATGGAAAACGTTAAAAAAAAAATTCTTCTGACCTAAAAAGAAGCACAAGATTTCCAAATTTATAAAATGCAGTGACTTCATTTTCTTGTTTGATATTCATATCAGCGTAAATACTGTTTTTCTCCGTTGATGCGTACGAAAGAGGAGGGTTAGGCCAAGGACAGTTGTTGGAGGTAACCCTCGATTCCATTCTTTAGTTGAATAGATGGATCCTGGTTACCGTTGGATAGCTTTCAAGTTTCTAAAGAATAAATCATTTGTTGTTCAAACATCGGAGGAAAAAAAAAATATATATTTTTTTTTTTATAATACCAACTGAACACGTGGACGTCTTATGATTGTGAGTGAGAAAACAAGATTGTTAACAGAAATAAATGTTAAGTCTGTTTTAATTTATATTTTAACGTTTCTATTAAACTATAAAAGAAAACAAAGTTTTCAGATAAATCCAGATGTTTCAGCTTTGATCTTGAATTCGATATTGTACAGTCATCATTTTTCTGAGTCTAAAATAGCGTTGAACTGATTGACACATCCACTCCCATATCCTTATTTGGTAGAGAGCAGACATTAGAGATAAGGCTCCTGCGATCACCAAACTGACGAAATTGAGATCAGACGTCCACTCCGACATTCGCCTGCCTGGAAAGTTATTTTTTTAACCCCCCTTAATAGAGGGTTTGGTTCATTCTGAGGCCATCTGAAAAAACATAACTGGAAAAAACATAACTCCGCTGGGGCCTTTCCGGTCCTAAGCAGCGCCCTACCACTTTATTAGCCGGGCCTTTCAGGACTTTATTGTAAATTAATTTTTTCATTGCCAGTATATTTCTTAATTTTTTTTATTAAATAAGAAGCTCATTGGTCCTATACTCTTTAACACACATCAGAAATCAGATCAAAGAAATAATGACAGCTATTATTTTCCTTATAGTTCCAGAAAATATTGTTTTTATATTACAAAAATAATATTTTCTAGAACTCTTTTAAAGTCGTTCTCAGGATGATTCGTCATTCGCATTTCCGTGTATAATTTTGCAGGTTCTATTTTCTTTTCCTAAGTTATTATTTTTTTTTTTTTATTTCTTCTTGGTCTTCGTTTGACCGCCATGTCCTCCTCATTTCGAATTATTCATAGTGACGGCTCATTCTCTCCCAGTCGAGACCGGGTCGACGGCTGGCGACACAGGATGAAGGTTTGATGACATCTTCCTCCCACTCTTTCATTTGAAACTATTTCGTCACTGCGTTGATAATTCGCCTGATGGACATCTGACCTGCACTGAGCTGCTCATTCTGCAGCGGTTAGAAGTTGCAGCGTTATTACCAAGCACTTTGAACACAACGACCTATTGTCATTTTAAATGAATGTTAATAAACTAGTGGCTGAATTGTTTCAATGTAAGAGATCGTAAGAGTGGTAAAATGAATGTCAGTTTGAATAGGCACACACACACACACACTCGGCTGCTGGAATTGGGTCTTTTCTTTGTATGCATGGCAATAACAAAACGAGATATTCAGAAGAGTTACAAACCACATGTGGGCCAAGGCAACATTAGCCATGACAAATACTCAAACTACTCTTTACCATTTCTCATTAACATATAGTAAATGATTATACGACAAATCCTTAATCAATCTCTGCTTTCCTATATGTAAATTTCTTGGCCAGAATTTTTTGTGTAAAACAAGCGATAGCGATTAGTAAACCAATCACAATGCTTCACAATGTCTTCTGATACGTCTATGAAAATATAATTGATATTGCCTTAATTTCCTTATTATTATAAATGTGATTGTTGCGAATGCAAAAGGCGCAATTGTTGCGATTATTGTGATTGTTGCGATTGTTGTTATTGTTGCTAATGATATTTTAATGATACTTGTCACCAGACAAAACGGGAATATAAGTACTTGTATCAGAAGACTGGAAGTAATTTATTCATTCTTTTGTAGTTTACGAATTATAAACCACCTAAAGAATTTTCTTTTGGCTCCTATTAAAGACCTCATGCTAATGTATCTGAGTGCAAATGCTTTTACTTTAATCTCCTCGTCCGTATTTTACCAAGATAATCAAGATTATTGATTAGACACTTTAATAGATTTCACCACATAACGAAGGATTGTGCGTTAGGTGAATTACTTAATAATTCTCATAAAATTAAGGACTTTTAATCTTTAAGATTTTTATTTATTTACCTTATTATAATAACAAACAAGTAATATATATAAAACAAGGTGAATATAATTTTATGATAAGCATAAATTTAAGAGCTACCCATAATAATATAAAAAAATTAAAAATGATAATAAAAAAAAGGAAATACAATAACGTAAGGAAAAGTAAAAAAAAAAAGTTAGGAAAAAAAATTAAAAAAAAAATTTAGGAAAATAAGAAAAACAAAAAACAATCCACGCGGACATTGAGGAAAAAAGAGAAAAACAAAAACAAAATATACGGGCTTGGACCGACAACCTTAAGTATGTGAGTCCGAAATTTTGACCATCAAGCTATAGCTGAAATGAGATGGTTGCATTTCTAACATTTAAGCTAATAGCGGAAATTCAATGACAACAATGCCAAAGATGTCGAACATAGGGGGGGGGCGTTGGCCCTTGAAAATAACCCATTCCTACAGTGTTTGGGCCTCTGGACACAATGGTGAAATCCGTTTGTCGATCCGACCTAACGTTCGGGAGTTGTTAGGGGTGGACAGACACGGACGGACGGACAGGACAATTGTAATAGCTACTAAATCCATACTTGCTCTTTAAATCACTTCGTAACATATTGAAAAAACTTCATCTACACTTCATTTGAAATACTGGAAAGCATAATAATCAGAAACACAAGAAATTTAAATTACAATAGAAGCAAAGGTTTGGAAGTTGAGAATATTTTCATAAATTTAGCTTGGGAAATGGTAAAAATTCATATGAACAAGAACAAAAAAAGTGTAATAATCGATGAATTTAAAAAATTATGATTATTATAATGATTGTTAGTAAAATAAAACAATTGTATTAATATTAAGAATTGTTTATTTTGAAACAATTGTAAATATAATAATATGTTAGTAGCATTTTAAGGATAAAATGCTAAGTTTTGTTAACAACTATGCTAAGAAATCTTTTGTAATTTGATATCACCTGACTATACATTGTAATCTTGAAGAAGGAAGATAGAAAATTCTTCCGAAAATTTGGTAATAAAATGAAGTGTAGATGAAGTTTTTTCAATTGTAATAGCTACCGAATTTGGTCGCTATCACAATAGCTCCCAAATGGATCGCTAAAAGAAAGGCGTAATTATTTTCGAAATACAGTGAAACAATGAGTATCCGGGCTTGATATGAGTCGGAACAGATCTTGGAGAATCCGGAAACTTCTTGTTGCTGTTCCAATTTCTTTTTCTATTGCAAAAGGAAATAAAAACACTTCAACGAAACAGACTTTCTATAAAATAAGGAAAAAAAGTACTTTAACGCTCAAGCAAATTTGGCAAAACAATTTGAAGTACTTGAGAAATAAAAGCGTGAAAACAGAAAAATTAAAAGAAAATGTAAAAGCAAATTGAATAAGTCTTACTTGTATTTAAAATAAAACAGCACTCAATATTAAATAGAAAGAAAAACATGAATGTGACTATATTATATTTTTATGAGAAGAATCCGCTGACATAGGTCACCTCTGTGACCCCTTGAACAGCGTTGGACGAAACACAGAAGGAGAAAGAAGCAGCCATGCCACTGCCGGGATTCGAACCCAGGTACTGGCGATGTGACTATAACACAGTAAAAAACTTGCAAAGAAAATCAGCTGAAATAGCTCTGTTATTGTTTTCATTTAAAGCGGATGAATGTTTCTTTGCTGCTCCACCTCGAATTCTTTTCAAGTTATCATTTTTTTTTGCTTCTAAAAAGAACATCATCAACCTCTCTTAACCTGTTTCTTTTAATGCACTACGCTTTGAAATACTTTGTTGTCTACTGTTGATTGTATACCATATCTTGCAGTCGATATTTCTCGGTTTATTTAATCTTTATGTAATGCAAAAAGTTGCTGAAAGAACTTGCATTTTTTTTTTTAAGTAGTGAAAACAAAATGAAAGAAAAGTATATTGCCGTATTTCAGAAATTATCGTAAATACCAAACAAATTTAGAGATTTCAAGTTTTCGCCTTTGCTGAAAAGAGGGATTAAATTAGTAAATTATTAAGTTAAAATAGCCTAAATCCAGTTAATTTTTTATGAAACACGCACTAGCAATATGGATTAGCATGGCCTCGACTCCATTGTTTGACGTCAATGAGAATTAATTGACTTCCAGAACCTTCCCTCAGAAATCTTTGTCCTTCCATCCAAAAAAAAAATAAATTACAATGCAAAGGACAGACGTGTCTTGTCCATAAATATGCATGCTATGTTTCAAGAAGACCCACTCATTGTTTCAAACGTTATTAGGGACACACGCACAGCCTCAGTGATCTTGTAAGCATCCTCTTTCTTTTGTGAAGTAGACTAAAAATAGAATCCGACTAATCCCAAAAAACTGGTTTTGCACGACTGTTAATCCTACAGTTTGCGCTGTTTATACTGTTCGGTTTTGTTTACGAGAGCCTTCAACGCTTTTGCGCATGCGTCAGGTCTCCTTCGATTTCATGAAAATAGGTGTGAGGAGAAATAAAGAGGGGGATGTTTACTTTTTATCAGTGTTAGTTTACTAGTAGATGCGTTCTATTTGCGCTTTTCGGGAAAGAATTATGGAAAGAATAAATACTATGGCAAAAATAGCAGGTACTATAAGAAAGATATGTCTTAGGAAAGTGCCCATCTCAGCGTATCACCCCTTTGCGGAGTAGAATCGTCTGTGAGTTGTAGTTCTCGCTTTTGAAAACGAACAGTAGTTTGATAGTATTTTGTTTTATTTTGATTTTTATTTAAATTTATTTTTTACTTTCTTTGAAAATTCAATGTTTCGGGAATAGAAATAATGAATGGACGTATAATGTTATATTCGCGCCTATCTTTATCATATATCTATCATTTTGTTAGGAAATGAGTCGATTGTGCCAAAGTATATAAGCCTAATGATCGCAATTGCTCTCTTTAATAATGTTTGCTTCCTTATTGGCTGTTCCACAATCAGATTAATCATGAATTTTAATGGCCGACAGAATTCGATTCAAAACAAACGCTATCAAATTACATAAATATTTTATTCTTGATTCGGCGCAGCTGCAACTCAACAAACGATTACAAATTCAAGACCTGTCTGTGCGAAGCCCTTGAAATTGAATGAATGTAGCAAGGACGAATAGATTTTAGCCTGCGAGGTGAGTGTCAGAAGTCCCACATTAGGGAAAACGAGAAAAAAAAAGACAAAAACAAAAAAATCACAGCATTCTCATAAACATGGCCTTCGAAGTAAAATCATAATGTTGCAGTGACGAACAGGTAACAGTCGCAGGAGATCAAGAGTAAACGAGAAGATATATACCAAAAAAAAAAAAAAAAATTAACTCCGTTTCCAAAAATCTGTTTCCGTCTACCTGATCGGAATACAAAAAAGAATTGGAATGCGAATGAAGTCTCTTCCTTCCGCTATAAACTGAATCAGGTGGAAGCCGTTGTCTCTGAGAATTCCAATGTACACAAAAGGGAGATCGGGCAAAGGCAGGGTTCCCAATTGATTACGTAATAAACATAGCAATGCATTCCTTGTTAAAGTGAATAGAATGTTGGTTGATTTAAGGCGTTGGTTAGTTTTTCGTGCATTGCTAACAAGACTCATCTTTTTTTTTTTCCTACACCGAAGCAAAAAAACAAAAAACAAAACAAAACTGTGCTTTGGTTTTTTTTGCATACTTTCTGTTGCCAAGCAAATTTTTTTTCTTATATTTCGATTGAGGTAATTTCTTTATTGAATAAGAATAAGTCAAATCTTATCCCTTACACATAAGACTTATTAATTTTCTCGTTATTGCAATTAAAAATGAGATGTAGAAATATTTTTTTACATTATCTATAATCATCGATAATTGTAATTAGCCAAAAATAAAATATTAAATAATAGGAAGGTTTTATTAATTCATTAAAATTACAGCCTTTGATGAATGATGAATGAACAAATACTTAGCAAAAGAAAAAGATTAAGAAATTTTGAAGTTACTGGAGATATATTTAGTCAGATTGCGGTATTTCGTAAACGCAATATACGGGGCCGCTATTTTGAAGCCATTCCATACCTTTTGTCAATAGCATATTTCAGGAGCTCTTTGGAATTTTTTTTCTCCAAAACTTTACAAAAACAGCAGCTTAATGTCGGGATTCTTTCGATACTGTGCAGGAACACACAGCGAACAATTCAAAGACACGCCATTTTCATTACGTTGTTTATGTCCTAGAAGTAAAGGGGGAAAAAATATTACCTCTTCATTTAATTTTACAATTTCGGAATTTCTATCTTTTAATACACAATTTTCGGCATCGTCGAAACCAGGGTCTATTTCTTGCCAATTATTGTCAATGGTGTTGTACTGGGATTTCCGACATTTTGTTCAAATATTTACAATTAAACTATTTTCTAAAAGGGTTTATAAAAATTACTGTTATCTCTTCTATTTCTGTTCGACATTCTGTCATATGGTACGCCGACAGCTTATCACTATATTCACAAATTGAGATTTTTCCGAACTTTCTCAAGAAAAAGATGCTGTACAAAAGCTGGGTAATCAGTTGCTGTATTGTGTAATATGTTTCAGTCTTTGAGGTTTCAGAACTTCGTCAATTTCTTTGATAGAGCGTAGAGTTCTTTGGACTTAAGATTTGATCGTGGGCTATTCTTAAGCTATAATAAAATAATAAAAATACAAGTGATGTTCACTGTCATGTTTTCTTTTACTGTAGTTCCTGCTATAATATAAATTATGTTGTTATAAACCAGCGATAATAATTTTGCTTCACTTAGGTTTTAAATGTTATATCTTGTTTCGCAAGTTCTACTCTCGTACATGTTTAAACATTATCAACTGTTGATAATGGCCTTACCTTGGCCTTTCTTTCTATTAATTATCTTTTAACTTATTTATTAAATTGTAAATATATTGAGTCTGTTAAGACTATGGGTATATTTAAATATTAGATCGACATATATATTATTGTATGCATTAACTTTCATCTCTGTGATAACATAACAGAAAAAAAATCTCCTTCCTACCATATTGATGCCATTTAATAATAGTCTCAAGATATTTATAAACAGATTATTATATAACAGAGTCTGAATTCGTTATTAAAAAGCAATAAAAAACCTACACTATTGCATATTAATTTAGCTGTAGACTCACTTTAGGATACATTTACATTACAGATTGATGTATAATTTTATTTATTTTTTTTTTCAAAGGAAAGATAGACTCGTGTCTATGCATGAATCTAATAATTTTTGAACCTGTGAACTTGAAGCTTGGCATTTTATGCGTAGGAGGCTACATCTCTTTTGAACAATATTATCTTTCTCCAACATCACTGTAACTTTTATTTATAGTTTGTATTTTGAAAGTGATAATGCAAAAAAATTACAGAAAGTAGTCTCTCAGTTCTCTCAGGCAATTCTTGTTCGTTTTAATTTTTAGCGACCCATTTGGGAGCTCTTGTGATAGCTATTGCGTTTATCCTGTCCGTCCGTCGTCTCTGTCCATCGACAAACGGACTTCACCATCGCGTTCAGATACCCAAACACAGTAGGAATGGGGTATTTTCAGGGGCCAATGCCCCACTGTTCAGATATTTGGCCTTGTTTTTATTGGATTTCCGCTATTAGCTTAAATGTTAGAAATACAACCGTCTATTTTCAGTGTCAGCTACAGTTGACAGCTATAGTTTGACGGGTAAGGTATCGGACTCATATGCTGGAGGTTGTCGGTTCAAATCCCTATTGTTTGTTTGTTTTTCCTCTTAATCTTTTTTTCTCAATGTCCGCGTGGGTTTTTTTTTTTTTTTCCTTCTTAATTTCCTAACTTTTTTTTTTTTCTTGACGTTATTGTACTTCCTTTTTATATTATTATGGGTCGCCCTTAAATTTATGCTTCAGCAAAAAATTATATTCACCTGTTTTTCATAATTTCGATAGAAATAATTTTTTTTTTTTGTTGCTAGAAATTCTAATTTTTCAATTTAATAACTATTTAACTCAAAGAAAAAAGAAAATCCCTAATGGAAGTTTCTTTTAATGGTAGTGTTCTAATTTTGGGGTTTCATTATCCGTGATCATTTCTATTTAAAGCAGGCAACCGGAAGAACCACAGATAAACGTCTGTTTATAATTGAGAAGTTCAGTGATAGAGAATAAGAACGGACTCACAAGAAAAAAAATACTTTTATATTTACTTAATTTTCTTTAATGGAGAAACAAAACCGAATATTTTATTTCGGTTGAACTTCTCCCGTTAATCTCAATTTTATTTGTTTTTTGTTTTTTTTTCCATCTGACTATTTTTTGATAAAATAAGACTGTCCTACTTTTTTTCCATGTAGCATTAATCATTTTTGTTATTTTTATCTTGAAAGGTATTATCTCCCGTTTTAATAAAACTATCTACTCAGTTTTGAAGGAATTCCAATAAATTATTACTAAATGCTGACTTTATAGATCTGAAGACTTTATTTTTTTAACTAAATAATAATAAATAAAAATTCTTAAGGCCTATTAACATTTTCCAATGAAGTATTCCTTACTTGGTAGTTAAGTTAGCCATTAAATAAATACGTAAAACACATAATTATAATATAGAAAATACAGGAAACGCAAGTTCTTCACTAAACATCGTTGTATTTCGCAGAAAGCTGCTTTTTCTGCTTCGGGCTTAATTACAAAGCAAGATAGAAACAAACATAGAATAATTTAAACAAAGATAGGCCTTATTTATAATGTTTACAATCAATGAAAAATTTCATGATTTTTACAATGATTTTTGAATTTTTCTAATAAAAATAGACTTATTTCCACTCCTTTTCGTTTATTGAAACAATGAAAACTATTTATAGCACAAGTTTCAATTATAAATCTTGTGGTTGTGTCAAATAAGTTTTTAGTAAGTACAGTTACGAATGGATCTTTATAAAAACATATTTAACACAACCAGACGATACAGTATATCATTGAAGCTTGTGTTATAAACAGTTTTCATTGTTTCAATAAACAAACAAGGTAGGGATAGCGATACCAATCACAATGCTTCGCAACGGCTTCTGATACGTAATTTATTTTGAATTATTGCTTTAATTTCCTTATTATTATAAATGTGAATGTTGCGAATGCAAAAGGCGCAATTGTTGCGATTGTTGTGATTGTTGTGATTGTTGTGATTAATGATAATTTAATGAGATTTTAATGATACTTGTCCACAGATGGACGGACAAACCGAGAATATAAGGCATCTGATACTTGTATCAGAAATAAGTCCATTTTTATTAAAAAAATTCAAAAACCATTGTAAAAATCATGAAAATTTTTCAATGATTGTAAACATTATAAATATGACCTATCTTTGTTTGTTTAAATTATTCTATGTTTATTTCTATTTTGCTTTGTAAAAATATGTCTGAAGAATCAGAAAAAGCAGCTTTAAACTGCGAAATATAGCGAAATTTAGTGAAGAACTCCTGTGTTTTCTAGGTTACACATTGTTCAACGAAACTGAATTTCTGATGAACTTGAACTTTGGGGGCGAGAGAAACGTAGTTTTTTCAATTTGTTTTTTACATTATTCCGGTAATTTTGGTGGATATATTCTATTTCCTAAGTATGGTCCTTCCGATATGTTTTTCAGCCGTGAATAATTGCGATCTGTTTAGAAAAACTTGTTTTCTGTTACCGGTAATATAAAAGTAGAAAAACGAGTTGTTGTTGTTTTTTTTTTTTTTTCTTTCCTAAATTTCAAAGTTAAAATGGCTAACGTTATCTGGTAATAACAGGATTTCACATTTTCGCTTTCTCTTAGGAGTAAAATTATAAATAGCTTTTCTCACATCACTCATTTTTCAAAATGCATGACCGCCAAACTTCAGCGCTCTAGCATATCTGGAACTTTCTCAGAATCCCTGTCCTTCTTCGTCACCCTCTACTTTCACTTTCGTTTATTTGGCTTCGTTACTTGAGTTAAGTAACTTTAATTGTATCACATTGAAACGAGTCTTCAGAAACAGCAAATGCTACTAGGTCGTAGAATTCAAATTTTAAAAGTAATATTGTTTTCCACTTTAATTCGATATTACTTTCTTGCCTTTGATTCTGTCAGGAAAATTGAATGGGGGGGAATATATTTTTCTTAAGTGTGTTAAAGTGTGTTATAGGATTTACTATAACAATGACAACAAGAATAAATAACAATAATATAATACATTTTGAAATTAAAACATACTGGGCTTCATTGTAATTTAGCATTCATTTACATACACACACAAACATATAATTAAAAAAAAAGCTTGTTTTAATATAATAGCTTTGTAAACAGAAATATGTTAATCTCAATTCATTAACGAAATGTTGGAATTTTTTTTTTATTGTTCTATGCTTGGAGAGTTGATTAATTGTTGCAAATTTAATTCTTTGTAAATTTTGATTATTAGATTAAATTGAAAGCTTTTAATAAAACCGTTATTGGACAGTTCATAGCAGCCGTTCAATAGACAATACCAAATTCTTCAACGATCTTTCTTCTTTCCACCTCGAATATTTTAGACAAATATAGACTCTTCCACACATCACATTAGTATTTAAAATATTTATTAAATACTAAATACAAAACCAAAAGACAAATTTTCAGGAAGTATACATCTTCCTTTTTTCAAGTCAAAAATTAGAAAAAATAACAAACAAACCAAGAGCGGGTTGAACAGCATAACAAAATAAAGGCATGGAAATATCAACAAAATTAATTGTTGTTATAATAATAATTTAGTAAAAAAGGAGGTCAAATTATTAACATTAATTACTAATTAATTAATCATTCATATTCATTAATAGAGAATATTTCTTAATTTGAATTAACAAAAAAAAAAAAAAATGTGTAGACCTATTCATCTTTTGTAATATCCCGATAAAGATTTACCTCGGATTTATTTCACTAAAAGAATGAGATAAAAAAAAAAAATAAAAGTTCTTATTTTAAGATTTTGAATGCAACTCTTTTGTTCACTGTTTCACTGATCAATTTTTGTAGATTCAACAATCAAAATTTCGATAATAACATTGTTTTAATCACTAAATTATCTGATTATTTAAGACAATTACTCCAATGTCTTATCTAAGAACGTTGAGTTGATTTTGAAAATTTGCATTATTAAAAAATTGACGAGATTTAAAACTATTTCAAATCAATAAAGTTTAACTTATTAATTTTGTCGTATTTATTAACATTTTATTATCAATCCGTCTGCGTAAATGTGTCTGTGTCTATAAGTCCGTCACCTAAGAACATTTGAACACTAGATAGATCTTCTTGAAGCCTGACATGCATATTCAAGGACTAGCGACGGGTTCTTGTCGAGAAATCAGTGCGAGAAAGCGACAAAAATCCCCTTAGAAATGGGTTCGAATCTAAAACAGTGGATTTCAATCCTATATCTGTTAACATTTCATGTCGTAAACAATGACTACTATTCTTTTAGCTAATCCATTAATGGATTACAAGGTAATCCGTATTTAATCCCCTTCTATCAGAAATCTTATTATTTGTATTCAGTAGATATTATACTTTGAAAAAAAAAAAAAAAAGTACACTTTTTGTTTGTGTCGTTTTGATGACTTTTAATAAAGAAAAGAAAAGAAAAACAATAAAATAACAAAACAAAAAAATAATAAGAATAACATGTTAATAAAAGTAGACTCAAGTTTTTTTCAACAACTTCTTGTTTATTTGTATTTATTTATTTATTTTATTCCACTTTGGACAAGTAGAAGTTACACTGAATAATCTGTAACTGAAATGCAGTTCTGTGGTTGTTTTTGTTTTGTTTTTTTATTCTTTAGTTATTTTAGTTTTATAAGCCTATAATATATTTTTTTTTCCTTTCTGTTATTTCACTTTAGTTATTTTTATCTAACTAAAGAAATTAAATTCCGTGTTATTTATTAGGGATGGACTAAATCTATTAAGGCAGAGATTGTGTTGTTCATTTGCTGTAGACTTGTTTCTTCTTTTTCGTGATATTCCTAGAATATGACCTTCACCCAAATCTTGTTGCTTGAAGGTAACTCATAGAAGCAAGTAGTAATTGAATGAAGCCCTCTTTGCTTAAGTTGAATCTCCTAGTAGGCCTAAATTAGACGGCGACGTTACGGCATACGCTAGGCCAAGAGATTTTCCACAAGAATATGTTTATGAGACACAAGTACAGCTTAGCTGCTTTATAATAGAGGAGGCGGGTGCTCTGATGAAATCCAGCACGGCAATCAGATAAAATTGGCAGTGTTATGGTCACTCCGGTTTTGCTGGGGAATTTCCATCAGTGATTTGTTTAAGAATAGCTTAGTGAAGTAATGTATTCCAGCCTAAGTAACGAGATAAGAAACAAGAGCATATAAATATCTCATTTATTCTCTACACTGTTTATCAAAACAAGCAATTGATATATCTTGCTGGTACTTTTTATCAAAACACAAGGTTGAGTTGGAAATTGCGAAAGACTTTTATCATAATGAAATACAAAAACAGTGTTTTTGAAGTGTTTCCATTTTGTTTATATTATTTTTTTTAAATATATCTTGATTTTAGTTAAAAGCCATAGTCTGATAATATAAATAAGATGACCAGCGAGATTGAAACGCGACTCTGGAAACCTACCTATTTCTCATTAAGAAATAAAAAAAAAAATCCTGAATGCTCTGGGACGTTTTAACTCCCATAGATTCCCTCGAAATTATATTATGGAATAATTAACAATATAACAATAAAAAAAAAAAAAACCAAGATAATTAATGCTTTTAGACAGTGTCAAAAGCAAAGTGGTCCCATAATATATACAATTTTATAAACATACTTTTATAAACAAAACTTTATCGGCACCGATCACTTCCGGTCAGGGAGTGGTCCTAGAGGTCTGATTTTTTGGACTTGGTCGCCTACTTTTTTGATGCTGAACAGAATGGTGAAGGTTTCGGTCTCCTATGTTTTACAGGGAAGCTGTAATGTAGGGGCTGCTAACATTGCGTTTATGCTGTCTGGATGGCACACTCTGTAGCGGCCAAACGATTAGAGATATTCTAATGAAACCTTCACCATTATGTTCAGCATCAAAAAGTAGGTGACCACGTCAAAAAAATCAGAACTGTAGGACCACCCTCTGAGCCCCCCCAAGGCATTTTCTTTCTTTTAAAAACGCCTTTAAAAGACAAAAACGCCTTGGGGGAGGGGGGGTTCAGGGAATGGTCCTAGAGGTCTAATTTTTTGTACGTGGTCACCTACTTTTTGATGCTGAACACAATGGTGAAGGTTTCATTCTAATATCTCTAATCGTTTGGCCGCTGTAGAATGTGACATCCAGACAGGATAAAAGCAAGAGCAGTCCCTAGGGGTTTTACAGGCAAGCTGTAATCAAGGGGCCGCTAAAAATCAATATTATGCTAAAAGCAGTCAAATATTAAATTCATCGTGTAATTTTTTTCTTATTGTTTAATGGTATTCGTACTATTCTGTTTGTTGAAATCTCTCACTATCAGGTCTCATTTTTATCTCTCCGATCGTGTTCTTTTGTCTATTCGACTATATTACTTACTTTGAATTAAGCGTTTTGTTGTAACACTTTCCTGATAGACGGAAAACTATTGTACTACACCAGTTTACGAGTATCGTAGACTAACAATTAGTATACAATGTATTAGTAAACTCTTAATATTTTCAGTTTGGGATGTCGAAGCGATCCGAGTCTAGCAAATCGAAATTATTCGAATAAATTTATTAAAGAGGAAAATAAAAAATTATCCTTTAGTTCACTGGTACTCAGCGAAGTCTAAGGAGGAATATTAATTATCTTTTAATTCAAATTCATTTTGAGTCTAGCGGAACGCAGGGATTTGACTCTTTTTCGATTATTGTGTAATTTTCGTTCGGGTTTTCTTTTGGGAGGTCCCGCTCTCGGGAGCGAGAGTGGGATCTTTAAATGTTCGCACCTTCTGAGCCTATCATCGGTGGAGTTTGTCTGGCTGACGAGACCTAAAGAGGACGAAACGGCCGTCCCAGACTATCTTGGGATAGCTTGGTGTGCGAAATCGTTGTAGTTTCATTTGTGTCTTCCTTGATTATCATTTTAAGTAACTATCGTTCATTTGCGAGATGTACACTATCCGTCAAAAGTATTCGGACAGCGATGAAACTACATCTTTCATCGCTGTCCGAATACTTTTGTCAGCATTTGTCGCCTTTCGTATGTAGTTAAATAAGGAAACAAAAGCATTCAGGAAACAAAGGCGTCCATATATCATTAGAGACCACACGAATCGGGACAAGTAGTATACGAATAATAGAAACCGTCCAATCACTAATAGCATAAAACAAATGACCTGCTTCTTACGCAAATCTCTGACAATCAAATCATGACATCTGAATTCTATATGATTTGGAAATTTAAACAAGTTTATCTTAAAATAAAAAGTTCTACATAACTAGTGATATTAGGAATATACTGTAATGGTGTTTGTGGGAGTTTTGTAGGAGCGAAGAAACAACGAGTCAAGTTTGGAACTGAACCGAATTGATTTATTAAACAGAAAACATGGGTTTTTATAGATTTTACAAAGTTGGATTTCATTGGAAGATTAATGAAAAATATACATAGTGAATGGACAAGAATCATAATGAACTTAAAATAATTAACTAATTAAACGGCTGTAACGGAAAAGAATTTAAAAATAACAGAACGGCAATAATTAGAAATAGAAAATGAATGAATTAAAATAAATAACGGTAAAGATTAAAATGAATAAAATACAGATAAATACAAATAAATGATTTCTAAAAATATTTACATATAAACTGTTATAATTTTACTCGTACATTAGATTGCATTGCATTGTTTATTCTGCATATCAGAATTTATGTATTATTTATTCTTAATAATATATTACTTTTATCACATTCGATTAATTCTATTGTTATTTTAATATTTAGGAGTGTAAGAAATCACAATTGTGTATATGATTATGAAGAAACAGTAATAATTATACATTTATTATTGTACAGTATCACCAATGCATTGTATGATTCTAATATCACAACTTATTAAAACCTTTATTTTAAGAATGTAAGACAAATTTAAAATTTTTAAGTGATTCAAAATTAAGATGATTTTTTTTTTTTTTTGACATATAGAAATATATAATCTTATTTATTCTTTTGAACGGATTTTATCAAAGGAAAAACTAACATATCAAAGCAGTGATTTGTTAATGCTGCAAATTTGTAAATTATACAAAAAATGATTACATCTTCCATTGACGTTAATTTTAAATAGATCTTTCAGGTGGCGGTGCTCGGCTGTCAAGCCACCCACGCTAACCACGTTACATTACATTACGTTAATTTTAACTTCGTTTCAAAACATATTATACATACCCCTCCCTCAAAAAAAAAAATAATAAATAGGTAAAAATAATAATTGTGAAATGTAATAATGACGCTTTGTTGTTTCGAATAAACTTAGTGGATTTGTAAAGAGGTTTTATTAAAACGACATAATCTTTTTAAGAGCGCATTCTATTAAAATTTAATTATTTAACACTAGGGTAATGATTTTTATTATTATTATTATTGATTTCTTTTTCTGTAATGTATATATTTTATTTCTTAGTTATCAATCAATTCTCATAAACATTAAGTGAAAGTTATCTGTGCTTAGCATTTAGCGAAATAACGGAGGAAATTTAATCGTTTTGATTTCGCTTATCAGAGGTCACAACAGTACGAAACTGTTATTACACAATAATACTCAGCATTGCCTTTATAATAACAAGTAATGAAATCAAACTGTACTTCAATTAATTTCACTTTTAAAATGAAGTTCCTATTGTTCAAGCTCACGTGACCTCGTAAACTGCAGTTGCATATCTTAATTAATTGTCTAATAGACTTTATTTGGTCCAATTAAGTTAATCAGTTTACTTTGTGTTTGTTTATTTAGTGTGTGTACAAGTGTCTTCATTTTACAGGAAATTCATAATGTAAATTAATCGACAGTGTAAACTAATTAGATATAATGGCTATTGTAATTTATTAACTACAATGAAAGTTTATGAAACAAAAAAACATAACTTTAAATTAATATTTCAACCTAATTAAGATTATAGTTCAGATAGTCCAATTTCTTTTTTTTTTCTTTTTTTCTTTTTTTTTTTTTTCCACACATCAAGGCATTTTTTATCGTTCAATGATTTCTCCGAATTTTAGATTCAAAGAAAAAGTAGAAACTCTTCAAAAGAGATTAGGATTTGCTGCATTATTAATTTTCTGTGATTTTTGAAATTCAAAATAATACAAAAGATAATATTCATTATTTGTAAATTACAACATACACCGAATAAAACTACTTACTTTCAAATCTTCCCTTTGCTGCAAATTGGTATAAATTCATAAATATATTAAGACGCCTAAATCCAATTAATTCTAATGATGATGAAACAAATGAATTGTTGACCATCGTTAGAATTTCATTGTTTGCCTTTAGTGAGTGTTTCCTTCTAATGCTGTTTTAGGGACATTTTTATCCTTTGTTCACCTGTAAATTTCACAGGGCAGTTTTTTTTTAATTTACAAAAGCTAGATTTGTTTAATATTTGCATGCTAAATTTCAAGAAGATTCATTCGCTTATTAAGTTTAATGTGGTTATGGATACATGATCTTATTAATGTTATAATCTTAACTTTCCTAAGATAGGATATTGCGGGATGTGAAACGTGTCTTTTCTTTTTCACGCTTCTTTTTTACTGATTTTTTTTGTTACACTTATTCGATAGGTTACGTATTAGAACGCTGTCGAAAACCGAAAATCGTCGAAATACGGAGCCAATTTTTTTAGCTCGTAAATTCATTTTGGTCGCCGAAAAACTTAAATAACGCATTTATTTATGTCACTTGCGAATGAGTGCAAAAGCTAAATAACACACTAATACAAAAGTACAGTAGGATTTCTATACACAGACTGCACGAAAAGATGAGAGAGAAAAAAAAAGCGCTTAGTCGCAGATGCGCATGAAGATCGTGGAAACATGACAAAGCAGATCGAAACAGTGGATTACGCGCATGGGCGCTGGGTCGAAAGAGCGGATTGTCGAAAAGCGGGGAGGCTTGTACTAGAAAAACATAAATACCTTTTACAATCTGGCAACATTAAAGGGTAGCCTATTCTACATTATTAAAAATAAAAACAGTGTGTGTGTGTACATCCGCAACAATTGAGTTTCGCACGCGCATTGCCAGACAACATTAGTATTCTTGGATGATCAAATCAGCTGCGCAAATTTCCGACTGTTACAAATAGATTTCAATATTGTATTGCATTTATATTCTTTAGAATTGAAACTTTAATTTATTTTCAGTTTTAGCTTTAAGATTTAGTTTTTAGTTTACTTGATGTAATTATTTTTTTTTTTTTTTGAATAATTAAAATATTGTTTTCCGTTACATATACAGAGCTTCCGGATGCAAAGCGGCGGGTAGCCGTCTAGTTGTTTTTTAACTTTTAAAGGACGATAGTACACTATTCTGTCTAAAGCAGTGTTTCCCAACTTTTTTTGTGCTATGCCCCACCTAAAGTATCTAAAGTATGCTATGCCCCACCAAATTAAATATAACTTAAAGAAAAAAAAAATTAACTTTCACAACCAAAAAAAAAAAATATTCGAATTGCCCCCCTTAACAATCAAATTGTCCCCCTGTGGGGTGTGGGCCCCACGTTAGGAAACACGGGTCTAAAGGATAATGTATAACATGCTAGAGGGAATACTTTCTTAGCAGAACACAGTAAAATTTCAATCATATTTACTCTACGTAGTTCTTACAATTATAATTTATTCGAAAGTAAAGATAAATCGGAACTAACTTCTGAAAATTTTGAATGAAGAAATCAAGAGAGATTCAGTATTTACACTCGTCTTATTAACCGGATATTTTAAGTTCGAGTTACATATAAAAATAGTTACTATTAATTTAATTGAAATAAACGCTCAAAATCTTAATAATCCTATGTTAAATAAATTGACTTAAAACTGAGAGTAGAACTGAATTTATACTCAAAAAGGATGATGATTAAGGAAAAAAAAACATTTCTCGATAAACAGTATTTCTTGTGGTAGTTGATTTATGAGTTAAGCACTGAAATCCACTTTACTGTGTGAGACAATTATTCTGCATTGAATTAGTAGTGGTAGTGATTCTTGTGAATGAAATCCTTTAGGATTATCTTCTCTACTTATCGAAGCAGCTTCCATTATCTAAAAATAAATGGGTTGATTTTTCCTCCATCCCAGAAATCCAAAATTCGCTCTAGCAGATTCAAATCAAGAAAGATTTTAGCAATTTTAGTCTACATTCATTACAACGCCATTCATTTAGCTGCTCTCGTAACTTATTCGATTCGAATTAAAATAAATCTTTCAGCATATGCACCGTTTTCTAGAAGGACAGTGGATCTCTGATACATCTCTACATAAAGATTCCCATGGTATTTTTGATAAAACAGAGATATATGTCAAAGGTGTCTTACAAATCACAGTTAAACATCCACGAGGATTATTATGAAATCAGACTCCGCCAGAGCCTACCTTTCCGCGATCTAGCTGAGACCAGAATGAAGAAGGAAGGAAGATATTCATTCATGTATATTCATTCATGTGTCATTCGTTGTCATTATTAGTCTTTCTCCAGTGTTCTTGAGTTCAGCCCACCTTGCATTCAAGATTGATGAAAACGACTTTTGTTAATTTTTACTAAATTCAGTCTTCAATTTCGAAGGGTAACTAAAGGGTCATTCTTAGCCGCGTTGATGGAGGACGACCTTGGTCATAGTTCCAATCATCTTCTTCCAGTCTCCCCCAAGCTGTTACAGAGTCTATCGATATTACTTTGGGCCTCTGAAATCTCTTGTATATCATAATTTAATTGCTTGTCTTGCCTTCAGTTTCAAGGCTATCTATGCTGTAAATTTCCACTTGTTGATAAGACATCCCTGTACCACAAACTATGAAAGAAAAGAGGATATCCATCAAAAGGCACTTTATGAATCTTGGATCTAAATTACATATTTTTTCTCTCATTTATGCAAATAACTTTACTATTTACTTATTTATATGTTCAGAATTATTGCAAAATGGAATTCAAACTAGTACTTTTTTTTTAATTGGTAGAACAACATCTAAAAACCTTCTCGAAGATTCTAGTTTTTGAAATTCAGATGTTTTAGTCACTGGTTTGGAATACTGCAGCCTTTGTTGCATTTATTCTTGTAATTAATAATTCGACTAAACCTTATTTATAAAGAAATATTTATTTAAGAGAACCCAAGCAGATTTGCAATAACTCCGATTTCAAGCATTTTTTAAATATTAAATATTTAAAAGGTTTTAGAAACAATTTATTTTCAGTCTTTGATGTCATCTAAGTGATATCCATTAGAAAGCGAATGAAAAAGAAAGCCGATCTGTCTTAAGAGAATACTTTTGTCCCATTAGAAGGATTTCCGGATGTTTTCTTTATAAATCTGAGAAATCTATCTTCAATTCAACTGAGGTTTTGCTCCTAGGGAATTCTTTAGTAATTTGTTTAATTTCTTTACTGAAGACTTTTTTACACTAAATATTTGAAGGCCTCCTCATTCCATCCCATCTTAATATTTTGGTGTAGAAAAAATGTTTTCTATTTATTTATTTATTAAAATATTAAACGTGTAAATGATTTTTATTACTTTTTTTTTTTTTTTTGAAGAATCTGTTTACATTTGGCTCGATAGAGAAAAAATAAATGTAAAAACATGTCACATCCTTTTCGTTATTTTCAAGACAAATAACAGTTGACTGATCGTGTCTGGAGTTGTCGAAAGGGTCGGCAAAAGATCCTTCACGTGTCTGTGTCTATTAATCACGAGATCCTCTGTTTACATCGTGTATCTGAATGTCGTTCAATTGAAGCTACTCGATTGTCTGTCTCTGTGATGACCTAGTAAGGGTAACAAGAGGAAACCTCTCATGAACTTCACACGGAAGCCCTTGTTCTGTCCTCTTGTGAGTTTAATCCTTGGGGCTAATAGAATTCAGCGGACGAAGAGGCCAATTTGTTCTATATCCAATCCTTTTTTTGATATTATTATTTTATTAGGCCTTTTTTTTTTGCTATGTATACGATTGCATAAGTTGTTTTGCTCCGAGGTTGAGCGAAGTCCAAAAATTGCTGCCTTTCGAAATCCTTCCGTCTTCGCACAGCAGATGACTGTAATTGCGAGGCCCCGAGTTTCACGAATTGTAAATCGATATCATTTTCTTCTCTTTCCTTAGCAGAAAAATGAATCCTTTTGTGAAACCGATCAAATTCCCATTTTTCAGAATTAGACCTTTGAAATGCTAATGGTTATTCATGGGAAGTTAAACGATCATATCAATATTCAAAGAAGGAAGGAAGTCAAGAATAATTACAGTATATTTAATTTAAATCTCTTAATTTTTTTTTTAATTAGCTTCAAATACTTTTCAACTAAACTTCTGAACTCAAACTAAAAGTAAATGAATGTACCAAGAATTAATAATCGCATTTATCAACAATAAATACTTTTAATAAAATATCGATTTCGTCTACAGAGTTTGTTAAAAAAATATTATGAAAACAGTTGACTTGTTTTTTGATAAGCAGAAATTAATGGAATAGTTGATTCTAAGCAATTTTACAAAATGAATAGTTAGATGCGTAATGAAATCGGTTTCTTACAAAAGAATTGTTTCAGCTCTTCAATTGAAAGAATGTAAAAATAATTAAAATTTTGAAAAAAGGAAAATGTGAAAATAATTAAGGACTTACGAAGAGCTACATTTGGAAAAAATCACCCCTGTGCTTCACATAGCAGAAAAATTGATGTAAATACATAAGGAAATAATAATAAACGATCTTTTTTTTATAATTGCCCTGTAAGTTTACGAATTATCAGTGAATTATTCAGTATACTGTACATTACAACATCTCTTCCGTAAGACGTACAGTTTGTAAGCCTCACTACATTTTTTAAGTGCATGATGTGTAAGAGATAAATTGTAATGGTGTTTATGGAAGAGTCTTTGGGATCTAAAGACAACGAGTGAAGTTCTGGAACTGAACTGAATTAATTTATTAAACAGAAAACATGGCTTTTTATAGTATATACATAGTGTGATTTGATTGGTTAAGTAATTAAAAATATACATAATGATTGGACAAGAACATAACGAATTCAAATTAATTAACTGATTCAACGGAAAAGGATTTAAAAATAAAGAGAACAGCAATAATTAGGAAATAGAAAAGGAATAATAACGGTTAACGATTAAAATGAATAAAATACGGATAAATAATTTCTACAGACAAATAAATGATTTCTAAAAAAATATTTACATATAAACTGTTAAAATATGGTGGATTCACATTGATTCTGTTAGTAATATTGTGTTACTTACGATAAATTTGCAAGGATTTCGGCCTTTTTTTTTTCTTTTCACTTTTATTAAGATTGTAAATAAGACTGTTTCTCATTAATTGAAACTTCCGAAGTTTTAAAACAGTAGGAAGAATAAATTAAGGAATGCTAAATCTAAATGCGAGAAGAATTGCTTGTTTTAATCCATTATATTATATTTTATTTTATGAATATTATATATATAATTAGCCGTGCTGGCGTGGTCGTGCGGTATCGGCGGCGGCCAGCCGTGGCGACCAATGCGCCAGTACCTGGGTTCGAATCCCGGCAGTGGCATGGCTGTTTCAATTTCCTTTCCTGTGTTGTCCAGCCTCTTCTTCGCTTTCTCTTCGGTCTGACGTCATTCCATAATGGCGTCCTGAGGGCAGACAACGGGAAACCACCCCCAGTATCTTTCCTCAGGTGTTTCTAGGAGATCCATGTGAGACCTCCATAGAACTGGACCTGTCTTCGGACAGAAAAACTATGGATGGATATATAATTAATATGAAGTGTGCGAAGAGTCTGTTCTCATGGCATGATAAAATGGCAGAACACTACATTATAAATTCATTGATAAAATGAACATATAAAACATTTTTATTCGAATACTGAACGAAGAATGATTGAACATTGGAAAATGATCCGTTTTATAATTATTTATACAAGAAGTTCATGAAAGAACTGAAAACCTCTTTCGTTAACAACAAAAATGAAAAGTGCTTTTATTTTTAAGTTTCGACAATTGAAAATGGAAAATTTATAATATCTGTATTCATTACTTATTGCAACTTAAAAATTAACGGAGTCTTGTCGTTTGTAGTACTTTCTTGCTTTTAAAAAAAATGAAATTAAAATTTAAGAAAAGTAAGATTTAACGAAAATAGACATCAAAATCTTTCAGGAACTTATTACTTAAGACAAATCTGAAGTAAAGACTGCATTACATCTTAAAAGCATTTCATCTATGCTTTCTTTCTCATCAACAGTTACTGCTAATTTTGCTTTTAAACAGTATGATCGATGTTGTATTTTGTAAATCGATTAGATATATCGATAAGAATCGATTCGTAAATTCTTGAGACTTTATTGAGATTCTGTACAATTTATTATAGCATCTTCAAATTCATGGAGTTTTCTGTCTCTGTTTCTCGTTTTACAGACATATCCATTGGAACCAATTTCTTATGAGGCATCAATGTTGTCTCCATAAAACATTAATTACTGACGAATGCTTCACATTTCACTCGATTTCACATGGAATTCCTTGACATTCCATTCTTGGTGTTTCTTGTTCATTGTTCTGTTAATTATCTGCTGAAATAATAAAAGTTGTTACTAAAGAGGAATGTTGAGGAAACACTTGCTAAAAATGAAAAGAATGCAAATAAATTTTTAGAAATTATCTTTCAATAATGTGATGCTACTGGAATATTATGGCATCTTTTAATTTCGCAAAAATATCATGCTCTAACACAGCCTTTTCTTATTTTATTTATTCTTTATTTCAGAGAGAAGGCTTTAACTTAGATATTAGCTTTTCAGTTGCGTAGATTGGCCTATATAGAGGGAGAACTTAAAGGGAATGTGCAAAATCTATGGGAAGTTGCCCCATCCTGTATAGTGATAGATATATACCTACAGAAAGATCTCCTTACATAGAACATATGTTATTATTACAAATAGCCTTCCTTTTTCTAGCCACTGTCATTTTCTTCTGTAAAGTCAAGGATTTCCGTTCTCTTAGCGCTTTGAATAGGATTTACAAGCTATTCTTTCATTCTATTAAATTTGAATTTGTACATCACAGAATAAATGTCAAATAGCATTAAGAAAGCAGCTATGTACTGTATGGAACTGGAGTGTGATGTTCTGCAATTTCTGATTAACTAATAATTTGGAAAAGTTTAATTAATGTGGTAACCAGGTTCCTCCCCCACCTTACCATAATAACCCATAATACCATACCACATGTACCATAATAACTCATAATACCATATGTACCCTAATAATCCGTAATTCCATACCCACATGTTCCGTAATAACCCATAATACCATATT
>JAFIDM010000179.1:26170113-26232940 GCA_023159025.1 Thereuonema tuberculata | reverse complement strand
CTTCTCTGCGGTAGTCGCCTGTTTTGTGGAGGTGCCTGCTGTCACAGAAGCAGAACGGTCAACAGATCTCAAAGTGGTGGTTACAAGCCCTAGAAAATACCAGCAGAGAAGCGAAGAGTAAATAACTGGCCATTCCTTTTCAATCCGACGTTCGTCCGTAACACATGCGGCGCCAGTAAAGATTCATGTCCGCATCGGAACAGAGAGCAAGAGAATCCATCGACTTTGTGACTTTTGTAAATTTCGACTGGGAATGCAAATATCCTAAAGCCTGTTTCAGGCTGTTTTTAATGATTAAACGTGATAATTTGCGAAATATCCATTCCATTTTCGATCACGCTAATTACAAAGAGATAATTAATTGAAGCGTAACGGCAACTGGACAATAAAGTGATCAGAAAGCAAAAGTTTGAATTGCAGTAATTTATAAAATGCATCAGAGAAGAACAATGGTTCTAGGGATAACTATTACTTGGCACTGGAATTCCGTGCTTGTGATTGATGAAGCTGAAATGGATCAATATTTGTAATGCTAATTCACGAACTCCTGATGCTGTTATCTCACTGTTGTACCGTTACGCAGGGTTTTTTAGATTAACATTTTAGAACTTGTTTGGACCGAAATCTTTTCTAAAAAAAAATAGCAGGAATAAAAAAGAAAAACAAGGTAAACAAAACTGGGACAGGAAGTGACCGCAGAAAGTGACTCGTTTTTTTCCTAACCTCTTCAAATCATAACGTATGACTCATGGCTGTCCGACTTGTAGTTTGGGTTATAGAGATGGTGACAGCCGAACGGAAGGACAGAATGAAATGTAATTAGTTACAGCCACCCCCACCGTAACACTTTCGTAGTCGGTGTTGCTAAAACTTCGCGAACTTTTCTTTTCATCTAGCAGATGAGAGTTAGTAATGTGCAAATCTGGTGGGATAATACAGGAATGCTGGCCGAACACGTAGCAATATGTGGCAATATTGCTGGACAATATTGCTCATTTTTATTGCTGGAAACGGTTGTCAGCAATAAAAATGAACAATATTGCCCATTTCAACAATATTGGTATTGCTGGGAAAAAAGGAACAATTTTAGTTGTCGGAAAGTATTGCTGGTGCGCCAGCGAATCACATGAACGGATGAAATCACGTGACAATGGTGACGTAGAAGGAAGGCGGCGCTTTCACGATAGGAATGTCACGATAGGAATGTCATTTGTGAGATAGAAGGCATAAAATCATCAAAATGGGTCGGCCCAAAAAAGATAATTCAAACAAAAACATTTTGTCAATTGATAATGAAAGACTCTTAATTGATTTCGACAGAGGGAAGGCGTTTAATACTATAGCGATTCTGTACGATCGTAAAATTAGGCCTAAATGCACGTAAGAACACTCGATCGCTCCCATTTTATTCGGAAATAAATTGTATAAAACCGATGTCATACAATCACTGGGAATACTGTCCCAGTGAGTTTGTAATGCGCCATTAAGCATCAGTAATCAGGCCAATACTCGATTACACAAAACTGTGTGTTGGCGCGTGATATAAACTGACAATATCAATTTTAAACAATATTGCCCAGCAATACTGCCACATATTGCTACGTGTTCGGCCAACAGAAGAGAGAAATCTTTGTTCCATATTGCTGATATTACATATTAATCCTGGCTACAGAAGCATCATTTGTGATTAATGTAATCAATTCAAATCTCTTTAGCATTATGATATTAAAATGTTAATATTATTATATTAGTTGAGGAGAAGTATCAGGTAACTACTGAGTTAATCGTGGTCTGCGCCTGCAAACAATCTCCTTAAATGCACTCATTGCCCACCAAACCATAACGCGATTTAAAACTGCGCTAGCGCCATCTATCGACAGTTTTGGTAAGGTATTCATTCAGATCTGCGATGCCGAATAGACATACAATCGTATCGCACGGGAACTACTTGATCGACCGAGATGAAAAGTATCTTATACCCTACTCCGTGTCATAGACTACCTGCATGCAAAATTTCGTTCAGATCCGTTATGCCGTTGAGGCGTGATTGAATGACAGACTTACAGAGTTTCCCTTTTATAATATTAGTTAGGATTTACAAAAATTAAAGATTTCAGATTTAAGTCCATCCTATTAATGATTCAAAACGACACCCTACTAATCAGCGGAGTAGTTTAACATTTGGATTCTTATTATTACGCCACGAATATTAAGGGAAGGGGGATCTTGAAAACGTATGAACTAAATTCTCTATTAATAGAATTTTTAAATAAAGATAGTTTCTTGTTTATCTTACGCTTAACTTTAATGGTAGCAATTTGCAGAAAAAAGTATCTATAAACTAAAGATGCTGAAGTTTTTTTTTTACTAAAAATATTGTCAGAAAACTGAATATCGTCCATTTACGATTTAATTTAGCTTTAATATTTCCGGAAACTGCAGTAAATTGAACATTCGGGAAAATTTGCGAGTCATCGGCCGAAATGGTTGATTTGTGGTTTCTCTATCAATTTCTCCCATTATAATTTACCTTCGCTGGCTTTAATGAATGGGATGTTAGCAGTTATCTCATTCTGTTAAAAGCCAGGTGGAGTAAGTTTCCTGTGTATTGATCCATGAAACACAACAGTCTGACCTCTGGGACCGAAGCCTTCAGGGACTTTTCATCAACGATGAATTGTGAAGGAAGAAACATTGATCGATTGGGATCAAAAAATAATTTAAACTATTACCGTCTATCTTTGGATTCAAAGGATTTATTTAAGCTTGTAAACATTATTTTCATGTACAGATGAAGAACACACACCTCTCTCAAATTTTTATAATCAAGTCATTTTATTTTTTTGGTTCCTTGCTATTTTTTATTAAGTTTTGCCCCGCACACTAAATATACTACAGAATATTTTATTGGAGAATACAAGTATCCTACTGAGAAAAAGTTGCCGGATTATGTGATAATAAGGCTTGCGAAAACCTTAACACTGCCTCCAATCCACTTTATTTAAACTTATTGGCTACAATTTCTATGTTAAAATCGCAGATTTTTTGTCTTAGATGTAGGAGTCATTGAAATTCAAAAAATCCAAATATCTTTTTCATGTTATTTAAAAATTAGTTTCGTGGAAAAAAAAGCTGTGTTTACAAAAGCAGAGCGTCTGTATTTTGATTTCCGTACGGTATTCGTTAGTTATTCAGATTTTTCCAAATAAACAAACATGCCTCGAAGACGGCGGTCCACTGTTAAGAAACACGCTTACAGCCCCTTACAGGCGAGGATTTTCAAGAAAGTATTCGGGCAGGGCTGTTGTAGGAAGGCTTGAGGACGATCTGCACTAAATGATGTCATACAAACTTTGCCTCATCCACATCAAGAAATTCGTTACCATTTTTGTAATACATTTCACTTTTTTTTCTTTTCTTTCTTGCATGCCCTTAAAACCATACATTTTCATCTATTTGTTTTCTCTATTTTTTTTTTCTGTGTCATTTTCTGCCACATTTACCATCCACTCCACCAATATCAAGACGTATACTGAGACTCTAAACATCCAACTCGGTTCCAAAGAGAGCTACATATCCTATTTATTACAGTCCCGCTGCACTCAGTACAATCTTCTCACTTGGCGTTTTTATTTGGAGCGCATTCAAACGTGCTTAGTAAGATGTCTTAGCAAGTCAGATGTTTCATCTCAACTCCGCTGAGCCGACTTCTATAGTGAAGTGTTCTGTTTTAATCTATCATTACATATACATCGAATATTTAAATACTCTTTAAGGACGAAACTTCTCTCGTGGTTTACTGGAACCGTGGGAGGCTTGGATCTTTCGCTCAGACTCGTTTGCTGAATTCTCTCTTAATTCCTTAGCAAAGGTTCCAATCAAATCCTAAACTTTTGAGTAATTGAAGACAAGAATGTTTCGGACAGCCACTTTTCTCAGGGCTCATCAGCCAGATTCATCCAGCTCAACAACTCTAGCCTTAACGAACAAAGTATTCGATGTTGAAAACAAAAAATAAGTGACTTCTCATCTCACCTAAATGAAAGAGAAAAGCTCCCCCACCCCCATAGCGGAAGGCTCCTTACAATCATTGCATTTTATTTTATTTTTTCATTTTTGCGCAGGCTTTTTCTTTTGCCTTTAAAAATAGTTAAAATAATAATAAATAAAATATACATATTTTCTGACAATTCTTCCTGTAGAAAAGCTTTTAGAGCAAAGATTAAATATCTTGACAATGTCAGTTAAGAGAAATTAATTTTAAGACTTATGTTTATCTAAAATTTAAAATAATATTTATAATATTTGATACAAAGTATATAAATATAATAATGCTTTCAGTAATATACCTTAAGTTTCCATCTACGCCTCTGAACATCAACAGTTCTGGTAATCGTAGTATTAATAGCAGATATTGTCATAAAAACTAATATTAATGGACTAAAATGCAGTCGTTATTTAGGAAATTGTAGTATTATGCCCTAATTATTTTTAGAATTATGTACGATTTATTCCTATTTATCTTATGAATTATCACATCTTTTTTCACGTATATATTTAAAATAAGTTTTAGTGTTTGCCTAAAATAACACAAAATTACACAAAATAACACAAAAATAACACAAGAGCTTTCGGAGACCTTATGCGGCTCCCTTGTCAATTAACAAGGGAGCCGCTGAAGATCTCCGAAAGCTCTTTTAATGTATTTAATAGACTTTATATTTAAAAAGAAATCTTGTGTGTTGGTGATTTAATTTAATCATTTAATCTAATTATATACTTAAGTATTTTTTTATTTTTTTCTGGATATGTCAAGAGTGATGTTTTTAATAGATAGAGTAAATGTAAAATATCTTTCTTGAGCAAACGAGGAAAAAAAAAAAAAACTTTCTCGGGAATTTAAAAAAAAAAACCAAAAGAAAAACTAGAAGTATTTAGCCAATTCATTTCTATTAAAATTTTAATTACAAATTTTATTAGATAATTCTAAATCATTCTGCAGAAACATTGCAAAATCTTGAATGTCAGTAAGTTTGAAAACATAAAAAGAAAATGAATTTTTTTTTTGAAAACCACTGCATTGTGTTTTCTTTTTCTTTTTTTGTCAGTGTTGAATATCAATTATGAAAAGTCCAATATATTCGTCCAACAACACGATTTCCCCAGGGCGTGTTCATGTTTTGCGCTGGTATTGGGTATCGGTGCCAAAATAAAGGATTTCTGTTCGACTGCCAACTGTTCTTTAGGAAGTGGCTTTATTCGAAAGTTTATATTTTTCTCCCTTTTAAGCATCCTTCGAGTTAATTGGAACGTAATATACACCCACGTAATTCACTTTAGATCCAATTTCTTGATATATAAAACCTTCTGCCAAGTTGAAAATATGGAGCTAATAGGATTTGTTTCCAATAAGCAAAGCGTAATCTTGTTTTTCTCACGTAAATCGATTCTTCCCCAAATTGACTTTGATACAAATTGAATTAAGGATTATCTCTCCTAACAACCACTATTTTAAGTATTAAAGATAAAATTCATAGATTTACTACTATTTTACAGTAATATTCTAGGTCTTTTTTTTTTTTTAAACTGAACTGAAAAACAGTATAATGAAGTAACATGCTTTTTCTTGTTAACATTTTTTTACCAGGTCCATAAATAACAGGTAATCAGGAATTTTAGTATGTTTAAAATACTTGTAAAGTGTGCGAAAATAACTTAACTAAAAATTATAATAAAAAAACAGCACACATTTTTTAAAAAAAAAAAGATATTTATAAAAACATTTAAAATATACTTAGGAGGCTTTCGAGTTCCCCCGCTAAACTCCTCTTAAGCATCTTATTTATTTCATGTCTTATACCATGTGCACTCTCAAAGGAATTTATAGTATAAATTTGAAATACAACTTTTGTCAAATGTAAACAATAGCAATATAATATAGAAATATTACATATGGATTAATTATATAGCATTTTTATATTGTTAATATTTTTTTATATTAAAATATTTAAGTCATATTACATCAAGATGTGAATGTATATGGTACAATATAAGAAATAAATATATTTCATTCCTGATTTAGCTATTTTTTTTAGTTTTACTTGTTAAATTCTCCTGAATAATATTTTTTTACCATTTTAATCAGATTGCTTTTGTTAATACAGTGTTGTATTCATTATCACGTACGTACAAATGTTTTGATTCATTAATTCAATTAAAAAATGAAATGAGTGATTATTAAAGAATTAGTTAACTTCAAGTTTCGATTGTCCATTGTAATTAGAGTGCAGAGCAATAAAGTTGAACTTTTGTTTATTTTACCATCTTTTAACCTTGATAGATAATAAAAAATTAATTGAATATTATAAAATTAATTGACTAATTGTAAGCTTACGACTCTAAAATGAGTTTAATGTGTCTTGCCGTTTACACACATAGCAGAAAGGTCTAACTTAGCTGAAACATCTGAATCTGGGTTCGATTCCCGGGGCTGGCATGGATGTTTCCCTTATTTTTCCTGTGTTTTTCTCCTCCTTCTCTTTCTCTCCTTCCGACTGTCTACGGCCTTTATTATTTACTGTATAGTATGTCTAGAGATCGCAGTACTAATGGGGTGCACCTCCTTTCCAAATCAAAATAAGCCATAGAACTGGTTAAGTATTGTACACGAAACCATAACGACCCCGTTTCATTTCCAACAAATAATGATTTGAAAAATATAAAAAAATTAAAATAAACATAACTTGTATAAAAAAGGATTCGAACTTGGGCTATTGCAGTCACGATCCCAATGTACTAACCATTTAACGGCTATGAACACGAGATGAATAAAACACACAGAATGCATGTAAGGCCTTGAGAATTTTCTTTTCTATAGTAGTATCACGAGACCGGAAAAGGAAGAGACCGAAGATCAAAAATCGTATTTACTCCCCACCTAATAGTCACAAGCTTCGAAAAAGGTATCACTCATGTCTGTCCGACGTGTAGTTTAACCTGTAGAAGATGGTGATGGACGGACGGACAGAACGATCTTAAGAGCTGCTCCTCTTTTCACTGTTAGTGTATGGGGTCGCTAAAAATAAGTTCTTCTTTTCAATACCGTCATTGTTAGAACTGATTTAGTTATTTATTTTAAATCTTTCTATTAATGTTAGCTTCGCAACACATCTCTCGTTGGTATCGTCGTTTCTCACGCTTTTACCAAGTCAATTCGGGAACGATCAATTACACGTCTAATTATTTCAGCAACACTTATTGCGTTTTTCAGTAGACTTCGGCTCTCATCTGTTAAATTCTTCACAACTTAATTGTTTTACATGGCTTCTCTTAACTACAATTACTCTTTTTGTCTTCGGTTCCGCCTTTTTTCTATTTGGCACCAACGGACTGAAATAATTCAACCAAAACGTACTTGTGCACATACGATCAAAAATAAACACATTCACATAAATGAAAAATTTATTTAAACAAAACTATGTTATAGTTTTTCTTATCTCTGTATTTGCCAGCAATATTTAATTCTCATTTTGATTTGCTAATATTAATTTATTTATTCACTTATTTTCGCAGATTTATCTCCACGGTATAGTTTTTTTTTTACCTTAAATCTAAATACAAAGACGGGATTACTGCTTTAAGACTAAAATTATGGATATAAACATTATGTTTTCTAGCTTCAACCAAAAAAAAAAAAAGTACGCACAGAGAAAGAAGAATCGCCATATATGGCGAAAATCGTATCACTTAGTTGATCCTGGAACTCATTGCTGCAGAAAGCAATATGGCGGCGTCATAAGAACAAGTTACTGTAAGGCCTGCTCCACTGGTTTAAGAGTCAGGGTGATGAAATATGTATTTCTGAATTACTAATAAGATCGGCTACTGTTACAAATTTGTATCATTTGACGGTGAACAGAATTGTCAACGAGCGAAGAACTACCGCATTTCGTTTTTTTTGCCCCCGAGCATTTTCTTTTCCTTGTCCGAAGCCACTTTTAGATATCGATTGTAAGCTAATTTATAAAAAAAAATTAATAAAATAAAAATAATAATAATAATAACAGTACATAGATTTATTAAAGATTCATAAAAAATATCGAAAACCTTGTTCTCTTCTACTTTGCATTGCAGAAATGTAGAAAATAGTACGATGCTTGGCAATAGAGGTCGCTGAGCATACATGGAATTAGTAATCCATAACCTACGATTTCTTCTTTTTCGTGTGTTTGTCTCGTTATAAAAATGATTTTCAGTATTTTCTTTAAATACTTAAGAAATTTAATCTTTTGAAGTAAGATATTCACTTTTTCGATATTTGGTTATTCGCAATATAAGTTTTTTAATTTATTATTGGCGTTATGAATAAAACAATCAACGACATTTTGAACTAATTTCAGTGTAATTTGTTTAAAAGCCATTGTTATCTTGAACGCCGGAGGTTTTCCCATTAATCAATCAGAATTAACACTCTTCGACAAGTTTATATAAAAGTGGTAATCTGTATGCATATAAAGCTGAACGCTTGTTTATTTGTCCGCTATGCATTTAGAGCCGGTTTAAGCTATTACAACCAAACTTAGCGAGGAATTAGCACTTAATTAAAATCAGGAATAGGTTTTAGGCAAAGTTTGTTGCGATCCGTTCATATTTAGTGAATCTCTGCTCGAGTTTCTGCACAAGGAAATATGTAAAGATGACAATTATTGTCAGGTAAGAATAATAATTGATGCTAGTGTACATTTTCCTATATTCAGATGCAGAGGTTCTAAAGTTCTTTCGTAAGCTTTTTTTTTATACTGAAATTAAAAAATCGGAAATATTTTAGAGCCAGCAGATTAGACAAGCAGCATCAGTGAAAGCATGTAAGACTGTAAGAGAATTGAACAAAGTATTGACTCAATGTGCAGAGAAACATGAGGCTTCTACCTCTCGCATCCCAATCTTTACCTCGGACTTGCTATTTGAATGTAAGACTGTAGTTTCTAGTAAAGACTTGTATAGTGAATCTCACTATATAGTCATTGGTTTCCAGTTAGGTTACCATTTTGTTTAACCAAAAAAAAATTGAGGAAAATATTTGCAGGGCGTAGATCTCAATTTGGAGTTTCTATGTTTTTCTCACAGGCAACTATCGTGTTCATGAATTGGTGCTACAAAATAAATAACAGAAATAAAATAAAATAGAAGAAAAGACCTCTACCAATTTGCCCCAAATGAAAAATCAGCAAAATTGTTTATAAAATATAATAATATACAGGGTGTACTTGAAACGTACTGCCAAACTTAAAGGTTGTATTCAATCATGCAAAACAACGAATAAACGTCATATAAACATAGGTCTGAAAATGCTTTATTTCCAAGATATGAACGATGCAACAATACAGAGGTGTTGGCCGGACAGTCGCTCAGTTTCAAAGAAAGTGCTCGAAATGTTCGCAATATACCAGCCGCAATGCACGCAACATGTATGCACTAAAACTGTGGTTAAATGGATATTTTAAGAAGTATATAGTCTTCGTTTCTGCCTTGTTTCCTAATAACATATATTAATGTTTGCAGTACTTACATAATACGTAGGTAAGAATATTTTTAGTTCGTAAGTGATTCAATGAAAATTAATGGAAAACACAGACGAAAAGGTCGTTTCACTAGAATATTTGTAAAAATATTTCAGATATCTTAGTGAAAAAAAAATATTATCTAGTAAAGGGTAATATAATTATCTACTACCCTTAAATAATCAGTTGACAAACTCTTATTTATTAATAATTATCCTTAATTACTAATTATTCATTAATATTCTAAATTAATGTAAAAATTTTACAATAATTTCGCACTCTTCCCTTTTTTTTTGATGCCTCTGCATTCTTAATTTTTTTTTTCTTAATCATAGAAGCATCTAAAGAAATGGGAACTTTGTCGTATCTGATCTTAATCCCGTTTAACTTAACTGAGGTTTACAAGCACAGTTTTTGTTTTTTTTTCCTAAGTGATCATCGGACAAAAGTCAAACGGAAATTCAGAAAAGTAGAAATTTCCTGTCATGATAGCATTCATAAAACATTCTTCTGTAATAAAGATGGATCGGCTGACTTTCTTCCTAATGCTCTTATGATTTTCTCTGACAATCCTTTTATGTTCCACTTACATTGGTAATCTATAAAGATAACTCTAGAAGAAGACGATAGTTGTTTTATATCATTTTTTGGGATTTTTCGAAGAACTGTCACGAAATCCTTATCACGCCGAAAGCTAGTTCTTCCTTATAGATTATTATTAAAGCCTATCATGTATTATCAGGGAAATCCCAGCAATTTCCTCATCAATCTATTTTACAAATATCAATACAACTTTTATCGTAATTAAAGCTGAATGTGTTGATCTAGAACTGTAACACAGCTTGCTCAGCAGGTCCACATTAGAGGATTCGGTGTTGGAATCTTTAATCAACAGTGATAATTTATCAGTCTCTTCCAACTCACACCGTCTCCTTGTCTATTCGAAGGATTTAGACATTGCGAGAAGAAAATGAGGGCTGTAGTGACAACATGTACATCAAGTGACTTCTACATTCAAATAAAGTATTTAGCAATTAAAACAATGTTGGAATATAAATTGAGCATTCAAATTGCCTTATGTGATCTAGGTATTTATAATTTGCCTTACCTGACCTAGCTACGAATTCCGTGAATGCCGTATTTAATTAAATGCAAACCAGATATTAAGAGGATTGCGCGTTCCTCGTGATGGAATGAGATTGTCAATACCGTATTATGAGCCTTTGCTTTACATTTTTATTTATTTTTTAATTTATAGATTTGTAACTAAATGTTTTAACGTTCGGAATATACTAGAATAAACGCCTGCTTTTTCGACACCTAACCTAAGGATAAAACGAACTAAAATTGAATAAAATTCCCTTATAAGACGTTTCGAAACCTCATTGGGGCAAGTTTCTTCTTCATATAAAAATATTAAAAAGTTAAAAACAAAAAACTTTAACTATCCCCCTACCTTCGATTGTCTAGAACTGATTGTCTAGTTCTTGACGAATCCCTACCAGGGATGAACAATCGAAGGTAGGGGGGGATAGTTTAAAGTTTTTGTTTTTAACTTTTTAATATTTTTATATGAAGAAGAAACCTGCCCCAATGAGGTTTCGAAACGTCTTATAAGGGGATTTTATTTAATTTTAGTTCGTTTTATCCTTAGGTTAGGCGTCGAAAAAGCAGGCGTTTATTCTTGTATAATTTTTGAACTTTTTTCGCATTTTTAAATTACACAATTAGCTGATACAACTGTGAACTTTTTTTTTTTTTATATTATAAAATTTTCTCATTATCAAACATAAAACTCAACACACTTAAATTAATATAAAAACATATATTAAATTTCAGAAAAACTTAAGGTTTGGCCGAAACATGTAACGGTTTTTTTGAAATTTAAAATATACATTTACATTAATTAAGCGTGTTGAGTTTTATGTTTGATAATTACTCGTTAATTTGCTGATTATTATAACTTTTTTTCGTATGCAACATTTAGAATAATTAATGTTAGATTGAGTTTTTCAATTTATATATTTATATATCTTTATTGAGATTAAATGACATTGGTATCTTGTGTTACGTGGTGTTATGGAAACGAAGCATGAAACATTGAAATACTGTATAAAAGCTGTTCTTAGTGTTTTAACGTTGACTTCCTAATTTCTGAGTCTCTTATTTATAACGACCAGAATTATAAAAATGTTCCTTGTTTAGATTACAGCAGATATTAAAATAAACTGTAAATTCTTCTTTAATGCTGCTTAAGTTCCATTAGCTATTACGCTGCTAAAGTCTGTTTAAGGAATTTAGCATCTTGGTTATGATCCGTTAAGTTTACTGCTATGAAATTTCGCTTCGTAAATGTTAACTCGGATGAACTCATTAAAGAATACTCACTTTGAGATCAGAAAAAAAGAATTTGCAAATGTTTTTTATAAAAAAAAAATACAATTTTAAAATTGTTTGCCTTAAATTTATATTTATTGTCACTTGTATTTAAATTCACAACTTTTTTTTTTTAGCGACCCACTTGGGAGCTATTGTGATAGCGACCAAAATCGGTAGCTATTGCGTTTGTCCTGTCCGTCCGTCCGTGTCCTGTCCGTACACCCATAACAACTCCCGAACGGAAGGTCGGATCGACAAACGGATTTCACCATCTTGTTTAGAGGCCCAAACACAGTAGGAATGGGGTATTTTCAGGGGCCAACGCCCCCCCCCCCCTTTTCGGAATATTTGGCTTTGTTGTCATTGTCCCCCCCCCCCTAAAAACTCCCTTTTTTTTTTTTTAAAGCGTAATAGGTGTATCTAATTCTGGCAAATAGTTCAAATTGCTACTTTGTTGTTAATGATTTTCTAATCTATTTTTAATTCTCTTTGGGAGTAAATCTTTGAGGAAGTGCCCTAGATTAAAAATATCAGAGGAAGTGTTCTTTTATTGAAAACTAAACTCTTAAGATATAAGGAAAAACAAAATAAGATCTCTTTTATTTCTTTTTTTAACTAATAAATCCGATCCTTGGAATTTTCTCTTGTCTTAAAGCTGATGTTCTTTTTCTTCCGCTGCTTTCAAACATAGTTTACATTTCTTCGTCACGACAATTCAGATCCTTCGAAAGCTAATAATTCCTCGTGTCAGACTTCCGTGATTTCAGTTGTAGGATTTTTTTTCTTCTCGTTTTCACTGAATGATCCATGATAATAATGTAGTGATGGAGCAGCTGCTGCTTTCGAAAACCATTCCTTGAAATGTTCAGTGCCGCCAGCGAATCCTTTGCCCGAAGAGACAAAAAAAAAGGAAAACATAAAAATCTTCTAACTTCGGAGTTCCTTGTTATTCGACCATCGTTTCTTCGTTTCATTCATTCGCTTCATTTACGACGAAATCGCATCATCGGAACGGCTTAAACTTTCCCGAGACAAACCGTGGAAAGGACTTTGCAATTCCCAATCATTTGGTTAAACGTCCTAAATTCAGCTTTTCTCCTTTAAGGAAATCGTAAAACTCTACTATCCATCCGTTTTCTCGTAGTTCAGTTGTTGATGTCTATCACGTCAATTGTTTTTGCCATCATTTGATCTCTGAAATCAGACCCTATCTTCCAAATCTTTGTCTGTACTGTTTCAAAGCTTAGCAGAAACAAACACGAAATCCGATAAATCATTCAATTTTTTCTTTAATTCTAGATTGCAAAAATAAGAATATCGTTTGAGAGAAAAAGTTTATTTATTCACAATACTTCCTGTTAGGAATACATAATTCCTGTCAAAACTTTAAAAGTGTGCATTATATTTCACGTTTTTAAGTTGCTATAACTTAATATTAACGTAATAATAAATCTTTTTATTATTATTTTGATGTTAAACCTTTTTTTTTATGCATCCATTGTGAATAATTTATCTCTCATATTTCCCCAAGTCGACTTCGCCTTACCATTGTTGAAACTATGCATAAGCAGGCCATGAAAGGCAATTACAAATTTATTGAGTGACCGTGCGAAGTCTTCCTATTCTACTTGAACATTTTTTGATTGTTTGTATACGCACCACACTAAAATGGCTGGACGGACTTCCGTAAAATTTGATACGTTACTGATGATGCAATTTAAAACGTAAGCACGTTTAAATTGGTCTCCAATCCTTCCCAGCCCTTAGAAATGAACTCCGAAATTTCTAGACTAAATCTTTAAAAATGCACACCTCCGTTTATCAGTCCCCAATTGACTATCCCACCCTCCAATGTTCAATGCATGCTTCTTATTAGCACAGTATAATTTCCACAGTAAGTCAGTACGTAACTTAAACTGGTAAACGACTTTTATTCAATAATTGTATACTTAGTCAATAACAAGTAAATTGGAAGTTTCTTAGTTCAAGCTATCAGTGGTTATGTTTCTCCCAACTACAGCTAATTTTTCCAACTAATCTTTATTTTGAAAAACAAAAAGTCAAGTTTTTTGATCATCTAACGATTTATCTCTTCGAATGTAGGAAAACTTAAAGCCTCTTTCAAACGTTTGTCTTCTGTTCTATTAAGAACTGTAAATTGTAATGTGCAATTGCTTTACAAGAACCTCCGTGAATGCTTTACATTTTAATTTTGTTTTAATCATTTTTTTAATGGAATTACTCTAATCTCTACAAGGCAGGATACTTTTTTTTTATTCCTTTCCATTACTACAATTAATCTTTAACATAATAATTAAAAGAGTATTTCAAAACATGTTTTAACATCTTATCATGCATTTTTTGGCGGAGGGTGGGGAATGTAAATAGGTTACATTTCCAACATTTTTTTTCCGCTGTGCTTATCGCTAAATTGCAACATGTAAGATAACCATCGTTCTTTTCAATTACAGCTGCTCTGATAACTCTGAGATTTCGGGGAAGCTTTTTCACGACGTCAAGCGAACGAATTAAAATGCAGATACCAATTTCGGTATCTCACTAAGAACATTACGTTTTCATTTCAAAACTGAATGCCAAGCCCACTCAGTCACTCACTGCCTTCTTATCTGCATTTCCACGAATGCTTTATGGCGAAGCAGCCTTGAATCTCCGCTAACCCTGCCTTGCGCAGAATGGTGGAACCGGTGCCTACAAGATCCATCTGCCGTCAACATTCAGGGCAGGGCCGTCCATCATTGCCAGTAATTGGCCGTATATCAATCAGCATTTGCGCCAAAGTCCGAAACATCTCCATCGTTTGAACCAGTGACGTGAGCGTTTCTTTCATTGAAAGCTCTGACATCCATAACCTTCCAACTAATACCTTCGACTAATACTTTCCTCCTGACTTCATTTCTGCGTCACAAGTCGAAAAAAAAAAGAAAAGAAACGAACGAACGCTGCCAAGAGAACTGTTTCGCCAGACCATCTGCAATCTCACTTCCAAAAGAACAGATCGTGTATTATTTATCATTAATCCAATTTAGAGCCTATATTTCTCAAGAGAGTTTTAAAAATTACTAAAAATCTGTTTATTTTCTGGCAGTTCCCCAATTAATTATTTCTTTTATAAAGTGAATGTACTCAAATAATTACTTAAAATTTTATAAATATAAGTAATTATGTGAATATGTCTTTGTTATTTAAATTTATTTATAATCAAACTAATCAAAATAAGAAATTAAGTCAAAGTATTGAGAATATTTTAATTATTTTGAGGATCTCTTATATAAATATTTTACTTTTAATAAAATGACCATTACCGCACAACACATAAAAACTATTTAATAAAATGACATGTTTCGAGATGCCCGAAGTAACGGTTCTCTTCCTCAGATACAAAAGACCAACAAAGGAATTGAAGAAACGATTTAAAAGAATTAACATGACAGCCAATCAATCAATTCTTTTTATGTTTAAACGACAGCCAATCAATCAATTCTTTTATGTTTAAATCGTTTCTTTCAATTCGTTTGTTGGTCTTTTGTATCTGAGGAAGAGAACCGTTTACTTCGGGCATCTCGAAACATGTCATTTTATTAAATAGTTTTTCATGGTATTGTGGGGTATTGGTCATTTTATTATTGTTACTTATCGCACATTAATAATCTTCATATTTTATTTATACTCGTATTAAAAATAATTAAGATCTTGAGGTGGAACACTCCAATGCATTTGACTGAATTGTGTACATATTTGGGGATGTCCATTAATTACGTGAGGTGTTTTTTAAAATTTTGGACCCCCCCCCTCCCCCTTGGTGAGATTTGGTGAGATTTTGCCGGACCCCCCTCCCCCTTGGTAAGATTTCAAAAATTTTAACTACCAAAAAAAGAAAAAAACGGAAATCTTGCTATGATATATATTTTCTCTGAATGAAAAAGTTTACGTGAGATTTTCGTTGACCCCCCCCCCTCCCCCTTGGTGAGATTTGGTGAGATTTTGCCGGACCCCCCCCCTCCCCCTTTTGACCTCACGTAATTAATGGGCGTCCCCTTTTGTCATTTAAGCTTTTTTTTTATTATTATTAAATTTTTGAAATTATCTTACTTGATACTAAAAGACCATTCTAAAACTGTCTGTTTTAATAATTTTTAAGCTCTTTTCCGAAGTGGACTATTTTAACATTTCACTTGAAGCTTAGGGAAACAAGCAGCTTGCTTCATTTCATTCGCACACACACCATTAATCTTACAAGGAAAACCACTTCCAAGAATCATCTGATGTGGATGGATCTCAGTAGGTCGACCAGCAATAATCTAAATGAAAAAGTGTGGAGAGAAATTTATGCAAATTCTAGCCTAATACGTATCTACATTTTTCTAAATGTTGTACACCCATATTCTGTTGACTGATTCAGAAACAATGGTTACGGTAACGGATTGTTTCTTTTATAGGCTTAAGAGTCGATTTTTATGAATTACTTTTACTTTATTATTATTATTATTTTCGTGTTTTTCATTCTATTTTTCATTCTTTTCTCACATTGCATAAAGATTCTGTTTGATAACCATGCTAAAAGTTTTTTGATTGTTTGTTTGTTTTGTTTTGTTTTTCTTGAACAGTATTTTTTATTTTTTTTTGTTTTCAAAAGCGAGACTCATAACTCGCGGACGATTCTACTCCGCAAAGGGGTGATACGCTGAGATGGGCACTTTCCTAAGACCTGGTTTTTTTTTTTTTTAGTACCTGTTATTTTTGCAATAGTATTTATTCTTTCCATAATTCTTTCCCGAAAAGCGCAAATAGAACGCACTAATAGTAAATTAAAACTGATAAAAAGTAAACATCTTCTCTTTATTTCTCCTCACCCCTATTTTGATAAAATCGAAGGAGACCTGATGCATGCGCAAAAGCGCTGAAGGTTCTCTGAAACAAAAACAGACAGCAATAATAAATCCAACACTTATATTTCGATTTTGATAGAATTGGATTAAAAGCGATCAATTAATATTAATATTAATATTTTAACTGAAAACCTTCTGTTTTGGACGTGTGAAGTTCTCTATATTCCCATAAACCAATGTTGGAATTCGTAAGTTTACAAATGATCAAAATGCCAGCCAAAAGATCTTGTTTTCTAATTACCCTAAAAACTCGCTTATCCGAATTTGATGGGATCACGCTCGTTTCGGATAAACGAAATTTCGGATAATCCGGAATATATTGTATTAAACATATACTGTACACGTTATCAATATTAATACATTAATCACTACATTAATGTTATTAATAGTTACAGTTACATAATCGCAAGTAACGTTATTAAACATTGATTATAATGACAAAATGAACAAAAAACAAAAATATTCTAAAAATCGTTTCGGATAAACCAGATTTTCGGATAAATGAGTTTTTAGTGTAAAAAAAACCATGTTTTTCCTCAACCCCCCCCCCCCCAATAAAGACACACACAAATGTAGAAGACACTATTTTGCTTCTATTTTCTATTGTGTCATCATCTTAGCTATGCTGCTTAATCATCAAATTGAAGCATTGATAACAGATGAGGAATTACGTAAATACAAAGAATTTATACCAATGAAGATTGTACTTCGTCAGTGAAGTATTTTTTTTTTTCCGTCAGTGAAGTAGTTTTACTAAAAACTGATGAAATACTTTCATATTGTAAAGTTCACTTCTAAAGATCGAAATTTAAACTTATGATTTAAAATGATTTTATTTTTTATTCTCTTTGTTCAGCTTCCTATTTTTTTTTCCCTGTATCAAATACTGGGTCAAATATATTGGATTTATCCACATGTGTTCTTTTTCTGCCAACAAAATGTTTCTGGTAATTGTTATTTGTCAGCTGTCAGGAAGGTCATCAAAGGTTGCCTTTCTCTGCAACCGCACCCAATATCGAAAACCCAATCACTTTTCGTTAATATCTGTTCAAAAAATGTGTTGTTTTTAAAACGTATCTATAGTTGCCTTCAGTGGATATTAAATTAAACTTCGTTATCAGAAACCATATATTTTCTCCGTTAATTTGCAATGCGTTTACCTTCTGCTAAAATATGAACAACCCAGCGGTGACAACTTGCTCGTTAATTCGGCGGTTGCTACTGATCTGGCTTCGATTCCAAGATAAGGCAGGAGTGTTTGATTCACCTTCACCCTCAAATTAAGCCATGTTTGTGTAAAAGCATTTGCATTACTTTAAACGTACATTGCCGTTGTTGTGATAGTAATTACAAATACAGAAACATACTTTAAGCCAAGTCAGAAGTAAGAATTTGTTTGATAATAACAAAGCAAAAATGATATTCTAATTTTTGCTACGTTATTTTCACACAAATTCTTACTTCTGAAATGGCTAAAAATATGTTTCTATATTTGTTTGTAACAGAAAAAAAGGAAAATATGTTTTCTCTTTGCAAGAGAGAGAAAAAAAAAATTTCCCGCTCCTCACGGATTCCCATAAGGGCCCCACAAAGGGGCCTTCAGTATAGGGGTCCAGGCTGAGGTCTTAACCGAAAAAAAATTATAAATTTACCTATTACTTCTAGACTTTTTTTTAATAATTAAGTCTACATTTTACAAAAACTACTTTTGTACTTTAGCAGTCTGCATAGAGCTATTTTACATTAAAATGTTCATAGAGTGACTTTTTTCTAAACATTTTTCAAAACTTCATTTCTAAACCTTTGGGTAGAGCTGGAAAAAATACGTTGTTGTTAAATTTAATGAAAAATAATGCTAATAACTGTGTGTGGCATTTTTAAAAGGGAGAAATGAGAAATCGTGTGGTGTTTTCGCGATATTTTTGGCTAAGAATCTATGATTTCGATCATAACATGGGAGAGGGGCCCCATTACTGCATTTGGTGCCTGGGCCCTGAATTCCGATACATGAAACCCATAATCTCCCTCAACAGAGGGAAAGGATGCAGGATTTTGTACATTCTACACATTCTTTGAGAAACTAAAAGTACATTAGAAAGAAATGGGACGGTTTATAGCGAAGAAGTACTTTCTCATTATACATTGAGGAACACTTATCAGTAATCTTAAAACAAGCATGTCTTGTTTGCATATCGCATCAGCATTCTGATTGAAATGAATTTTAACAGAGAATGATATCAAATGAAAAAGGATTTCGTTTTCTTTAAAATTCTTCTTTCCGATTTTTCTTACATTATTGGTTTACCCATTTGCCTTTGGTTGCTGCATCAGGAGCGGAAGTAGTTAGATCCGACGATCGATGTTGGGAGAAGGATTGAGAAGTCATGAATGGTTTGGAAAGATCTGATGAAGTAACACGATAAAAATGAGAGAAAACTTCTTCCAGCGCCCTAAATCTACCTCGATAACAAGCGATGGCAAACCGGCTGCAGTTCAGTTTCAGTGGGGGTCAGATATGGATTATGATTTAAGATTTTCTTAAGATCAATCTTTTTTTTTGTGCTTTGGGGATTTTCTTATTTTATTCTTAGTTTATGAATAAAGGATCTACTCAAGTTATATCACAGAGAAATTAATTTGACTTAATTAATTTCATTGTTTAATTGGTTATATTTAATTTAATTCAGTAAAATCCACCAATACAATCTTTTACTGCTACCTACTCGAAAAACAAAAGAAAAACCAACCTTAAGTGCTGAAATCTTAAACTGGGTTTTTTGGAGGTAAATTTATAGAAGAAAAAAGTTATTGCGCAGTTATGTTTATTTTATGTCGTTCAAAATTGAGCAAACGATTTCGTTCAATTTTTTAGACAGCATTAAATGCTCCAATATATCCGAACACGAGCCTCTAAGAATATCAAAGCGAGTACATCATTGAAGAGTAGCAATGCGTTGAGCGTATCGTGATAAGATTGATTCTTCAACTATATTGGTAGTGTTAGAATGCTGAAGAGTAGCTGTCGATGATTGGGAGGAGATGATAATCACCTCAAGTTACTAGAGGAAATGGTCAAGGGTGTGCCAAGTACGGTTGATAGGATTGCAATCTCCCGCGTTGTATTTGTTTAAAATTGAAATAAAATAAAGAAAGAAACAGAACGGAGAAAGAAATCATCGGAGTTTGTTTTGTTTGGAAGGTTTTTCCGAGGGGTGCAGAGACAAAAGGAAGAAGGGAATAAAAATTCTTGCTGTTTAGAAATTGTTATTAACCAGTCCTGTAAACTCTGTATCTTCGTAATATAATGGCATTTGTCTTTGACAATTAACCCATCATAAAGTTGCCAGTTTAGTAAGCATATCAATCTTTACGTGAAGAGATTGAATCTAAGAAATTGAAAATTCGTTGCATCGTATCAACATAAGTAAATGTTTCCATCCTTTTTTAGTAGATCTTTCCTTCTAAAGCCTCTACTATTAAATATTCTAAACATCTCACCAAATTTAAATGTAAAATAACTACATTTAATACAAAAAGCAAATTTTCGAAAAGATGGCGTCTTTTCTTCAAATTATTGTTATTTTAGGCTTGAGAAAGAAAAGACGCCATCTTTTCGAAAATTTGCTTTTTGTATTAAATGTAGTTATTTTACATTTAAATTTGGTGAGATGTTTAGAATAAGTAAATGTTTACGTAGATGCATTATACTGTAGTTGGTAATGTACCATACATTATAGATGAGGTGCAGATGTAGACCTACACTTATATATATATATATATGCTGTATGCTACGTAGTTTTCAGTCAGATTAGAGATTTGATACCTGCTTCATCAATAATTTCTTACAATCGTTTATACTCATTATTATTGTAGCTAATGCTAAATCAGAATCTTCCTTCAAATCTAAGATATCAGAATTAAAAATATAAAAACACGATTTAACAAAATACTTATTTATAGTTCTTATTTAATGAATGTAACTTTATTTCATAAATGTTAAATATTAACTTATTTTAATATAGGATATATTATAAACTTTTTAAGTCGAGAAATTATGTGTTATTTTTTATTTATTTTTGTAACTTAAAATGAGTAATTACTTTTCTTTAATAATGTCAATTCAGTTTTTTTAACACCAAGTCTTCATTTCCATCTAAATTTAATTATTTACAGAAAATCTATATTTGCAATAAATTCGTAGCATTCAAGGCGATAAATATGGGTTTGAATGTGTGCTATTCTCTATTTCGGATATACGCTGTGCCATTAGTCATTTCATCATGGGAACTCTGTTTATTGTGCATTCACTGTTTCGGATGTTCCCATTGTCTAAGTTGAATACTAAAGATCTGAATAGATGCTGTTACGTTCTACGTCCAATGAAAGTGAGATTTAAAGGTGATTAGATCTGCATGGCGATATTTGTTGCCTATTACAATAATGAAAGCCTATTTATAGTTTCCCAAATTCAAAGTGTGGAGTACATCGAAAATTCCAGATCTCTAATCCTTGACTCGGTGGTAATGTCTTGTCTGTTATGGTAATAATAATTTGTTTCTTGCTGACACGTTTGTTTATCTAGAGATACTTTGCAAAGGCATTCAGTATTCTCCAACAAAAATATAGAAATTGTTATTTGTTTTTATTAAATAATCTTTTAAAAATTGAATAAAATCCGTAGAGTACAAATTCAGCTATCATTAACCAAACTTGCTGGATGTAAATAAAATAAAATTTAAAAGATGATTTCAGTTATCAGATAAATTAGTTTTATTGATGTGTATTTAAATCTTTCGTTACCAAGATCTACTTTAGGTAGGAATTTGCATTTGTATTCAACGCAGAATATAAACTTAAATTTCTCTGTTGTTTCCTCTCGTGGCGTGCCTCTGGTAAATTCAATTTGCAAAACTTAATCCCCGGAATCTGGGATATCTCATTACTAAACAGAAAACTTTCTTTTTTATTAAAAAAAAAATTGTTTAATGAAATTTTATTAGCAGTAAACCTGAAATTCTCTTTTCTTTGAACGGACTACAGACCTTTTACTGATTTTCAGTTTCTTAATCAAAAAAGAATCTTTTTGTTATTTTATGCCCGATTAATTTCTAGTAATTAATATTGTCCATAAATGGGATGGTCTTCAAATTCCCTCGACTCATTGAAAGGTACTGTTGGTGGCATTCCCAATGTCACATTGCGAAGTAGTGCTTTCCTACATTACTTAAACCAGTCTATCAAGGGAATGGTTAGGTTTGTCAGATCGAAACATCCCTTGAGTTTAATGATTTGAATAAATGCATCTTAGGCACTTTCTGTGAATTATTATTACTAATTCCTAGGTCTGTCCGTTTAATTTGTTTTAAAAAAATCAGAAATGAAGCTGCGATAAGGAAAGAGGAATCGAAACACAATGATAATGATCAGTATAATATATATATATATATATATATATTTATTATAAAATGAATTCATGCATGAAACTACTGTTACAACATGTAACTTATACTAAGGAAACAGATGATCGAAATGCGATGATTTGTCGTACAATGATAAAAAAAACAAGGTAATTAATGCTTTTAGACAGTGTCGAAAGCAAAGCGGCTCCATAATATGCACAATTGTGTAAACAAAATAATTAAAGGCAAGAGCATGTAAATGCAAGACCGTTCCTTTGTTTTACAGGCAAGCTATAACCTAGGAGCCGCTAATACAATGCTTAGTGCATCATTTGGATATGTCAAAGAATTTACGAAACAATACGTTTGAAAATATTAACAATGACGTCCTGTTGGCAATTGTTAGTATTGTTATGTATGGAGCATCATTATTATTATTGTGTTAATTGTTATCATTATTACTAACACTGCTATAGAAAACGTTAATTTTGGGGGTCAGGGAAGGGTCTTACAGGTCTGATTTTTTTTTTTTACGTGGTCATCTACTTTTTGATGCTGAACACAATGGTGAAGGTTTCATTCTAATCTCTCTAACAGTTTACATAGCGGGGAGACATTCTAATATCTTTCTGCTATGGAGTGTGACATATAGTGTGACAGACAGACAACACAAAGGCAATAGCGGTTCCCTAAATTAACTGTAACATGGGGCCGCTAAAAAGTAGTTTAAAAAAACAAAGCCTGAATTAACACACACATGAGTTATCGTTACGTCATTGTACTAAGGAACTAAAATAGGGAATTTAGAATAAAACCAAGTTAAAGCTCAGAATAAAGAATGAATGCAATGGGGGGAAAAAATAATCTGAAGACATCAACGCTTCGACTATCTTTAAGTCATTGTCAAGATACAAAACGGGACAAACATTATTCTTTTTTCTTCCTTGGTCGGTCTCAAAGTAAAAACAACTTTATCATTGTACAGCTTTCACCAATTTCGATTATAAAGGTAAAATCACGATCTTCATTTCTACCTCAGAAACGTTTCTAATTTAATTTAGCCTTTATCTGTGGATTTCGTTTTGGCTGCATTTGAAAGACACTCATAATGTATCTAGTTAGATAAATACAGAAACCTTGGTCTAGTGTGTCTTTAACTCATTACTAATGATGATTTTATTTCTTAATAACATGTTTTGAATACATTTTGAATGTTTCAGGTTGTTTTCCTTAAAAGAAAAATAATTGTGAAGAAATGTAATGACACTGAATAGCTGAATTTTGCCTTATGGATAATTAGATCCTTAGTTCGTTTAGTGCTGGACTCTTGGATTCTCGATTTTCCCTGCGTTCATTCCGACATTTCCTCATCTGTTTATGCTGTATTAAGCATTTAAGCCTTCTTACTAAATCTCTACTGATCTCCAGCCGTAATGATTAGTCATAAAAATACACAGAGAAATGGAATAGTATAAATTTTAATAATTATTAGAAAGAATTACATAATTCAATTCTTGTGATCAGGAAAATGAGAACTATGTTCTTCACTTAAAATTGTGAATTATTTTGATAAGATTTTAGTATTATTTTAGCAATTTATCTTTACTATCATAAAAAAAAGGCAAAATAAAAATCAAATGATGGATATGACCTCTGTGAATTACTGGGACTCGCTTGAATATCTTTGTAGCTCTTGGCTACTCTCGGAGGAAACTCTTCCCACTCGATGACGTCACCAACCGATGGCTCGTTGGAATAAACAAAAATATCCTGGCTCATCCTACGATAACTCAGATGTTGTTTACGTCAATTACATTGATTACGTCTCAGTAGACGCAGGTACAAGTTTTGAATCTTGAAGCTCGTTGTAATAAAGGTATGGTAGAAGTAGGAAATGGAATCATTCTAAAAACTTTATATTGAATAATTTCTCTGGGAAAAAAAAAGTGAATTCCCCATTTGATATTTTACAAAATTATTCTTCAAATACCAATTTTATGCATTACAATAAAAAACATACACGCATATGAAAAAGGAATTACTGGTCTGTTTTTAGATTTTACGATACCGGGAATCCAGAACAGCTGTTTCAGGTTTCATAACCTTAATCAGCTGGATTCGCCCAGTATCTGACAGTCAGTGATCCCAAGAAACCTATAAAGGAAACAAAAAACAACAAGAAAATGGTCCTTCTTAATAAAAAACAACAAAATAAAAAATAAGAATAAATAAGGGTAGAAATTTACCCCGCTGAAGGGTGGAAATCCTGAAACAGTTGTTCTGGATTCCCGGTATCGAAATTCCAAAAAACAGATCAGTGATTCCTTTTTCATGTGCATGTATGTTTTTTATTGTAATGCGTATCATTTCCGCACGTTAAACTTGTCATTATACCAATTTTCTGCTTAACAAAATATGGTTTTGTTGCCAAAGATCTATAGCAACAGTCGTGAAATAAAGAAACCCCAGTGGCAAAGATATTATCAAACTGTTATATGTTGTTTTTAAGCCACAATAAATTCAATGTTTTGCACACTATTCAACTGTTAAAACTAATCCCACCCAAAACACTTCGTGTAAAATAAGTTGCCAAGACTCACATGCTCATAATGCTTTCACTGTTAAAAAGATATGAGATCTCATGTAGAGCCAAGCCCCTAACTCTACGAGGCCTAACTTTACAAGCCCTAACTCTAAAAACCCTATATCTTGGTCAAAAAGTATGGCTTGGCCGTTTCGTGGCTGTCACACAAACAATCCCATGGAGTTATGTAAAGGATATGGAGTATGCCAAGGCATACTTTTTGACCAAGATAGTAGGGTTTTTAGAGTTAGGCATGTATAGTGAGGGGCTTGGCACTATACGAAATCTGATAACTTTTTAACAGTGAAAGCGTTAGGAGCATCTTGGCAACGTATTTTACATGAAATGTTTTGGGTGAGATGAAATAGTTCCATGAAACGGCCAAGCCATACTTTTTGACCAAGATATAGGGTTTTTAGAGTTAGGGCTTGTAAAGTTAGGCCTCGTAGAGTTAGGGGCTTGGCTCTACATGAGATCTCATATCTTTTTAACAGTGAAAGCATTATGAGCATGTGAGTCTTGGCAACTTATTTTACACGAAGTGTTTTGGGTGGGATTTCATTTCTTTTTGTAGGATGAGATCTGATAACTTTTTAACAGTGAAAGCGTTATGAGCATGCGAGTCTTGGCAACCCCTTATTTTACATGAAATGTTTTGGGTGGGATTTCATTTCTTTTTGTAAGATGAGATCTGATAACTTTTTAACAGTGTAAGCGTTATGAGCATGTGAGTCTTGGCAACTTATTTTACATGAAATGTTTTGGGTGGGATTATCTATTACAACTAAATTTAGTTTTAAGATTATTTAGAAAATCGTTTTTTTTTTCAATACCCTACTTTTCTGTTTTTCTATTGGTCAACTTGTATATACAAGCTGTTTGCACTTTTGTAAGAAATCACATTATTACACAGTATTATTTAGGCCGAAGCATTGAGGGTACGACGTATTTCAGATCTCAATAAAATCCAAAGTATAAAAGCTAGATAAATGAAACTTAGCGTATTTCATTAGTATGGTAACTGCATCTTATCCTGAAAATTTGAGCTCTCTAGTTTTATCCAGGCCGAAGCTGTGAGGGTTCGATAATAAATAACCAGACCCCCCCTTTATGAGGGGTTGGAATGTGAAAGTTACGGATTTCTTAATTTTTTTGTTGTTTGTGTGCTAATCCTAACCTGCATACCAAATTTCAGCTTTCTAGGACTTCAGGAAGTACCCTAGAGGTTTTGATGATCATGAGTCAGTGAGTCAGTCAGTGACGGAATCGACGTAGTTTAGGTATTAATAAAATCCAAAGTATAAAAGCTAGATAAATGAAACTTAGCGTATTTCATTAGTCTGGTAACTGCATCATATCCTGAAAATTTGAGCTCTCTAGTATTATCTAGGCCGAAGCTATGAGGGTTCGAAAATACGACGAAACACTTCCAGAAAAGGTACGTAGTGCCCTTCCTGCCTTCGGCTCGTCTTGGCGGGGGCACTGCCGTGCCCCCAGATGTAAGACAATACTATTGTAACTAATATGGTTTCCCTTATAAGGATTGCACTTGTAGATTCGTAAGAAGTGTGCCTGTCTAGGTGACGGAGCTCTGGGAGACTTGGGAAGATCTTTTTGTAAATCTCAAAACGAAATCTATTTTCTAAATACATGTCTGGATCTAAATTGCCGAACAATTCCTAAGTTTACTAAAAGGGCTGATTTTCCCAAGCTCTTTTTTCGAAATAGATATTTCCAAAGAATGTATTTAATTTGAGATTTTTTTTTGAGAGAGATTAACAAAAGTAACTCGTAGAACATTGATTTGCAGACCTCTTTGACAAAAAGTACAATAATATGGCTTCCCGTTTCTCCCTGTCGTTCGTTACTGTTTCCAAGATGCTATATGATTTACAATAACAATTTCAATCAAAATACCAACCTGTAAGTGCTCATATACTTCATCCCCTCTTGCTTTAAACTTGACCTATTTAATTTTTGCACGAAACCTGAAAAAAACATCCGCCGTCTCAACATGAAATTTTGGAAACTTCTTGAATATTTGCACTTCAATAACGATTTTAAGATCTTCAAACTATATATCCTGATAAAAAAAAAGCATTAGAAAAGCTAGTGATGCATCATGGGATATTGCTTAAATGAAACAACAATAATATATTTTTTTTTTTTTTTAATAGACTTTGCTTTCATTTCTACTACAAAACAGAAGAATTGGATTTTTTTATGTGTGTACTGTTCGTTTTGAAAAGCGAGAGCTACGACAACACAGACGATTCTACTCCGCAAAGGGGTGATACGCTGAGATGGGCACTTTCAGGAGACCTGTTTTTCTTTCAGTACCTGTTATTTTTGCAATAATATTTATTCTTTCCATAATTCTTTCCCGAAATAAATAGAACGCAGCTACTAGTAAACTAACACTGATAAAAAGTAAATATCCTCTCTTTATTTTTCCTTAATCTTATTTTCATGAAATCCAAGGAGACCTGACGCATGCGCAAAAGCGGTGAAGGCTCTCGTAAACGAAAACGAACAGTAAATGTATAAATGTCTGGGTTTGTTTGTTTTCGTTTTAGGCATCTTGTTTAAATCTAATTTAAGGTCAATAGCATCTGAATATTATTTATATCACTTTCACAATGAAAATTCTCCTTATTCTATTTTACATTTTGGAGCACTCAATATAAACATTTTACTCGCATCACCTTATTCTAAAGATTTTTTGCAAACTATTTACTTTTCAGATTAGTAAACATTAAAAAAAAAATCTCCTATTATTATTAATATTATTATTGGTAATATAGTGATAAAATATTTAGACCAAAGAATCATAAAATCGTTTTGCTTTATTTACTTGATAATTAAACTGTAAAATTTCACGTTTGATAGAATTCTGACTTGAAATCATTTATATCAAGTACAGGTGTACTAACTTTTCTGCACCTCTTCTTTTTTATCCTAGAATGAAATTTAATTAAGAATTCTCCCTTAATATTAACTTCCAAAACCTTAATTTACTTTTTATTATTAATTAGGTTATTATTCCATTGTAAGAATATTATTATTCTTAACTTTTGTATTTGTTTGAATATATATATATTTTTGAATATTTTTTTTTTCCATGCTGTGGTCTTTTATGCTTTCCTATAACTTTAAATATATGAAATAAGACAAATTAAACTACTAAATCAGGCGTGAAAAGAATAATCACTGGCTCAGGTTCAATTCCCGACAAGGTATTTCTTGCATTTTTTAATTATAATTTAATTGTTTTTTTAAAAATTAATTTTCAGTAGTTTTAATTATTTTTAAATGCTTTTAATTAATTTTTAAATGCTTTTAATGCATTTTGAATCATTGCTAATTATTACAATTTATTTGTAATAATTTATGGACAATTATGTGCAATTTTACAGAATTTTTTCAATGACAATTAATAATAATGAATTTTTCAATAACAGCTAAAATTAAGCTTAAAATCAATGAAATATATCATGAAAAACACTCGCTATTTATTGAATTATTACATTTGAATTATAGAAATTACAAAGAAAAACTAGATTACCTCGCTGTAATGAACTATTTTATTTGAACATTATTTTATTTGAAAATTGCACGTAATTGTCCAAAAATTATTACAAATAAAAATTTGTAATAATAAATTGTAATAATTAGCAATGATTAAAAATGCATTAAAAGCATAAAAATAATTAAAACTACTCAAAATTAATTAAAAACAAATTAAATTATAATTAAAAAAATGTCTGTGTCGAGAATCGAACCTGAGCCAGTGGATTACACTTCTCAATTCTTAAACCCTCGACCATTTACTTCGATACTGAATATTTGTACAATTTTTGCATTTGAATTAATTAAAACTTTTAATTACCCGCAGACCTTTGCCAGTGTCCACTCAGCACTTGGGACTAGTTTTCGGCTTGGAAAACACGAAAACATATATCCTGCCAATTTTTATTAAAATCCGTGTTCCAGTGATGAAATCCCCTTCCATTGTAAATTAAATTTTACTTAGATTTTAATTAAGTAATTAACTAAAAGTAAGATAAATTAAAGATAATTCTGAATTTTAAGTTTTCTGAATTTTGGAAAGTCTGTACACTCGCAATAAATATTGTAAGTTGGTTGCTAAGCCGTAATCCGTATATTATATTGTATATAACAAAATGTCGTACATTTGAAATAAAAAAAAGATCAGCTGATAATTCCATTGGTAACAAATTTAGCTTTTACAATTGGAGAACGATAGTAAAAGACCTTGAAATGCTTAAATAAAAACCCAGTACCTTTTATTTCATTTGGATGCACTTGAATGTCCCTTGTAATCAAAGTAAGCGTGTCACCACAATCGTTTTGAATAGCATAAAGAGAAATTCATAAGCTAAACAAAACAGAGGTATGCGAATTATGCAATAAACATCAGTTTTGTGCCAATTTCTTTTATAGTTTATTGATGATAGATTCTATTCTGTTTATAGAATGGAAAATCTGTTGCAATAACAGAGTAAAGTGTCCCGATATATCTTTTGGACGTAAAAGAATGATTTTGTTATTCGAAATAAAAGAAGTTAGTGATTAAATGAGAAATGCAGTATCACTTCCGACTTATTGATACAAAAAAAATCACAACCCTTTAATTACTTATATTTGAACTACATTGCAATTGCAAAAAACCTTGCTGGTGGAATTTCAAAACAATAACACCAACAATTAGGTCCTTTAGATTCGTTTTAATAGAAATTTGTGATACTGTTTAATATTGCGTAAAAATAATTTTATGTAATATTCCATGCGAGAAAAGAGCGAATTAATAATGGTTATTAATGACTTTACATTCTAAGTTTCAGCTATCTTATTTTATATTATTTTAATTTTACGCTTTTCATTGTTTGGTTTTTGTAAATGGGTTGGACGTTGTGTATAAGTCGAGTTTTCTAGTTGATTATTTTAAATCAATCGTGGGAAACAAAGTGGTGCCTCCTAAAACAAAATGAACAACAAGAAATTCACAATAAAAAGAAAAAAGTTTGAAAAATGTGCCAGCAATCCTCCGGCCCCTATGAATTTTTGCAGTGCAATAAAAACAATAAAAAGCCAATAAAAATATTCATAAGCATCACTTGGTAAGACCATTTGTTTACGAAATGACATCGAAACAGCTGTTTCAAGCTGTTCGGCGATCTTCAGCTAGAAGTAGTCACCAGTAAGAAGCACGGAGGTCTCAGAACGGAGGACTGAGAAGTCCTCAGATGAGGAAAAGGATTGAGACCTCGCTCTTTACTGGTGACTACTCGTAGCTGATGATCGCCAAAGAGCGTGAAACAGCTGTTCTAGGATGTCATTAGTTTGTATTTATTTTAAATTTTATGATTTTTATTTTCTATCGTTTAAGTATTAAATCTTTTTTTTATCATTTTTTTTTTTTAAATTGATGCTATTTCCTTTCGTTTTCTGTTCAGTTGCTTAATTTTTGGTTTTCAATCTATTTCCTCAAGGAAAATTAGGTTCACAAGGAATTGAAACATTCTGAACAATTATTCTAGCAAATCACTCTTAATTTTTTTTGCGTTATCATCATTATAATATCAATATACATCTATATTGTGTGCATGCGTTGTTTATCCATCCTGTAATAGCTTAAATCAATGAAGGAATCCTCTTTAAACTTGGCAAGCATATTTATGGATCTGCCTTTTATATTCAGAACTAATTCATATAGAATCTTTTATATTAAGGTTTATATGAATCTTTTATATAACAAAATCTTTAATAATAAAAAAAAAGCACATAAAGCAAAACAATTGATTCTCACGTGACTTCTTTCAACAATGCAACGCAATTTAAATGAATTGATTAAAGCAATTGGATTTAAGGTATGCGGAATTAATTGGTTGTAACATAATTGGTTTTTTAATGGAAAACTTCAATACTGGTACGATTATTTACAAATACAGTGGTTCTTCCTTTGTATTGCTTTCACGGTTTAAAAAAAAAACAAAACAGAAAAATAAGACTACTCAATATTACAAGAAAGTAGGCTACAGATTCTTTCATGAACTTCTTGTTTTCTTGTTACTTTAATTTTATATACTATTTCATCTTTAATGGATTTTATTATTATTATTATGTTTGTATGTTTCAAACCTTGGGTTTCCCCAGCAAAAACAATATGGCGGGTCAAGGACCAAAGCACATACTGCCAAGTGTAAAGACGTGTGCGAGAATGATTAGGGATGTGTGGTTGTGTATTATTATTATTATTATTATTGTTGTTGTTGTTTGATAATTTGATGTTGTTGTATTGTTTTTTTATTATTATTATTTGCCATCTTAGATTACTCCGGTAAATGTATATTATGTTGCTTAAATAAATATATACCTTTGCTAGATATACATTACATGTAAACTTAATTATTTTGATTAATTAATTTCCATATCGCATTAAGCTTAACTTGAGCTTAGTGTGATTGATCTATATTAATAAGATCATAGCATAAATGATTTTTTTTGCAATTGTTTATCTGTGGTATGTAAAGACAATTAATTGGCTCTGAAAGTAGTGGATCTGATTAACACGTGTCCTAGAGATTCCATGAACGTAGACCCCTTTGCGGTCATGATTGAGGCCATCTCTTTCAAAACACTTTCTTCTATGTGGCCAAAATAAATGTGGAAAACTTCCAAGGAACCAAAATGGCTTTGTTTAAATATAGGCGTTCTACATTTGGACTTCGGTTTTTGTGAATCGACTCACGATTTGATGATTAAAGCAGCGAATCTTCACTCTGTAATTAACAGTCAAAAACATTCATTTGCAAATGAGAAACTTCAACAACAGCAAAAAATAAAAAAAAAAACACATCAACACTGACTTAGCATTTCCAGTGACCTCGAGCTATGGAAAAACCTGCGGAAAACAACAGGGATGTATTTCCCCTGGATTTTTCCTGTCCATTAACTTTTTTTTTTTGTAAAAGAAACATTCAAATAAATATTTATCCAGTTGCTAATCTAAACATTTACATAAGAATCAAGAATTTGGTTGTGTAATTATTTTCAAGGTGTCATTTGCTTTGGGTTTTTTTGTAGACATTTTCTCTGTGGTTTTTTTTTCCTTACTTATTTTACTGACATTGACATTGAGATAGAATATCTTTAATTAAAATGTTTTAACCTGTTTTCAGTTCTCGTAGTTTTTTATTGTTAAATCTAGATTAAACTTTTAGTGCTAAAATTGGCATTCGTTTTCTTTAACGACGTTTTTCTTTTCTTTTTTCTTCAAATTGGTCTCTTTTGTTTTTGCAGATCTTAAAAGACATTTAAAGTGAAAAAAAAAAATGTTCAAATAATTCGATTTAATTTTTAGAAGAATGTTCCCGAAGAATTCTTCATTTTTTTTTCTGCTTTCTTTGTCTTATTTTACTTTTTATCGAAATCAACCTTGGATCGTCGAACACAAATTTAGGATGACCTCATTTTCCGTCATTTTGACTCAACCACAGTTTTGGAAGAATAGTTTCGTGTAAAACTGGTTTTTCTTATTGACAATTTTGTCTTTTTTTTGTTCTCTGATATGTTTCTTTTTTGCTATTTTCTTTGTTCTTTGTTTCATACAAGATTCGAAGCATTCTTTTACAATCGTTTCTTTTGCCAAAAATTGGGCAGCTGTATCTGTTCTAACGAAAGAATCTAAGAAAGTTTTTCTGAAATTTGTTTCTGATTTTTGCAGTTGGAAATCATCCCACCCTTATCCCTTTTTATTTTTGTTTTTTCCTCTTTATTTTTCTTCTTTTTTATTTTTTTTTAATCATGATTTACAATTTTTTATTTCCATCTGAATTTTTATTTTTTTATTTTTAAAATTTAATAACATTTAGACAAAAAAAAATTACAAGTTCAATAAACTCAAAGAAATAAATCTTTGATCAAAGAAATGTAGTAAATGACACGATTAGATTTTTGTTGTTGGTAGATTCGATGTTCCTTTGTGGTTTTGTACACTTTTTGATTTTGTAGACCATTTCAGAGCCATTTTACATAAAGGTCTATGCAATTGTCCAGCTATACAGACATAAACAGCCAAATCCTCGGTGGAAGTCGGAATTTTTCGTAGGTTATTTCTTCTGCTGAGATTCACCCAGACATCTACCAATAAGAACTGACTTCCTTTCCCGCAATAAAGGCTGGCAAGAATTGGACTGACCACCTAATCTCAATTGATCCCGATGGTCATTTTACCTTTATCTTCGAATCTCCCTTATGTTCTTTTTTGTAGTTAGGCCAATGATATAATGATGAATATTAATTTTCTTTACAAAAATAACAGCAGTTTAAAAAGTACGACATGAAAGACTTGCATAACTTTGCTGTATGTGTGTGTGTGCATATGTCAAGGTTAAGGCGTAATTCGCTTAGAACGTAAAACTTTTTAGGCAGAATTCCTCAAACATTCGTTGAAAACTTACATAATTACGAATGATGGCTTGATGTCGATTTTAATATAAACTGCTATTTTTTGTAAGATATGAAATAAACATGATATGCCTAATAGGAAAAACAACAAACAAGGCTACATTTAAGCAAAAGGAAGGGTTAACGTGCTGACAAATTCACTGAAAAATGTCTGTTAAGCCCAGCACAAGAATAAACAAAAAGAATTGCCTTTTCCGATTCATTTTTACGGGGTGGATTAGGGAACAGCTGTTTCACTCTTCAACGAGATCATCAGCCCTAACCCGCCACCCTCGATGAAATGAATCAGAAAGGCGATGCCTATGCTGAGGTCAACAGCCAGCCTGGCTATGGCCTCCCAAAGGCGAAAAGGCAATAAATAAAATTTCCAAAAAGCCGAGAGGCAGTATTGGAAATATTCCCTAGTTGCAATATAATATTCAATGTATTCGTAAGTCAAAGAATCTAACGATAATGTATCAATTTAAAGAAATGTTCAGGAGAAACTTTTATAACAGTAATTGAATCTTTACTAACAATTCAGTACAAAGGCTATTGAATTTTTTTAGCTACAATTATTAACTATTTTCTGAAATAATAAGAAAAGTAAGGTCATTGAAATTTGTGGTGTTTCCAGTTTAGTAGAATGTACCATTTGTCTTCAGAACCATTCCTTTACTACTTTGAATTATCTATTCAACTAGAGTATTAATATTAGGAGCATTTATTTGTAACGAAGGAAAGGATTCAGACTTGTTAAATGATAACCCGATCTTGCTGTGCTGTTGTGATCCTATCTGGAGTTTATAAACTTTTCTATCAGATATGTTTTGGTGTTTGATGTTTTCTTCAGCCTTTACGTTATAAAGGCAGTCTAGACAAGAATCGCAGCCATCATCTACTTTTCTTTCTAAAGAACAAGAGATAAGGGTGTTGTAGAAGTATAAAAATTTCGGTTGTCAGTCTACAGCAGCGTTTCGCTTCCTGGGGTACGGGGAAGGACGTTTGGGATACGGGGAAAAAATGAATAATGGCGGAGAAAGGCACATATGTCAACAGTGTAAGACAAAAGGCAAGGTAAACGTTGTCAAAATAATCCAACGCTACGGTGAGGAGTGGTGCGGGCTTTTTCGTTATTTGACCATGAGATAAGACCTCATTATCCCTCCCTAAACAGTGTTTGATGACACTATAAATATATACACATTATTTGTTCAACTCATTATCGAAATCCCTTTACATCCCCTTTTATTTATGTTTAATTTTACAACATACAAAATTGAAATAACAGTATCTACCTTAATTTCAAACATCTTGCTAATATTGTGGGTATTATGAAAATGGACTGTCAAGGGGTAAGCAAGTGAAAAAAACTTGGGAACGGCTGGTCTACAGGATTAGATTAACACAGGCGGCAACGGATGTTATGATACTACAAGGGACCAAACATTTTTGACGACTTAAGCGGAGTGGGAATTTTTGAAAAAAAAAAAAACCAACAAAAAAACACTGAAGTACAGTATTTTCATGAATTGCTATAGGATTCGGTGAGAAAACAAGATTTTCAGAAATTAATTCATGCAAATGATTGAGTGGAAAATAAGAAGAAAAAAAAAAAACTTTTTATAGTTACCACATTGTAATCGTTTTAAAGAAAGGCAATGTCTGTCTTTGAAACGTTCCAGCAAACCATTGCTGCCGCCGAAATCTTCAATGTTCAACACCTTAGCCAATTTCCATGGCTTTTCCTTTGAGAATCATGGCAGAAATCGGCACATTTTGCGATCTGGCATATTTTAACCATCGAACTAAAACCTCCTCGATCTTGTCAAATTTCGATTTCCTCATTCTCTTTCTTTTGTCTTTGCAGTCAGCTTCTTCAATTACTTGTTTCGATGAAAGAATATCGTTTAATGTAGTCCTGGGAATATGGTATTCTTTGGCAAAAGCTGTTTTCGAAATATTTGATTTTTCAAAAAGTGCAGTTTTTTTTCTTTAAAAGATAACGAGGTAAGTTTTCATTTCCCTTGCATGTTAAAAACGTAATCGAACCACGAAATTGCAAGATAAAAAATAGCCCTTATAGCGGGGCTTACTCGCTATGAAATGAAGTCACACTCAGGAGCGGTCAAGAAAAACGTCTATACGCGACAGAGTCGCAGCGAGAAGTGTTCTTTGGACGATTAGCAGCGAGATTCCAAGAACCCAAATCCTCCGAAAAGGTAGGAAAGGAATGAAGTGACAGGCATGATCGAAAATTCCCCGTAAAGGCTTGGCTTTCTTAAAGTGAAAGGGCGAGGCTGAAAAGACAACACGATGGTATGCAAAATGGAGAAGAAAGATGCTTTTAGCCATTTTTAAGGGTGACGAGTTATCCGGAGTAGAATGAAATTTGGTGACAGGTAAAGGAGGGTTATTTTACATTATTGTGTGTGAGATCTTATCGGGACCAAAGGAAAACGACGACTTAAGCGGAGTGACGACTTATCCGGGTGACGACTTAACGAGGTTTTACTGTACTAGCGAATACTGCCTGAAATGAATAGAAAATTAACATTTTCTTTGACTTTGTGTTATATAATTTGAACTAATTAAGAAATAAATCTATCTTAAAAAAAAAAAGGACGAATTTATAGAGCTATCGAGGGAAGTTAACGATGTATTCTATAGGAAAGCTAAACAATTTTCGTCTTTTCTTCAACTAACATCAGATCGTAATTCAGATCTCAGAAAACTAGCAAGCTGAATCTGCAAGCTTTTAGAACACTACATTCTATCACTGAGTGGAACCACATCATGAAAGTTTCTTGGGCTTTCGTGACTTTCATAAATTGATATGTGGTGAAAACAATTTTCCAAAATAAATTTTACATTTTAACAAAGTCAGTTTTCTGAAGCGACGATCGCAGCATAAGAGATTTGGGTTTTGGGTGCTTCTATGAGTTCAAGGCTTTCAATCGATCTTATCTTTAGTTAAGAAGAAGGAAGTCATTAAGAAGCAATTATTATCCAACGCAGTTGATCTCTTCAACCTCAAGGTGAGAATTAGGATGTTGGAAACAAATCTCTTACTTTTATTTTTTTTCTTTTCTTTTGGCTATGAATAGCTTCTGTGGGGAAATCATTCTTAAACAGATTAGCCAATGCTGGATGTTGCAAATCTTAAAGCTGAGTTGCTAATTTTAGTACTGGTTATATTTTTTTGCTTTATTTTTTTCACTTTTATTTATTATAATTAAAGTATTTTTTTTTCTTCTTTTCTTTATTTAGGAATAAACATCTTCGGATCCACGCTACTGTTTGTTTAATACACCCAGTAATTTCAGTGAGTATTTACAGAAAAATTTATTTTATTTTTTTGTTTTTGTTTTTGTTTGAATCTGAAAAAAAAAAAAGAAGTTTATTTGATAGAATGACTTTTTTTTTATTCATTTATAACATTTCTACTAGTGATGCCACGAACATTCGGCTACTATTCGGTATTTGGCCGAATACTGCGTACTATTCGGCCGAATACCGAATACTAAATCATGAAAACAAATGCACATATTACTGAAACATGTATCTATTTTAATCACAAATTATTACTTTAATTAGAGATGCCACGAATAGTGATTTCGCCGAATACTCGGCCACGTTCTCGGCCGAAGCACCGAATATTTAATTATTATTATTACAGTAGATTTCTTAAAAACTGTCTTTGTAAAGGACATCTAGAATACGAACAGCCACCATTATTATTATTAGTAGTAGTAGTAGTAGTAGTAGTAGTAGTAGACGACTATTATTTTAAAATCCCAAAAATGATGAAAAAAAGTCATTGTGAAATAATTTTGAAAGTAATTATTAATTACGGGTAAATCCTTCATTGGAAGTTTCGGGATTTTTAGTAACAAATCTCTTTATAATTAATAGCTTCTATTTATTAGAATTTCATCTCAGTCTCTCATATTGGAATCTATTCATTCCCATCAAAGTATTCTGGGTTGATTCAAAAAAATAAATAGTAATTAATCTCCCCCCCCCCCAATTTTTTTTTTAATCTACTTTTTTTTTTTAATATATCTTCATTCAAAATGCTTTACCAGTTCACATTTGCTATTAAAAATGAAAAACCATATAATAAACCAAAATTATATAAAATCACTAGAGAATTGCATAAGACAATGTTGTTAAGACATTCGCGAAGTAATATGTATAACGGAAGCCTAATAGATTTCCATTGTTGGAGGTTGAGATGAAATCAGCTTTAATTATCTTAAGTCAGGCTTTTTAATCTGATAGTATTTACTTATCAGTATGAAAGGAAATTAGCTAAATACAGTAAGTTTACTTCGTGCTGTATAGCTAATTTGCATAAGCACGATAATGATGAGAAACGATTGTATCTTTATCATGTTTTTACTGTTAACAATTTAATACTACTTTTAATAATTATCTATTTACAATTGGTTTGTAAACCTAACTGTTCTAGTCTGTGTCGAGATCTGTTACATTCCCTTTATTGTTAGTGGAAATGATCGGAAATCAACGATTTCCAATAAATTGCCAGCGATACAATGGTTGTCTTCATCATTCTTGGGTAAGTACGATCGCATCTAGGCAAATTGGAGTTTGAAATTCATGAGATGCGATAGCGACCCTCGTACTCAATTATTCAGACTCCTCCTCACGAAATTCGATTGAAATAAGGAGTAAAAAAAAAAAAGGGAGCAAAGAAAAAAAAAAATAGCAATGCAAGACAGTAAAATTAACAAAGCGAATACAGAAGCTATAACAGTAAAAATAGAGTACAAAGGAGTGTTGTTGTGTTTTCTTTTTTATTGATGTGTTTCAATTTAAATATCTTTAACTCATATCGTTTTAACATATACGTTTTCCTAATTACTTTGATTTTTTTTAATTCAATTACGAATTTAATTCTTAAGACCTGTTTTTTTTTCATAAGTTCACGAAATAATATTACCTTAAAGGTATTTCGTTGGTCGTTATTAATTTTGATGTTTTCATTTTCAATTATTTTCTTAAAAGTCTTGTCTCCATAAAGGAAAAAGGACTTGAATATTATCATTTCCTTATTAGGGAATTAAAAACAAAACGAAAGGAGTAACACATTTTATAGAATAGAATGGTTATAATAACGATCTTTGCCTTCCCCTTTATGTTGGAGCCGAAAACAAAAAGGATTCTTTCGAAAGGTCAGAGACAATTGAACTTTATACAAATGTAGTAGGTCGGGGACCAAAACAGAAACAAAAAAACGTAGCTGTTCATTTATTACATTTAGATGTCATGTATAAATATGGTATATTTAAAAAAAATTGTTTTTGGGCTAAGTAAATTCGTTTTAACTAATATTTTATTCTTGAATTCCACGGTTACATCAGGGTCAACAGTAGCATTTTGCTGCGATAACACAAGCGACTGTAGAAACATGTACTTTGATTGGGTGTTGCGGTTCTGCAATGTCCTTTGTGAATGATCTGTAAACACTGCAGAAGACGTTAATTGCAGAGTACAATGAGGATTTGTATGTGTTAATTCGAGAGGATCAGGGAACCTCCATTAAGTCTTCAGTGTTAATCCTAGAGTAAATTTGTGCCAAATTATCATTGCCATTCTTGAATTTCTGGTTACGCAAAAATGCAAATTCCGTTCTCATAACAGAGATAAATGTCGTCCATTGAATGGTATCTCACTTGATTTTAGTGTAATTTACTACGGAATGATTCATTCGACACCATTTTGAAACAAAATAGTAAATCTGTCAAAAACTAAGAACCCAATTTCAGACTTGAAGAAAACGAGTTTGCAAGAAGAAATTCTAAACGGTATCGAAGGATCCCCAGCAGTAAACACAGAAAGATTATGACGATGGAACAGCAACTTCTGGAACTACCAGTGATACGACAGGACTGACGCTTGGTACTTATTCATTGAATTGATTAGGAGTTATTCTAAAATTATTATTATTTAAATAACATGTACGAGTATTATTTAAGCCTGTTTGTTGCAATTTTTCTATGTAATGTCGTAAAAAAGATTACTTTTATTGATGTTGTTGTTGTTAATCGTTTAGACCAATTTGGTAGTTGGAAGTAGCTTTTTTTGCTTCTTTTGCTTTTTATGATCAATAAATCCCTGCATAAAAGAGCTGGAAATCAGCCTGCTTCAAATGCATTCTGTCGTAGACTATTATTCACTGACGAATAACTCTATTTCGGACTTTAATGATGAATTGCGCTTTCTTATTATTTTGTTTATGTCCCGTTTGATGATCGTTTGTATGACAACGCCGAAAGAAAGACGAGGAAAGCAGGGGGCCCTCCACTTGTGTCGCGAATAGAAATTACACGGAATGAGTCGGTGTTCCCCCATTTCTCGTAATCCTCCCAAATTGGATTTCCTTGCAAGTCTTGTGGAGCATCTGCTCCCTGCATCCTGGCACCGTTACATGATGGAACACCGCGAGAGCAGCTTGCGTCTTTTGTTAGCGATGGCTCTACCACAATGCACGGCTTTGCCGCACATGACGGCCGCGTTGAACATTTAACGGCGAAATGAGTTCATCTGCAGCAGATTGTGCACGCTAACCAAGAACAATTCCTCTTCCCAATAGCATTTACGAAGGTTGAAGCAACTAAGGGCTGAGATTAAAACTATCCCTTGAGCAATGGGTTTACTTAACAAAGGTGCTTTTTTTCGGCATGTTAACGATACCCAAAGAGTCAATTTCGTGTTTAATAAATTTTTCACACAGCTTAATGCCCAGATTTTGTGCTGAACTTATAATTAAACGACTTTCTTCAAGTTTTTTCCTTAAACAAACTTAGGTTGGCTTTTTTTTCATAATTAAAAAAAAAAAAAAAAAAAGGTAACCAACAAACTTTTAAGCAAATGTGTCCAGACTTAGCGAACTGTATTTTTAGTATACGCATTTTCATTGAAGCTACTTGAATAAAAAATAAAATAAAAAAAGGCATTTTCCTCATTAGGCTGTAATAACTTTCATTTTATTTTATAGGTAGATCACAGGGTCTACATTGTTGTAGAACAGAAAATATTGCAGTGATTTGAATTTTAAAAATTGCTCTAGGATTGGTTAAATTTCAAAAATTTCAATTTTACTTTATTGTTGATTTTTGTTGTTGAAATATGACATGTTGTTCGTGCTCTAGCTAAATGAAAATTAAGGAGTTTTATTATTATACCAGTTAAAAAAATAATTATTCTAGTGTAGGTTTTTATAAGTAGGTTTTTATTGGAAAAAAATATTTCTTTTCAACCTTTCTTACTAATCTTTTCTCTTTTTAAGAATACATCTTTCTTTTTGCCTTTGATTTATATGAATAAGGAATAAAGATTTATTTCAATTTATTAATATTACCGTAATGAGCTTACTTTTTATCTTCCGAATAGTATATTTAAAGAATTTCGTTCGCTATTAATCCTATGTAATCTTAAATCACCTTAATCTGAAAAAAAAAAAAAAACAGGTGAAGAACCAACACTAATTGTGCCATCTGTAAGAATTTAATCTCTTTCAGTAGGTAATTTGTTTTTTTTCGCCATTGTCTTATTGGGCTTCCTTCACACAATAATCCCTTATTACACGAGATAAGCTAATGCCCCATTAAAATACAATCTTCAATCTTGTTTTTTACCAAAAAAAAAAAACTAGTTTCAAAGTGATTTTGACCCCAAGTTCTGAATGATTATTTTTTTTAATGAATTATTTAGGAAGATTTAATATCTTTGTAAAACTTACCATCATCTATTTTATCTGTTCACGAATTACAATATTTTGTTAAGAAAGGAAACCAAAGAATGCATAAAAGTAAACAAAACATGCCTTTAAGTTTTTGTCAACAGAGGGAATCGGGAACGGCCGTTTCGTCCTTATTGGGGACTCATCAGCCCGATCCACCCTCCCGATGACAAACGCAGAAAGCCTGAAAAATAACTAGAAGTCACCGTCGCTCCCAAAAGTGACTCCCCAACAAAACACACAACAATTAAAAATAAATGTGCAAGTGCACATAAAAAAAAAAACCTTCGATCTAACAATCGTTAGGATATGAAAGGTACTTAATTATAAAGGAAAACCAAACCAAAAAGGCAATATAATTATAAGAACTAAATTTAAGGGGCAGAAAAATTATTAAGAAAGGAAAAGACTGCATATAAGTAAACAAAACACGCCTTTGAGTTTGTCAACAGGATTATCATCGAGGAGGGTGGGTCGGGCTGATGAGTCCCCAATAAGGACGAAACGGCCGTTCCAGATTCCCCCTATTGACATTTTCCTTTCTTAGTATTTTTTCTCCACGTTACATGTAGTTCTTACGATATTTTATATTTATACGTAACCCAATGGAATGCTGAGTGAGGTGAATTTAAATGCTTAAATTGATAATGATGTTCAATGTAAATTTTTAAGACTGAAATAGGTGCTAAATCACTAAAAAGGAAATGCGAATGCTGTATTAGTAATATAAAAAAGTTAAGTTTCCCACTGCAGACCTCTGGGTCACGGGAGGTAAGGCTTCCGGCGTTTCGTGGCCAACTGGACTAAGGTCGGGTGGTCATTCCGATGCGCGCCTGCCTTTAACTGCCAGGAAAGAAGCCCCGGTACCCATTTTACAGAGAAGAGAGAGAACCCTAGAGGATAAATACCTAGGGAAAATCTCGCTAACCTCTGACTGGAATTAAACTTGTTTCCTCTAGGGAGCTGCCCACAGTCGTCCTAAACCATTGATCACCCTTTCATTAATACAATCTAGTAATAAACTGGCGAACTTTTTGGAAAAACAAAGAATAGATAAAATGAGAGCGATTTCCGAAGAAAATATATGGTAGATTTCTCGACTGTCCTTGATTCTAAAACTGCATGATTATTCAAACTTGTACATTTACTTGTAAATCTGTCTTTTTCATAATTTTTGAGAAATATTTATTTATTTTTAATGCTAAACAAACCTTTACAATGGTAAACTTGGTCGAACAAACGACCCGAAAAGACTACGTAACAATAATAAATAAATAATGCTGTTGTTTATCAATTTTCTGAAATTTCATTAAATTTTAAATCTAAAAAACGATTCGAGGTTTTGATGGAAAATTTCCTAGAACTTTCACAGAAGAATTAAGTTCAGGAGGAGAATATTAAGAAAGATGAAACAACATTTTGAAGATGAAAAGAAGATGAAAAGAAGATGAAAAGAAGTTCTACGAATATTCTCAAGTTTCATGTAAAGAAAAAAATTAAAACTTGAGAAAAACTTGAGAAAAAAGATAAGAATGTGAATATTCAAATCTACAGCAGCTAAAAATCAACATAAAATTATTGTCCTCAAAATGAAAGATGACCGGCGGAAGTTTGAACTGCGCAGCCCTTCCGGTAGCTGATCAATTATGTTTTCCTATCACAATGGACGCCGTCGTCTGTTTTCACTAAGAAAGACATGTTGATAACGCCAAATTAAAACTTCTCTCGACTATTTAGCGTTATTTCAATACCAGTTGCTAACAATACCAGTTGCTACCAGTTGCTAACCAGCTGCTAACTATAAATACAATGCTCTTTTGCACAGTAACAAGCCTTTACCGTAATGGCGACGTCCTGTGATAAACTCATACTGAAGTGCCTGACCAGAGTAATTGATGATACATGCGCAGATCTCACAAAAACAGGGTGGCCTTCATTTATTGGGAGGACAATAGTAGTTAGTTTGTTTGTTTTTCAGCCGTTTCACATAAGATTTCAAAGCGACTGTATCGTGTTCCTTCGCCTCATCCGCTGTAAGTTTTCCACAGGGGTTTTGGGGATGTTTCAACTTCCTTATTATTTGCAATTATTACTATTATGAATATCTATTTTTTTTATACTATTTTGTTTTAGCTCTAGGCTTTATTTTATAAATTCTTACAGTACGGGTCCTGTATAGATCCTTTTTTTGAGGGATTTTTCCCACTCCGGGACGAGGTTTGCTCGATATTTCGGCCCGGTGTCTCGGGCCTTCTTCGGGAGATGTATATTAATTACATGTAAAATGTAATTAAAATATAAAATGTAATTAATGTACAGCTCCCGAAGAAGGCCCGAGGCACCGGGCCGAAATATCGAGCAAACCTCGCCCCGGAGTGGGAAAAATCCCTCAAAAAAAAATCTATACAGTATCATATCCCACTTCTCCTTCAGAACCAAACTAATAAAGGTTTTTTTTTTTAATTATTTAGAATGTAGCAAAATGAATTTCGTAATACAGTGTTACCTCCTTTAACGGACACCCTGAATAGCGGACACCTCCAATTAGCGGACATTATTGCGGGTCCCAGTCCCTTCCAGTAGGACATACCATGTTATCCACTCCGAATAGCTGACACTCTGAATAGCGGACAGTTATTTTAACTGTAAAAAAATTTTTTTCGATTAACATTTCGACAAACACATCATGGTTGTATTTTCTTCGGTGTCCCAGACACTGATACATTGTATCGGTGTTCCCTGATTCAATGCACGAATCTGAGGCCCTTTATTTCACTGCAGTTGCTTTGTAAATATCAATCCCTCGTAAGCTATCCTATAAACGTGTTGATTAAATTTAGTGCGAATTAAAATTGCGTCAAAAAAGAAGAGATTGGCACTGAAAGAAAAAAATTGATGTTCTTTAAGTTGCTGAAAAAGAAAAGCTGAGTGTGCGTTGTTTTGCTGAATGTTTTAAAGTTGAAAAAAACTCAGATAAGTGAAGTTTTGAAGGACAAAGATGAGATTAGAAAAATGTAGATGGTGAATTCAAACGAAAATTCGAAGAATTTGAAGTTCCGTAAAACTGAAACAAGAAAAATCGATGAAGTGATCATAAAATGGTTCGTGCAAAGAACATTTCTGTAAGCGGTGTTTTGCTTCAAGAAAAAACCCCAGAGAATTCCGTCAAACTTTAGGATTGGACACGTTTAAGGCATCAAATGGATGGCTAGAAATTAATTTACTATAAACTGTAATTAATTTTTATCATTATTTTAAGTTGTACGACAAACGGATTAGCACTCATTTAAAAAGGAATATAGTAAATAATTTGCAATTGTTCATATTTGCTCCTATCGCAATGATAATTGTAGTAATTTAATTAGGATTGTACGTAATTTTTCATTAAACGACATGCTAAAAGACAAAAAATCAAAAAAAGGTAGTCCTCCCCAATAGCGGACACCTCCCAATAACGGACGAAACTTCCGGTCCCGTGACTGTCCGCTATTCGGAGGTAACACTGTATCTTCTAACACAACGTTGTTAATAACAACTTGCCGTTATAATGCTTTCGGATTATGCCTTCTTTCCCGTTATTCCGTTTCATTTACTCCCTTTCTTACTGGAGACGCAGAATTAAAGCACGGCAACTGAATGGATGTTGTTTACAGGTTCACCGACCTTATCTGTAATTACCGTTTTAAAATCCTTCAAAAAAAGATTCATACATTATGCATTTAAGGCAAAACAGTCATTGAATTAGGCTTGGTTTCTCTGCTCTTTATTATTTCTCAGACGTAAAATGACGGCAAATGTAAAGATTGCTATTATAATACAGCCATTGAGTATTCACGGCGTCTAAAACAAATTAAAGACCAGGGAACTTTGGAATGGATTAACCCGGCGAAAAATTTAAAGTGCTTTACTTTTATGTGCTTTTATTTACTTGTCTCGCGTTGGTACTGTTAAAATTTCCTCCAAGATATTTTATATTTGTAAGTAAGCAATAGTCGATTACTGAATATTAATACAAAATATTCAACATTATCTTTTTCTTGAAAATGCGTATTTGATTAATAGAAGTAAATATATTCCTAAAGAAAGGTGAACCTAAGATAATTTTTAACTGTTAATAACTCCTCTTAAAATGCCTTTTTATGATAATAAACGTCTTCAAATAAGCTGCTACTCTTCATCTTCTACTCACAACTCAATCAATTCTTGATTAACTTTGAGGCGGGGGAGATTATTAGGTTTCCGTTGTTGTTGTTTTTATCCATTCAGCCGCATCCGACCCTTGGCGATTCGATGGGTCATCTCTCGCCACTCTTTCCGATCTTGTGCCTTCCTTTTTAACAGCTCTAAACTTAGGCCTGTGATTGCTTTAATGGTGTCTATCCATGTGATCCTCGGTCGATACTAGTGATCAAACTCACATCTCCCAATCAATTTTTTTTCTCCCCCTTCCAAACTGCTGGAGTGCGCACCACGTAGAAACAATAAAAAAGGCAGTCAAGGTCGTGACTTGAACAGAGATTAAAGTTATTATTAAATAATAATTATTAAAAATAATTAATTTTGTAAATAAAATGAGTGAGACGAAATTGTTTACCAAGTGACACAGCTGTTTCACGCTCTTTGGTGATCATCAGCCAGGAGTCACCAGTAAACAACGAGGTCTCAGTACTGAGGCTAATAGGAATCGTCCGAATTGCAGTTGTCCGAATCGTCAGAAGCAAAAATAAACCAGGACGGTTTATTTAGTTGCATCCATTGTTGTTTATTAATAATTCAATGCGCAGATTGAATTTTTTATGCATTAAACAAATTCCTTGATCTGGCGGACTATTGATACATGAATTTTCTCACTTATATTTCATTAGTGAGTTTTTTAGTGTTTACTTTTTGCTTTTGAGGCACCACTGCGATTCCGACAATCAATTTTGTAGTTAATACATTGAGATTTCATCAACTTCATCTTGAGAATTACTGGTATGCATTTCAGTTTGTAGCATTTGCAATTCTTTATGAACAAGAAAACCTTCTTTTAGAATTTGTCTAAAGTTAACTTCCTTTTTAAGTGTTCCAAAGTTTGATTCAACTTCATGCAACGAACAACCAAATTTTCATCAACTTCATCTTCAGAATCACTGGCATGAGATTCTATATTGAGATTTGTAAAACGAACAAAAAAATTCAATAAAAATTCAAACTAATGTAAAGATGCAAATGAATAATTCTAATTCCAGGGAGAAAAACAAGCTAACCATAACAAGAGGTCAGAAGAACAGAATAGAATTAATAAAAAAAAAAAACCCAACTGTTTGTATACAAGCAGTTTTAATGAATTGTAAAGAAAAAATGTTCGACATTTTATCGAAAGACTGTAACAAATATACCAAAATGCTATAACGTCAGTAAATGAAAATGCTATAACGTCAAATCTAACGGAGAAACGACATTGTACAATTAATCTGTCACTTAGTGATGTCTACTTTCGTTGTGCTTTTTTATACAAGTATATTGTATTTCGAAATGTTAAGTTTAGATTTACTATTAAAATTATGTGTTGTTAATCTAATCATGGGACAAAAGATTAAAACTCATGACAGTGGAACCCTCCACAATACAAATACTTCATCATCATCATATACAAAACACTTTCTCCATTTTTAGAAATTCATGTATACTCATATAATCTCTTTGTCCGCCCTTGGTCAAGGTTAGAAGGAAGTTGTAGTGACACTTGAATCCTATTTCTTTTAAATAATCTGACTAATGATGACAAACAGCGAATGATTGGAAGAGAGTAGGACTAATGCAGGTCAAACGGAAAAACGGGAATAATAGTCGAAAATAATGCTCACAAAAAAGTTACTTTAACACTTAAGTAATGATTTCATTTTAATTCAAGGGCATTACTCATTCTTTCTATCTATCCTCCCCAAGGTCCAAATGAAATATACACAATTCTTTTTAAGTAATATGATAAATATTGTAAGGTATTTTAGATTTATTCCAACTTCTTTCTCAACATCGTAAATTTACGTAAGTTTTTGATTATCCAAAATCTCAAACCACATACGTAATAATTTGGGTTACTTAATAAACATGAACAAATTAACTGTTTTGATTATAGATCACATTATACCTTATAAATTATTTTTCAATTCTGTATTTCGAGATTAAGAAAACTGTAACCTTTTTTTAAGGTTATCATTACTACAACATAGTTTTATTCTAATACATCTTCATATCAACCAATTAAATAGCCAGAATAAGCCAAATTTTCCCTGATTTTCATTAACTTGTTCATTAACAGTAAATGATGCATTAGACACTGAATATAAATAAAGTGCTTAAATAATCGTAATGTATCATCTTGTACTATTAAAATAACTGGAGAGAAATGGTTGCCTGTAACACATAAATCTTTAATTTATTAATTTACTTGCCTTTGACTTCTAGATACGGCTTATTGACATCAGAAAGATTACGTATATGTGAGTTCCAGTTAACATCGCTGAACTAGACCAAAAATAATTTGTAAGCAGAAGGTTCTCTCTAAAAGTTCTCAAATTTTATTAATATTCCTTAGTAAAAGACCAGAATTAATAATAATTTAAGCGTTTAAGCAATCCAGTAGTTACAGAAATTAGTAACGCAGCCTACCAAGAAAAATGCACTTAGCACTACAGAAATAGCCGAAAGATTTAGCCAGAAGGTCTACCAATGCCTGAATCTGTGTTCTAATCTCGGGCCAGCATGGATGTTTGCTTTCTTTCCTCTATTTGTTTCATTCTTCTTCTTTCTCTTCTTCGACTGTTTATGACCGTTGATCTTTAACACGGCTTGTACAATAGTCAGAAGCCTCAGTTCTAGTAAGATCTAATGGACCACTTGAGGTTTACGCCCCCTACCGACGTCACGTATGACATGCTAAGCATATGCTGAGAGATCTTGTGGGATAAACAAACAAAGCCCATAGGGCGAGTATATAACTGGCAGTGTGAATTACTCAAAATGTCGATTTTTGATACTCCAAGACGGTATAGTTCAGTATTGTGCAGTTCCTTACTGTAATAATTCTGTAAAAAACGCTTGGAATATTCTTTAATATAATATTTCCTCTTTATCTACATGGTTAAAGCAAAGCATATGGCTTTGTTTATCCCACAAGCCAAGCAGTTGCCTGGTGGGATATTTTATAACTACGAAGCCCCGCCTATCCTCGAGTGGTCCGTTACGGCCTTTCAAAATAAAAACAACATAGATCGAACATAAAAAAAAAAAAAAAAATCTTTTATTCTCGAATCATTAGCTAACTTAAATGGATATGAAATTCTTTTTTTGATCGTACCTTAGACTACAGTTTTTCCTTTTATTTTTTTTTATGTATGTGTCTCTTTTGTTTCTCCTTGTTTTCTGTGGGACTTCGTTCTTCTCCTGCTTAGCATTTATTTTTAAAAAATCATCAGCAAATCTTACTAAAATCTGATTTCATTTATTTGGAATTGGGATTTCCTTAAACAGCTTTAAGCGATTTCTAAAATACTAATAAAAATAATAATAATACATTCACGGGTCTTTGGAAATGAATAGAATTGCACTGAATTTAAATATATGTAAATCAATGTAATAAGCTTGAAATTACAGGTTTTAAAGTAGGAATTACCAAAGAATTGTTGCTATTTTCCGTCGGAACAAAGCATTTTTGCATTATACATGTAATGTGATTTTTGTAAATTTGCGTTTACTTAAAAATATTAATCTTTGCACATCAGCCGTGTTTCAACGATATAGTTTTATTTTACTCATTTGTAACACAGATCTACAAATGATTTTTGTACAACATATTTTTAATACGAGAAACTTACAAATAAAGTACGATTCTGCTTGGCAGCTTTTTTAGACTTTTATCCCTCGACATTGTTCTTCCACACTTAGTAGTGATTTCGATGACGTCATGCTTTAGATACTTGAAATGCACAATAGCTATTTACTAGTTATTCAATAGCTAGCTTTAGTAACTTTTAAAATAGCTATTAATTTTTCTTTAATGCTGATTCGACTTCTCGGTTCACTCTTTGCTTGCTACAAAATGCACTTAAGAACAACATGGTGGCCATTTTAGCCATAAATAAATATACAACAAACACAAAACAGGATAATTGAAGTTTGGTACACGATAACTTCCGAGCCTTTCTTTGACGTATGCCCCTTCGTCATCAAATCATATGATTTGCAGGTCCTCATCTACCAAGTCACGTGGTTCATCTATCCCTAGACGTGTCCTGTCATGCAAATTGCAAGAATTTTCATTGGTTCCTGCGGCAATTAAATTTCAATATCTAATTCTATTGATCTGTCGGCAGCATATAAACTCATGTATTCCCTAAATGTTTTACTTGTCAAAGCTTGGTGATTCAAGGGAAACCGATTGTTTTAATTTGTTTTTTAATGTGTCTTAAATATTTTTAAATTTTATACTTGTCTGTTGGCATTCCCTTCGTATCAAAAACAAAACAGCAAACAATAAAAATAATTAATATTTATGAAAAGCTTATTGTTAAGATCCTTATGACATAGCCCGAGTGTGCAACTATAGTACAATAAAACCCCGATTATCCGAGTTTCCGCTTTAACCGAGCTAACAAATATTTCTAGGATTTTTTTTTTTGGTTCTACATTTTCTATTTTTAAAACTACCGAAAAAAATTCTGAACTTGATCTCACCAATCAATGAAGAGGATATACGTGATTGGATAAACGCTGACGAACAACAAGACATTACAGATGAAATGATCGTCAATAAGGAAAATGAATCTAGCGATGATGATGATGAAGACAGTGACGATGAAAATCGACATATGAAAATCTCCTATACAGATGGACTAAAAGCTATCGAAAGTGCTATTGAATATATAGAACAACAAGAAGAAGCGACACCAGCAATCCTGTTATCCTTATAAAAATGGCGAAACATTGCTGCAGAAAAACGCCAAAGTAACGTAAAACAAAAAACAATTAAGGACTTTTTTAAGTAAAAGAAACTCTTTAATTATCGTAACAATATGAATTGCATGTGGTGTATCTGTATAACTTTTGTATTTTCTAAAATATACATTTAAACCTATACGATTTATTTTATTTACAATTTTCGCTTAACCGAGTTTTTCGGTTATACGAGTTAGTCTTGGTCCACATTAACTCGGATAATCGGGACTCTACTGTATTGTGATGGGTTTTCATTTTATCTTTACAGTGCCAGAGACTGGAAAGCAAGAGATGAAGAATAAGAAAGATTAAAAATAACGCTCTTAATTCAGCCCCAGGTATTAATGGAAAATCAAAGCTTTTGATAAATAAGTGGTTTGACATTTAGAAAAATTCAAATTTCATTTTTAAAAAATAAAGATTTTTTGACCCCAAATTATGAATATTTCAAAACTGTTCATAAATTAAATATTTTATAGATTGTGGATTATTGGATTTTTGAGATACGTTTAGCAATACATGTAATAACTAGGTTATTCATATTTGCAATTTCAAATAGCTCAATTACCAAATACATAAAATTGATCATAGATAAATAGATTGCGTTTGTTGGGTTTTGAAACAAGGAAGATTAAATAGATTTGCGGATCAGTTTTAAAGTTGAATTAACATCGCTGATAAAACGAATGAATTTCTTTTTTTATCAAAAATCCCTGTTCCTGGATTCTACTGAAGCCCCAATGGAAAACCAAAGGCATCTAAAAATAACTATAAACTTGCTGAATCTCAGATTTTGAACTTAAAGGATTTGAACTCGCAGTGGAAATGTTGAAGGTCTTAAAATCTTATGTTTGAAATATATGTTTGTATATTCATTGTAGTCTTACTTTCGAACGTTTATTGAATAAAAAATTCCAAAGTTATCCGCAGAATGAAAGACAAAATTTCCAAGAATCAGGGATGAAATTGTTTATTCCCTTAAAGTCGATGAAGCAAGTACAATTTCTTTTTTTCTTTTCTTTTTACCTCTTTCAGACCTCATGAAAGTCAAACGCCTGGTCATGAATAACAATTCTATCGGGAAATCATTGGTTGTAAAGTTGGGTTTGTTTTTTTTTTTACTACTTTTTCTTTTCCTGAAGCTTAACTAATGATTTATTTGTTTCGTTTTCCTGGAATGTCTCGTTTTATTATTCTCTTCGTCGATATCGAATTAAATTCATCCATATTTGATTTTTTTATTTATTTTTCACTTTTTGTGACTGAATTGGAAATGTTTTGAACAAAAATAGACAAAAGTGAAATTAGCCCAGATGATACGATTAAATAGGGCCTATATATTTCTAAACACTATACTGTTCTTTTTACATACACATGCATCTGTTTAAAATTTAAAACATTTTTACCAAAAAACTATTTACATTTAAAAATTATACATTGTACCGGTTTCCGCCCCGAGAGGAGGCTTCTTCTGCAATCTGATTATGAGCTTTAACTCAATGACTTTTAATATTTTTCTAAAGATTTCCAAATTCCTAAGTTGATATAACTTTAAAAGCCAGACTATTATAAACCGTTCAGAATTATTAATTATTGCTTTGAGAAGCCTTTGGTGAATTTTTAAACAGTACAGTAAAAGCACCTCGATCTTGTTATACATACTTTAGAATGCTAACACATTTTGCTTTTATAGTTTTTTTCCGAAACTGTAAGAGCTAAAGACAAAATTTGCATAATTTACATCTGAGGGAAGCTTACAGAATTCATGGGGGTCCTGCTAGGTTAACCTCCTGTACTGCTGTGCAGTATTAATGTTATGCGTCCAAGTTCCTACCGTCAGATCTTAGAAAAAAGATGCATTATACGAGGTTTTTTCTACACTTATGTTTCTCTATAAACTTCTTCTAAAGCAAATATGAAAGTCTAGAACACCTTAAGAGAATTTGCAGAATTCATTTGTAATCCAATTTTATTAATTTCTCAAAATAAATAAATAAACAAGTGCATTTCGACCTGTTCAGTCATCTTAATACATAAAAATGAATGTTTGTTTGTTTTTTTGTCCCGTATGCGTTCCTATACCATTCATTGCGATGAAACTTTGGTGAGATGTTGTGCGCACGCCCGCGAAGGTTTCTGAATTAGTAGAACCATTTTAAAATATCTGGTGCGCGAGTATTTGCAGCAAATGAGTGTATTTCCGATTTCAACGTTTGCAGTTTCCGGTGCGACTCGCCTTTGCAATGACCATCAACAAAGCACAGAGACAATCTCGGTGTGAAAAAAAAAAGTGTGTGGAAAATCCGTGCTTCACACATGGACAGCTGAACTTGGCCTGCTCCTGATTTATTTTCGTATACCTTCTGATTTATTAAACCTTCTGATTTATTTTCGTATATGCACCAGACGGAAAAACAAAAAATATTGTGTATCCAAAAGCACTTTAATAAACAGAATTAAAACACAAACACTTTCTTTTTTTTAGTGGCATTGCAACGCATGCCGGATACAGCTAGTACTTCATAAATATTCCTGTGCACTTTTAAATGCTATGAGCCTGATGCTATTATAAAATATGATAATTATTGTCTTTATTCTTATGGGTATAAGGGGTAAGACTTCTTATGGTATAAGGTATATGAAAAGACTACGAAAATTTATAATTACAATTTAGCCTTGTATTAAGTTTAATGACATTGCTGCACTTTTTTTTTCTAAATTTACTGAAACTAAGATTTGTATCAAGTAAAATCAGCGATTCCCAATTTTCTTAACGATATTTTTATCGTTAAACCACAACCATTCAACCAAACTGATGTAAGAAGTTCCTGAAGAAACTGAGTCTGAATTCTTAAAATTTCGCACTTTTTATTATTCTTGTTTCTTTAATAGTCGTGCAAACAATATAAATGAGAAGTATCTCATATACAATACTTTAACGTGTGTTCTTTGTATAACATGAGTTCTTCAAAGCCACACACTTATACGTGTGGTGACTTTGGAGAAAAATCTCATTTAAAATTATAATATCTATACAATACCAACAGTAAAACCAAATTTTTCCATTTACCCAGAATGAATTAATTCTGTAAACCCTTCCTTAAATTGCCTAAATCCATTTAATTTTAATCAAAGGCAATTAAATCTTTAATTAATTATTAGATTTCGATGGATAATTCTTTATTTCTAAGAAAATTTTGTGATTTTTTTTTCTTACAAGCCACCGTAAAGGTATTTTTTTTTTTTTGGTTGGATGTTGTGGCTCCGTTTTTTTGTTCTACTTTGCTAAGACTCATAAAATATAGAACAAATTCGGTTTTTCTTAATTTCACTTCATGCAATATATTAGCTTACTATTCAGAATATGCTTAAGAAATTGTAAACATTTCATTAAACGGAGATTAATTCATTTTTGAGCATCTTGGGTTGCACCTTCTCAATCCATTCCGTAGCAAGGTAAAAAATTGATGGCCAAGCAGATATGCCTTTTCTGCCACTTGTTCCGTTCCTTCCCAAGGTTTGCGTCCTGACACAGCTTCCCTTCCAGCCACGGGCTGATCCCACGCAAGGGATGTTCCAGTTCATAACTTTCACAGGTTAATCTATTCATAGGAGCCTAAGTTCAGTCAAATTAGGGCGTAGTAGATTCGAATACTTGCTGTCATTGTTTTCGATTTTTTTTTATCTATTTATTTATTTTCTGGCCATTCTTCTCATTCTTTCTTCTATCACTTACAGCTCTACAACTTCTATCTCTTAGTTGCTGAGTATATTTATCTTTATTTTTCCTTCCTTTTATCGAATTTGGCCAACTAGGGACCACGTAACTAGCTCAACCTGACAACGTCAGGGCGAGGCTAGTGAAATTCAAGAAAGGGGGGACGAGAATTATATCCCGTCCAGGATAACCCTGAGATAGTAAGTCCCAGGTGGGAAACTGACGAAACACAGAAGAAGAAAGAAACAGCCATGCCACGACCGGGATTCGAACCCGGGTACTGGCGCATCGGCCACAACGGCAGCCCGCCGGCTAAACCGCATGGCCAGGCCAGCACGGCTATCTTTATTTTTAATTTATCTAGTTTTATTTTGGGCGAAAACACACTTTCGAAAAATAGGAATTTATAATTTTGGCTTGGTTAAAATAATGTAAAAATCCTTGCTAATTGCTTTACAAATCTTATAACCATACTTGTTCTTAATCTCCTGTCTTAATGGCAGAACACTGTTATGAACAGGGACATAAGCAAAATAATAATGTGAAAACATTATACATCGAAAAAGACACAAAAACTAGAAAAGTTAATTGAAAGCATTCTAATAAGAAATACTAAAGGTCAAAATTTAAACAGAAATGAAGGATTAGAAGTTAATAGTAATTTATGTCTTTAGCTAAGGATATAGTAAATTAGGTAAAAATTCTCGAAAAATTATAAAATTTGAAGAATTAAATTATATGTTCAAGAGTTTGGATTGTTAGGATTTCTTTATTGTTAGTTTTATCAAGATTACTCATTATAAACTTGGATTATTTGCTAATTCAATAATGTTAACAATGTTACATGTTATAACACTATTCATGTTCATATCTACTGATTTATTATTTAAGGAAATTGTTATATTTTTGAATCAGCTTGAAAAAGGAAACGCGAAACGTTCTTTCCGAAAATTTGCTAGAGATTACTAATATTTTTTTTAAAATATCTTATGAGGTGAGGTGATTTATTTATCATTGCTAAATCAAACTGTCGACAAATCCTTGATATCCTACAATATTAGTCAACTAAATAATTTATCTAGGACAACTTTCTTTATAAAAATAATCGCAGTTCATTACTTTCAAATAGTTTTAAATTCAACACGACAATTAAAAAAGTCCCATTTTTTATTTTTTCAATTAAATAAATTATCAAAAATTAAAACGGTCGAATGAAATAGAAAAATACTGGCTTACTTCCATACAGATGTCCTCAATTAAAATTGAAGTAAAACAGTAATTAAACTGCTTTTTTATTATCATTAGGTTACTATTACTATTTATCGACGTCAATGATTAAAAAGAATCTCCTCACAGCTTATCTGCATGAAAAGATTAGCTTCCAATGCAATGGCATTGCTGTCTCTAAGTTCACCTGCTCCCTAACTAATCGGCTAAGCTCCATTAGCATCATTTTGTGCACATAAATTTCATCATTATTTTTTTTGTTTGTTTTTCTATTTTTCAACTAATCCCTATGATTTCTAATACTTTTACAGCGTCGTCAATTACTCTCTCCACTTTGGAAACGACTAATGGCATGTGACAAATTACTCTATTTAAGCTTATTATTTCTTTCTTTCTTTTTTAAATACCACTTGCGATTCGGTGACTTTATGGTCACTGCCCTCTTAATATTCGTGCCTAACAACCATCGAACGCCAGAACAATAAAATTGAAATGAATCGATGTCCGCAGTTATGATTGTAAATACTTCTGTTATGTCCATACCATCTCGGCTTGTGCTGAAAATAAAATACTTGAAAAATATTTGAAAAAAAATATATTTTTTTAATATACCACGTTTTTAAGACTGACTAAAAAGTATAAAATAATTTTTCCTAGCCCCATACAGATAGTCCTGAAACTTTGTGATTGTAAATTTTTAATAGCTATAAAAATACTTGTAAGATTGAAAACTAAAAACGTGGGGCACATACATTAGATAATTGAATGGTATGGATGGAATCTATATTATCTTGCACCCCACGTTTTTCGTTTTAAATCTTACAAGTATTTTCATAGCTATTAAAAATTTACATTCACAAAGTTTCAGGACTATCTGTATGGGGCTAGGAAAAATTATTTTATATTTTTTTATTCAATCTTAAAAACATGGTATATTAAAAAAAATATTTTTTTCAAATAATTATTTTCTGCTTTTTAGTCGTGTGTGTTTGAAATTTTTCAATCGATTTTAAACATTTTGATGAGGTTATAACAGAGACATATGGTAAATTTCAGGTTTATTTCAGTTTCTCTTCTCTTGTCGTTTTTGCTTCTCCTTCTGTAGGCGTCACTTCCGTTGAATGGCGGCGCCATGCAGTTATCTGCACTGACAGCGCGCATTGGCAACAGAGCGCCGCACCGACCTGTCATCCGAAGAATAAGGGTTCCCTAATGAATAGACAATGTTAATGTTAAGAAAACGAGTTAATGTTGCATTGTCATTCAGTTCTGAGCTATGTTTAAAGTTTCAAGTCTCTAGCTCATCGGGAAGTTAGTTTAAAATCAATTGCAAAATTTGTACCGAACAAACAGACAGACAAGAAAGCGAGCTAATAAAAACGTGTTAATGTTAAAATAGTGATTTCGTTTTCCTTTTTTTAACTTAAGCGCCTTAGCTATAGGGGCACAATATATGGGAAGAAATCAATAACAAAGATATAGTTGTTCGATATTTTAGGATGTAAGTTACGTCATTCCATTTCTTCTATTTTCATTTCCGATTTAACAATGCAAAATGTTAATAAAAAATGACGGAAAATTTCATGAGACAGTTTTATATCCATACCATCATCACGAATTTTTTACAGCACAGGACTTTAGTGGGGAATCAACTGACAAATCAGTTGTGATTTGATGCCAAATTCACAAATACAGTCAGTAACATCAATTATTTTTCATGTCCGCTTCACTGATATGGATTTCTAATTAGCTACACCGTCTAGACGGTACTAATTAAAAACCTTTGACGGACGAACCTAGGAAATTACGATGTTTTCTTGGTAAAAATGATTTCATTTGAGACCAACAGGTAAAATCTATTGGAAATCGCTACACAATACTGACATAAAAAAAACTACTACCTGGAAAAAAATTATATTATATGAAGCTATTATAAATTATTACTACTTTCTCTGCTATGAGATTTTTGATAAAGCAAATTTAAAAAAAAACAAAAAAAAACAATAAACTTTGTTTGTCTACGAAATAAAGAACTTCTTAATAAGAAATATTACTTCTATGACAATCTTATCGTGAGTGTATTGCATCTACAGAACTTATTAGCTTTTTTTTTCTTTTTTTTTTTCAGTATTTCGTTGAGTGTTGTGAGATAGATCGAAGCATTTAGTTTAATGACAGATGTAAGATTACGAAATGGCATTCCTCCAAAAGAATGTCGAAAGGATTCCTTTTATAAAGCTAGGGATTGTATTCTCCACGTGAGCTATCACAAGCATCAATGATTTAAAGAGACAATTTCCTTAAATAAAAAGAGAAAAATCCATAAAATGTATAATGCATTTATTATATTTAATAGACAAGTTTAGTAAATATATATAATAGAAAATATTTAAGCATAAAGGAGAAAGTTTTATAACGTCATATAAACTACAGTAAAACCTCGTTAAGTCGTAACGTCATATAAACTACAGTAAAACCTCGTTAAGTCGTCACTCCGCTTAAGTCGTCGTTTTCCTTTGGTCCCGACAAGGTCTCATAGACAATAATGTAAAATAACCCTCTTTTACTCGTCACCAAATTTAATTCTACTCTGGATAACTCGTCACCCTCAAAAATGGCGAAAAGCATCTTTATTCTCAATTTTGCCTGCTATCTTATCAGCCCCGCCCCTTCATTCTAAGAAAGCCTAGCCTTTACGGGGCATTTTCATGTGGGAAATTCACTTGGGAAATGACACACTTCTCGCTGCGACTCTTATCAAGAGTAGACGTTTTTCTTAACCGCTACTGAGTGTGATTTCATTTCATGGCGAGTAAGCCCCGAAAATTTAAAAGCGATCGAAATTGTTTTTCTGCTTCCTTCAAATGTAACTGCACTTCTTCAGCCTTTAGATCAAGGGATAATTCTTGACTTTAAGCGAAAGTACAAAAAAATGCTTGTAATGGACATGATAAAAGCCTTGGATAGGAACGAAAAGCTAGAAGTTTCGGTTTTAGATACGATTAACTATGTGCACAAAAGTTGGAGTTCCATTTCATTACAAAGTGTTTCGAATTGTTACCAGTAATCAGCACCTTCATCAATCAACACTGTTGAATTATTTTAATGCCAGTAAAAGAAAATAAAATGTGTTTTTTTTTTATTATTATTTTCCACTCATTCATTTGCATGTATTGATTTCTGAAAATCTTGTTTTTCTCACCGAATCCTACAGCAATTCATAAAAATATTGTATTTCAGTGGGTTTTTTTTTTCTCAAAAATGCCCACTCCGCTTAAGTCGTCACTCCGCTTAAGTCGTCAAAAATGTTCGGTCCCTTGAGTGACGACTTAACGAGGTTTTACTGTATTAAAATTATTTATTTTATTAAGTTAATAGACGTTTATAAACTTAAATTTCTCTGCCTTAATTTGAAACCAACAACCATTTAAGATAAAAGGCCAGTTATTTTCTTTTGTAATGCTGTAACTGCAGAACCAAGAAATCTGGAAACCTGAGGGTCTTTATTTCGCGACGTTCTTTTTAAGTTAACCTCAGTTAATTTTTCCCTGGAGAATGCCTCAGGAAATCCAAGCTTCTCCGCTGTGTGATAGGACGGCTGTACAGGGAAGCCCAATATTGAACCGCAGGAGCAGCAGGCCAAGGTTGGCAGGTTTATCTTTCTTGGAATACCCGAGGGTAGCCAGACAGATTTGATTTATTCTCTAGGAAGTTTAAAGATGTATTCATATTTACTTTCTGCACGGAAAGTATTATAATAATCTCTGAAAATAAAATTTAAAAAAAAAAAAAAGTAAAAATAGAGAGATTTGTTTTTTGTTTGTTTTTTTTGCTTTTCTTGAGGATTTGGGGGCTGCACAGTCCTAAATTTTTTAATAAAAATAAAAAATAAATATTTATAAACAAAAATGGGTGAGACCAAATTGTTTACCAAGTGACATCCTGGAACAGCTGTTTCGCGCTCTTTGGCGATCATCAGCCAGGAGCAGTCACCAGTAAACAACGAGGTTTCACTACTGAGACTAATAAGAATAATCGTCGAAATCGCATTGTTTAGTAATAATTCAATGCGCAGATTGAATTTTTTTTTTTTTGCTTTAAAAAAAATTCATTGAAGCCGACGGACTGCTGGCACATGAAATTTCTCGCTATTATTTCATTAGTATTTAATTGTTTATTTTTGCTTTTGAGGCACCACTGCGATTCCGACGAAGAAATATTTACGTTTATTTTTATTCTGTCGACACAGGAACTCTCAGACGAGACATCTAATCGAGCTTGGGTAATCGTCAAACTGGTATTTCTACCATGGAGAGAACCTCTTGAAAAAGGACTTGATTTTTAAAAACAATGCTAAATGTATTTTTTTTTTTGGTGGGGGAAGGGTTTATGTTTTGGAGTAGATCTTTCAGACTTTCGGGGAGGGGGGAGTTGCTTTTTCCCTCAACGACTTAAAAGTTTAACGAAAGAAAATAGTCCTACCCTATTTCGATATTGTGAGATGGCCTAAGATAGTCCTCCACTGTGAAATGTGCCTTTCTATTTTTTTAGCTTCTTAAGAACTGTACGTTCAGAAATCAACAGAACAAGAATAGAAAATCAGCACAGCAAATTTCAAAAGGTGAAAAATTCCCAGAAAGAGGTTAGTTTGCAAACGATTTCAAATCATTTTCGAAATACTGGATACGCATATTGATATAAAAAAGAAAAAATGTACAGAGTGGGCTAAATGTCCGTAAACCTGTGTTATTAAACTGGATTTAAAATGAATTGATGTGCCTATTATGGTTACGCACTTCTCCATGGTCTCTGCACAGATGGATGCGTCTCCAGGTCCGTATGCTCATTTTCCGTAGCATTTGTGGTGTCACAGTCGTGATGGTATTGCGCACATCAATCTTCAACTCAGCGTTGGAAGCTCGATTGAAGAGCGTTTAGTGACTGCACTTTGGATTCACGAACGACCGCATACGGGACAAACACTTTCGCAAATTATTTTCAGCTAAGATTTCAGAAGGCGCCACCATCCAAGAGAAACTTTATTGGCCGGGAACGGAAGACTTTTATGTAAGGATCAGTGAAGGATTCACGTCGGACGGGAAGACCGTCAACACGTTTGGAAACAGTGCTGCTGTGGAAGATCTCCCGTGAAGTCCACTCGCAAGCGTGTTGCCGAATTGGATAGTCCTCGATCAACCGTGAGACACAACATGCGAAAGGATTTGAAACTGAAACCTTGCCCCCCGTTGTCAGTGAATAAGCTATCAGATGATTTAACACGGTGCTAAGAAGCATGTAACCTACTTCTCCAACATTTCCCTACAAGAGAAGATCAGCGAAGGGTTCTGTTTAGTAATGAAGGTGCTATCTATCGTAGTTCGAAAGATCGGAACGTTTATTTTTGGTCAAAGGAAAATCCACACTTCTTTCAAGAACTCCACCAAAATCCACCACACATTATGATTCGGGCGGGGGTAACAGGAGAATGTCTGCTTAGACCGTAGTTCTTCAATGACCCAATGAATCAGACGACTTATCTGCGTATGATTAACGAATGGTTGCTGCCTGAACTCCAGTTGAAAGGCATAGCTGACACTGTATGGTTTTAATAAGATGGAGCACCAGCTCATTTCTCCATGAGAGCACGATTGTGCCCTGATGAGTTTTTCCCAAACAGGTGAATTGGCGGAAAATCCGATAACTTACTTTCTTTCTTTTGACATGGCCATCACGCAGCCTAGATCTTACCACGCCAGACAATTCTCTGTGGGGAATCATTAAACAGAAAGTCCGCAAACAGCGGTACGTTTCCAATGCCGAGTTGCAGATTGCTGTGCACAGTGCCTTCACGAGTGCGACACCATAAATGCTACGTAAAATGAGCATACGGACCTTGAGACGCATCCGTCTCTGCAGAGACCATGGAGGAGTGCATATAGATATTTTGGATATACAACAGACACATCAATTCATTTTCAAATCCAGTTTACTGATAGGGGTATACGGACTTTTCGCCCACCCTATATAATAAGTGCAAAAACAAGATAAAATTGTTAAGCTTAAGCAAAGATGACAAAACATTGCAGAAAAGTAACTGCAGCACAGTTGCCAGATAGTTGGAGATGTTTATGGCCAAACACACCTGAAAAATTTATCAAAATTGGTTAACTACAAAATTGGACCTTAAAACCTCCAGATTTCGTGCATTTAAAGATATTCAATCGTTCAACAACAACAAAAAAAAAAAAAGAGAGAGAGATTCGTATTTTCGTATAATTCTCAAATATATTTTCTTAAAAAAAGCCAAAATATGGCCAAAATACAAATTTAGTCAAAGTTGTGGCCAAACATAGGCTACTTGAGAAAAAGGCCAAAGTAGCAGTCCTGGAATAGAGACACCATTTTTAGTAGAGTTGGTTTCCCATCAAACTTTTGATATTTATCGTGTCAAAATAAGCCAAATGAATTGTCATGTTATTAAGAGAAACTAGTTAACTGTGCTAACTAGTGTCCGAACAACTTTAATGGAACTTACATCGATTGTAGCCTGAATATTCATGAGGCTTGTTTCGATTCATTCTGTTACAACCGAACTCTAACCAAACGGAAATTAATTCTGTTGAACAGATGTAAATTGTTATTTACAAGCACTCGTGTTTCGATGAAGAATTACATTTTCCAAATTATAAACCCATTTAATAACATATTAATTAGTGAAGGCAGAAAAATAGAAAATGACGACGGTTTTTCCCCCATCAGATGAAAGCAAAATCTCTGACCTTGTTACTCGCTTCGAACGAAGAAATTTATTGATTATTATTTGAGGCACGTGCACTGTTAGGTCTTCCTTTACGAAAAGGGTTTTCTTTGGCGTTATTATTTCCTAACAGTCTATCCTCTTGAAACGACTTAAGATTCTTGTCATTTGGAGGCCATGACCTTTTTTTTCTCTTCTCTCCAATGAATAAAATCTCTTCTTCTGATTGGTGGAGATATTTTCCTTCATCCTTGTAACATTCATCGCGATAGAGAGTGAAATTAAAAAGGATCATTGCTAGCAAGAAAGGGAAGGTCTTAATTGGGGAAATTGTTCAGGTTAGAAACCATTATGAAAGAAACGTCTTATTTTTTTCTAAGGTGTTCTGCTAAATTTTTTTTAATTTGCTTTATATTTTTGTAGTCGTTCTTGAGTCAATACACTAATCATGTACAAAACAAAAATCAACTAAATAGCATGTTCTACTTGTTTTCTAAGTGTTTGTCAAGCAGTTAGATATGTCTCTGTGGTATAATGTTATGAGCTGAAACACTGAAAAATATTAAATTTTTATTATGTTGCTAATATATTTTACCTTTTGATTAGATCTGTATTTAAGAATTACGTCATCTATTTCTATGGACTAATCAGTGTTGGCACGATAATTCAAACAATAATACTCCGAAATTATTTGAAAGTTTTCATTTTATAAATGAATTTCGTAAATATACATTGAGTCTTTTGTTTTAAGTATTTTGTTAACGGCAATTTACAAGGGTCGAGCACTTATGGAATATCAACTTCAGTCTTAATGCTTTGTTTCATAATTTGAGTATTTTGAATTCTGTTGTCTAGACCTGATTCAATCCAGTCTAGACCTGAAGCTGTTATTTATTATAATAGCTTCATTGCTAATATATGAAACTTAATGAGCATGAAACATGTTTCGGATTTACTGAAAACACTAAGGAAGAATGAAGAAATTATGAATGACTATAATCATAATTATTTGATCTTTTATACTTGTTTACTTCAACAACTGCTTCAACTGTAGTCAAATTCGATTCAATAGACATTATT
>JAFIDM010000179.1:26155185-26170103 GCA_023159025.1 Thereuonema tuberculata | reverse complement strand
GTTAAAAGTTGTTAATATTTCATTTTAGCCATGGTACCCAACATTGGCCGAAAAATTCGGTGTTTTGTCTATTCTATGCAAAGTTTTATAAATATAAAAACTTTTCAATTTTTCTTTTAATTGAGGTGGAGGAATTTTTTTCACCCCATCACGGAGTCATCCTCTTGACTTTTTTCCCCTTCACCAACAGTACGACGTATTAAAAAAATCTGAAAAACTCCATCGCTTTTAAGAGGGTGATGATAATACCTTTTCCAACGCGCTTTTCATCTTATTAATAACGATCTGCCCTGAATTTAAAGGATACAATGAAAATTTGGCGGTTATTGTAGGGAATGTATAAAGAATAAGCAAAACATCTTATTAGTTCTTTGTGTATTGAATCTTATGTAATGTATCTGTATTATTCTTATTGTAGATACGTCTAATTATTTTTGTACAAAAAGTGTATATGTTCCAGGGTAATAAAATGTATATTATTAAAAAGACAGCTTGTGTAATTATGTCCGCAACAATTAAATTTCGCACGGGCGTTGCCAGGCAACAGGAGTATTGTTGCATAGACAACTTTGTATTCTTTTTAACTTTAACTTTAATTTATTTTTAGTTTTAAGTTTACTTGATGTAGCCTATTTTTTTTTAACCTATTGATATTTAATTATGTATAGATTGTATTGAATTGATTTTCTTTTTTGGCTACAACCTCTGCCAAAAGGGAAGTGGGTAAAGGGAGGATGGTTTTTCTCGATGCTTCTCACAAAGCCATTGCTGTCGACACTTGTCTTGTTGCTTGTTCGTTTAGTGTTTTTATCGTCATCAAGTCAGCTGTTCTTAAGAGCGAAGGGGAGCGTGTTCTGCAAGCGCTGGTACTTCTGGACAACTTCGTGGATTTTGTTTTTAGGTTGGGGTTAACGCCATTCAGAAGACATAAATAAAGATAGTCGTAAAGATCAATTCAGAAAGGTTTTTCAAAGTTGAATCTTGAAGGTCACTCATGATACACGAAAAGTTGAATTTCACAAATTGATTCATAACAACAGGCAATAAAACGTTTAATGTAAAAATGATGTAAAACATTATTAAAATATATTAAAGGGAAAATTATTTTTTTATAGAAAATTAATTGCTAAATAAAGTTTAAAATAGGATTTATATATTAAACTTAAAAGATTTATATATATATGTATACAGGATCTTTCAGAAATAATGATACTCTTTGAAAAGGATGTTGTTTTAGAATGGTACAATAAAAGAAGAGGCACGGATGGACAGAAGAAGTATTTCAAGTTTTATTTCATATCTTACAAATGTTCAATTTGTCCTCCTTTGGTCACTCGGCAGACGTCCAAACGATAGTTATTATAGACAGCATTGATGCAGATATGTTGCACCGAGTGTGGCAGGAACTCAATTATCGGTTGGACGACTGTCGTGTGGCCAAAGGCGGATATATTGAACATCTGTAAGGTAACGAATAAAACTTGAAAAATTTCTCTATTCAACCATGTTGAATAATGTACTGTACTCTGCATCATTCTCATACGAATCCTTATCAAATTTATATCTGAAGACCCTCTTTGTATTTTATTTTATATATTTAACATATTTTATAACACCTACTATTTATATATAAAGCCGGACATTGATATGAAATTTGAGAAATGCCAATACAAAAACCATATCACTGTTTCTGTGAAGATACGGCCAATTTATCCTTAATTTTATATATTTAACTTTATATTTTTATATATTTAACTATATATATATTAACATTAAAGTTATCTTAAAGTTATTACAGGAAACATTAAAGCTATTTATGTTTTCTGTAATAACTTTAAGATAAAACTTTAATGTTTCAAAACTTTTTAATATAGTTTTTACTTGTAATAATTAAATAAATTTTTCACTAATTAAAAATTATTTATTTTTTACAAGTAAAAACTACGTTGAAAGTTAATAATGGTCATGCTAATAATATAAAATTTTATTTATATTACTTAAAATAAAGACCAAATTTATATTTTGTTTAATTTCTGCGAAATTGAATTTAATTGTTAAATAAAAGAAAACTTAATTACAATGACCGCATTTAAAAAAAAATAAATCAGTTTTTCAAATTGAAGAGATTTGACGTTGTCTGTCTGACGTCAGAGTTTAAAAATTCTGACTTAATTTCAGATGATTGTAAAGGCTAATTGCACTTGATAAGACCTGAATCTGCAGTAAATCATTCAACGCGAAGGCAGCCCCAACTCAGTCAAGGCAAGGCTTCTCAATGGTAAACAGAAAAAAAAAAAGTCATATCTGATTCTTTTAACAATGAAAACTAAATGCCTTTTATTACGAAATTATATTTTAAACTTAATTGAATGTTAAAGGACAAATTGCTTTTAATTTAAAGAAAAAACTAATGAATGATTTATGATTACTGTTTGATTCTCTATATAATGTGGTAAAATGTGAACCAATACCAGCGATCACATGTCTCCCACGACCAGCTAACTAAAACTGCACAACTGACAAGAAGCACGCTGAGTTTTGTTGTGTTGCTGTGATCTATCTGATTGCTATAGTTTTCTGTGACCCACCGTTGTTAGCAATGACGCTGACGTATGTTTTCTTTCTGTTAGGCCACCGCAATGAATAATGTTAATAAGGTATTCATATCATGAGCAATGGAAAAAAAATCATTTAACAGCATCACCACTGTCCACAGAAATTTGAAATTGGTTTTAGGCTTCTGATACGACGTATCAGACGCCTTATATCCCCGCTTTGTCTGTCCGTCTGTGGACAGGTATCAGCTCAGCAACAATCACAACAATCACAATACTCGCAACAATTGCTCCTTTTGCATTCGCAACATTCACATTTATAATAATAAGGAAATTAAAGCAATATCAATGATATTTTCTTATACGTATCAAAAGCCATTGCGAAGCATTGTGATTTGTTTACTAATCGCTATCCCTACCTTGTTTAAACTATTACTTCCAAAAACTTTACGTTAGATGTAGCTAACGAAGCATCAGTTTTAGGTGCGGTTGTTTCGAAGCGAAGCAAACACTCGAGAAAGAAAACTACTGTAATCGGAACTAAATACGAAATGAAATCTCAGCTTTGTACACATTCGTTCAGAATACATTTTCTTTGTATTAAAGACTCTCAGATGTAAACTCCTCAAGCTGGACCCGAATGTGTGACAAATCGCTGTCACAAGCTTTTCATTTAGTCGATGTATTCGAGGCCTAACGAGCTTCTTTGCGTCACACAAAGCCATTGTTCTGCTGCCATTGCATTGTGTGTGTTTTTAGATAAGGAATTTTCATGACCTTGACTTCTAATGCCTTGAGAATCGGAACGATCAGTTTTAATCACCAGGAAAAAAAAAAAAAAAAACAACAATACTATTTCACGGTTTTTAATTACTGGTTTTCATTGATGGACAAGATTTTAATTGAAACTTGAGAATGCAAAGATTTAAATACGAATCAATTTGATTATGAATAGAAGAGATCAATAACTTTGTTTTCTAGTTGCTTGATTTAGCTTTTTTAAAATGGCTTTAAAACTATAAATACAATCATTCACAATCATTCCTCTTTTTTTGTTTCAATTTTAAACCATTGTATGGTCAGATTAAAAAGAAATTAATTAGCAAATTTCTTGTTTTCTTAATCAATTAAATAAAGCTTATTTAATCTAAAATACGCTGTCTGTTGAGTCAGTTATTTTATTGATTCCCATTGAATGCTGCATAATAATTTTAAAATTAATAAAACCTAAAAAAAAAAAAAACTGTAAAGAAATATCATTTTCAATGCATGCCTACAATTTTCTCGCTATTAATATTCTCTGAAGAACATTTCACAACATTTATACAGTAAAAATATAAAAACAATTTAAAAAAAAAATAAAATAAAATGTTTTCATTTTTTAAATATGTTTATTTTTTATATTGATATTGTACAAGAAAGCTCCTTTTCCCTTGGTGACTATAATCCTTTTCCTTCATATCAGGAGTTGTTATTGTTTACTGAATAGTTAAAAACCATTATTTAATTATTTATACCAGATTATAAAGTTATTTTCCTTTTACTTTCGGAATCTAATATTAAAAAAACGAAGTAGTAATTCTTTCTTTCATTCGTGCACAATATCCTGAAAAAAAAATCTTAAGATAAAAACTTTGATTTAACTTTCTTTGACTTTATATTTAAACGATTTCAATAAGATAAGACTTTCAAAAAGAACGAATTTAATTATCTACTCCGTTTGAAAGCACAACGCTCATAAAGCACGTGAATCGTTCTTATTAAAATAACATTTGCTCGCGCTACGTTCACCGCTGCAATTGTATTTAATTAAGAGTTGGTTTTTAATACTTTCTTGTCATTGAATTCTTCGCTGTTTAGATGATTTACGTACATTTGCAATACCTTCTTTTGTTTTCCGTAACGAACTGCATAATCTACATTTATTAAACCTCGTAGAAGCTAACCCTAACTCCATCCTCTTGAAATATTCGGGATTTTCAGCTCCCCCGCTGAATGAATTTGTAAAAGTGATTCAAACCAGCGCATTAGCACAGTCTTGCATTTAGGCTAATGACCCACATGTTCTGGCCGCTGTACAAATTTTGTTTTAGTTAATATTTCAGCTAAAAAAAAAATTTAAAAAATTTGCGAGATTAACCGTTTTTGGTAATTCAAACAACATTAACTTCGATTTAAAAAAACTCACTATACACCACTTAATTAGAAGGATAATTAGTTTGGCGCAATCTAGAAACTTTTATAGACTGTTCTTATCTATTTTGCTCGGAGTTAAAAGCTGGTCTATTGGTTGTCAGGAAACATATTTGAATGGAAAAGACATCTTTAAAAATTGCAGGAACCGTTGCGACCGCAGAATAAGAGTTATTGACGGCCAAATGAGTCTGCAGTTCTCCACTCCAATCACAGCAGATGAATTCCAACTTTAATTGAACTTAAAGCTGCTATAATCGTTCTTTATAAATATTAATTAATATATGAAATAAAAAAATCATTTAGTTAATGTTAGTTAAGTTACTGTTTTTCTGGTTTTGCTTACACTGATCTGAATTTTTTTTCAGTATCTGATTATGCTAAGTAAACTAAATGTAAGTATTAATTTACTTTAGTCATATTTATTTAATTAAGATATTAATTTTACGTATATACACTGTGTATAGATGTTATGTGTAGGTGTGCGTAAATCTTCATTTATAAAAATGAATGTTTCTTTGGTTATCCCGTATGCGTTCCTCATTACAACAAGTTCATCATTTCAGTATGATTATGGACATTTTGTACTGTTTTGTTTGTTTAAATTTATCAAATTAATAATTTAACATGTGCAAAAAAAAATGGCATTAAACAAATCATAGACCATCAATGTGGAAGATAGAGAGTGATATCATAAAAGTTTGTATAAGTTGTTATTTGGAAGGAATGGATTTCAAATAAACGACATTTCTTGTGTATAAATTGTAATTAAGGTCTTTGTGTTTTTATTGTATATATATTTGTTTCCTTTAAAATTTCGCAACAATGACCACTATTTATCAAACTTTTCATTGTTAGGCTTAGTAATCTACGTATAAAGTACGTAGCAGTAAATAATTGTTTATTGAGAGGCTGTTCAGTAAAATAAATTTATTTATGTTATAAATTTTTTCGTTTTAATTCACTCTTACAATTTATACCAAACTCATCTGTGGATTTATTAATTTAATAGACGATAAAATGCTTTTCTTAGCTTTTTATTTGTTTTCTTTTTTTTTTTCAAGTATTATTATTTATTATATTTTTTAATCGAGTAAATGTAAGAAGGTTAGCCATTGGTTAGACGTTAATGTAATAATTAATTATTAAAGAATAAAAGCCACGGTGCTTTCTCGCTTCTCATTCCCTGAAGATGGATTCCATGACGGCGTCCGAAAGCTTCGACCACTCCAAAATTCTTATTTGACTGGAAACCCGAGAATAATTATTTAATCTTCGTCGCCAAGAAAGTTTTAAGCCTCATTTAATTAATTATTAATAAGCAATTCTTATTAACATAGAAATCAAGGAGAAGAGGAGACCTTATATTAAAAAGATAATTATTTTAACAAGATTGACTGCTATTAAAAATTAATCTAATGTTTAAGTAACATTCATGGCACTAAGTTCAGTTTCGAGTGTCGCCATCTTGCTTTAGTCCCTAATTGCGCTTCGAGCAATTGAAGCGCATGATTCTATTTGATTCACTAAGTCGATTCGAATTTTAATTAATGGAAATTTTTCAATTATCCATAAACCAAAATTAGTTATGGGACCTAATGAGTAAGGTAGTAATTAGATGGTGATTCTGCTTTGCGGAATGTTAACGTCATTTCTGAATTGTTCTGGGATTTTTGCTTTGATTTGCATTGACTTAATTTAATGTTTGTATCCAGGAAAGGGAATTACTACGCACTTAAGAAAATAGAGATGGGAAGCATCGTACCGAGGTTAACAAATACATCAACCCCTTTAGTTCCATTTCAGAAATACACAGACATTATAGATGAGCAGTATCTGATATAACAATCCATTGCACCAAGGCACCCAATTACTGTTTGGTCTATCAGATTTGGTAGAGATAAAAGTTTTTTTTTCTTTTAATAGCATTATGTTTAGGAATTGCAAAAATAAAAACAAAAAACGATTTCTTTGCGATTTAACTGGTAAAAAGTGGAGAGAGAAAACGTCATTGTTAAGTAACTAGTTTAATTGGATTAGAACTCGGAAAGGATTAAAACTCCTGTTTCCTGATTCATTTACAAGAGATTAAAAGGTCAACGTATGAAAAAACAAGATTCTCCTTAATTTATTTCTTGTTAATTAGGAGAAGAAAATCCTCTAATTAAAGCATCTCTTTTGTTGTTGTTCTTAGACGTTCTCGAGCAAAAATCGTCAAAAAAGAAATGTGTAGGTTTTATCTAGAATTTATTTATAAGGTCATATATTTCTTATAGGTTATATTTACCTAAAAGGAAATGTGAATATTAAGATTTTCTAATACCGAATTCCTCTTTAAAAAGCTTTATTTAGAAAATTGCATTTTACCAAGCTTTATAATGACGAAAAATTAGAAAAAAAAGAATCATTTTGCGTAATATTCAGAGCTTTGTATTTGTTGAGATCCACATTTGTTTCCCAGTTGACTTTCGTGAATGAAGTTCGGTTGAAATTCATTTTCCTTGGACTCTCTCGTGTGCCCTACAATCATTCTATCACACGTATGTAAATAGATATTTTCTTTGTGTCATTTTAGTGTCCTTCATTTCCTTTTTGACGTCAACTATTAAATACTAAAAAAAAAAAAAACTGTTTTCTTATAGTCCCAGCCTTTTTCTACAGAGAAGTAATGCTTAGCAACAGAAGCCAAATTGTTGTCAATTGTTGTCAACAGAGCTGTGATATATAATATATTATGTTTTTAGAACAACGGGTTGTCGAAATTTCCAAACGTTTTGTTCTTGTAGGCACTTTTGACTAATTTTCAAGTATTTAATTTGCTTGAAATAGCGTAAGCTACGTTTTATGAAAATCCGATATTCTACCTTTCACTTTCCATTATAAAGGCAATTAACTTTGTTAACACCTTCGTTAAATAGTGTTTTAATAGTTAAAGGGCTTCTTGTTTGTTGATAGTGGAAATACCAAAACTGTCATTAATATTCATGGCAGGTATTTACATTCAACTCAAATAGAACCGGATTACACAACCCACTAATCCGTCCATGGCCATCATTAATTTATTTCAACCTCTAAATATTTTACCGTCTTTCTCTGACGTTCACGAGGAGCTACTTTGTGGTTTTCCAGCGATTGAGGGTGTTATCAGTTGATCCGGTTTTTTGTTTATCTCAAACAAAACAGTTTGTGATTTAAATGGTTTATTCTCTTCTTATGGTTATAATGGAAATATATATATAAAAACGGATTCCTTGTAATTTTAATTTTGTTTCTGATCCCACAATATCCTGATCCAGAAAAGGGTAAAAAAACTGAGTATTTTTTTTTTTTTTCATTGATTCTGCAAACAATCAATTAAAACAATGGAAGTTTGCGGTTTGCGTTGTAATGGTTCTGAAAAATTCCGGTTGACACTGAGGAAAAATCCATAAAACATAACCACCAGAAGAGAATAGGAAGTCGTAAATAGCTTTTATTCTTATTATTTAGGGCGACATCAAAAGATAAAATATTGTGATTTAACATGACTAGTTTTAGTCCACAGCAGAAAACCAAGAATTTCTAATGTGTTCATTACTACAAAAGAAATTAAACATAGATTAACTTAAGGTAACCAGACTGAAAATAAAAATAGGGACACTTTAATGTAGCGGATAAAATCAACCAACACTTAACCATTTGTATTACTTTACTTATTTGGAAGAAATAAATGCTACTCTTTAATGAGAAGCAGATGAACTGCACTGGGGCTTGTGGCTGTCTGTGCTCCATTTTGGTGTTTGGCTGAGAATTGAATATCTTGAAAGAGTGTGGTGTTCTGCTTAAGTGTGTAGTAAAAATCAATACAGAATACTTCTTGAAACTGCGCCTTCACAATAATCATAGCCATCACACTTTCAAACTTGAATCTATTTTTTCATTAGTCTTTTTTTTTTAATCATTATTTTCAAAAGTTTACTTGCAAATATATAACAATTTTCGAGAGCAATTCTAATGGCCATTCATATACTGATTGCAACGTTAAAGTAACAATATAATTTCATAAACTTGTTTGTACATGGTGGCTCACATAAAACCGGTCCCAAAATAATAATACAATACAAAAAGAAATGCCTATTAGGGCGGGTTTTATGTGCGCCACTCTTATATATGATTATTTACAATTATATAATGGCATAAAGAAATTATTTCTTTAGATTGAATTGAAATGGACACTCAAGCTTTAACATGAACCTTATAGTAGCAGGTACAAGAATAAGACGTTCTTGCGCATAGAAACTAATCCATCTAAAGTCTAAACTCGAGCCTATTATCCATTGTTGGAAACGTGTTCGTAACTTTAGAGCGCTTGACCGATGATTCAATATTGCACTGAATCACTCAATGCAGATGGTCAAAGTGAAAACACTTTCATCTCTCATGTTCTCAACGGCTGAAAATAAAACTAAGAAATGTGGATAAACAGTGATTTTGAAATTGCATTAAAATACGGGACAGTTATGCTTCCCGGATTAAATTTATTGGGACAACGGGACACAACCTCTTAGAATGGGACAATTCCGTAAGTTATGGGACGTCTGGTAACCCTTGATGAACAACCAAATAAGTCTTTTAGTCTTGGTAATGATAGCTTTACTCTAATATATTAAAATAGTTAATTGTAAAAAGCAGCTGTGAGCAGAGTTTAGTCCATCTCAGATTTCTACAGACCTTTCTAGTTGGCTAACGTTGACATTGATGTATGGTTCCTTTCTAATACATTTGCCTTAACAGTGATTAGTCTAAGTAATATTTATTGATATAATGAACCAATAGAAAGAAAGCCTACGGTAATGTCATTGTGAGCCAAATAACAATGGTCCATAGGAATCGGAGATGGTCTTAATACTGAATCATCCTTATTATTGATTATGTTTCCTAATATTTGCACATGTTTTAATTTCTAACACGTGTTAATAATTACGTAATAAGAACATAACTTTTCTCTCCAATCTTTTTTTTTTTCCGTATTTACGATAATCTTTATAATTTTTCTTTTTATTAATCCTGTCATTATGTAGAGTGTAGGCCTAAATTGATATTTTTCCTTTTTTCTGACCTTATTTTTTTTTATTCCTCGATTCCTACTTCATTGCATGTCATTACAATACGTCTACAAATTTGCCTGCGGTATTTCTCGTGAAAACTCTAACGACAAAGTGAGATTTAATAACTAGTTATCTGTAACTAATTATACCTATTTTTTCAAAATAAACGAGGTCAACTTTCTTAAATTTTTGAATGCTTCTATTGTCCAGAAAAATTAAGAACATATTTTCCGTATTTACGTATAACAACTGATAGTTACAAATAATTATAGAGTAAATTTCTCCAAACTAACGAAGGAACTACCACAAAATTTCCAGAGACACGAAAAGTAAACAGTTCTTGTAATGCTTTCTGTGGTACTTTGCACTTTCTGTGGTACTTTGCACTTTCTGTGGTACTTTGCACTTTCTTTGGTGCTTTGTACTTTCTGTGGTAGTTTTAGGAATTTCATGAAAAAAAGAAATGCTTATTTCATCGTTAATATAGAACTTAAAATTAATGTGAAAAATAATCTAACTGAATACCTCGATAAACTTATTTTTCGATGTCTGTTGTAATGTTCTGTCCGTTGATAGGTGATTTTCATAATAACTTTGATTTACCATTTACCAGAAGGTATGAGAAAAATGAGAAATTGAAAGAGATAAGAAGTTGCGGAATAGTTAAATATTAGAACCTCTGTAATTTTGTAGTTTCTAGATATACATGTTAAGTATATCTAGAAAGTTTCAGAAGTCTATTACGCGTATTGTCTTTCAATAATTTGATAACCAATTGCCCTTCATTTATCCTAAAACCAGTTCATTAGAGAAATGAAAAGAAAACCATAACAATTTCTTAAAAAAGCAGTTTCTAATAAACTTCTATTATTGTATAATTTGTCAATTTATACGAACAAAGTTGGATATCCACAGCTTACTCGTAGGTCAACAAAATGTTTGGAAGCGATCAATCGCACCTTTCCCTAGGTAACTGTATCGGATTACCTCGTGGGTTTTTGGAAACGGGCTAATAATCCTTTCTTTAACGTTGCTGCAATATATAAAAGTGTATTTTATCATTGATCTCTGTTGTCTTTAACTTAACTTTTTGACAGAATATTAATTACACAATGCAACCGAACACTCAAGATTTCAAATAGTTAAATTTATCAAATTGAAGAGCACCCAAGATATTCATTGCGCTAATGAATTCTTAACTTTACCGAGCTGGTAATTACATTGAAGAGATTTCTGCCAACGGCTCAGGTAATAAATATTCTCTCCGAATGGTTTCTTGTGTCTCCATAGGATTATGTTGTCTTGGCTTAACATCTCCTAAAACACTTTAGTTTTTTTTCTTCTTTTTATTCCCATTACTTTTCCTCCATAGCTAATATTTAATCAGTCTCTTAATGTGACTCTTTAAATCATCCGGGGAATCTTGGCTTCGTCTCCTGTTTAATGAGAAAAGTTCCAATAGTATCGTGACTAGAACATTTCCGGGTTACTTCCGGTTCATAAGCAATAAATGAGGGAAGAAAATTGGTAGTTGCTGTCTCCCATTGAAATGTATTCCTCGCCAGCATTCAGGCAAAAAACGAAACCGTATACTCCTTTATAGAGCTTCTTGGAACAAGAAATAATTACCGTTATTTTAATAGACTTAATTAAATTAAAATGCATTCGAATCCTAGGAATAAAGGGAGCAAAAACCAGATAACTTCTGTAACCTGAAAGTTTTCCTTGTGAAAAAAAAAAGGCGTTGGTGAAGAATTGCTGGACGATTTTGCTGACGTCATCGGAGTTTTATAGTTTTACTTATTTCAATTGGTTTCCTGTTGTTTTTCTTGTATTAATATTATACATCTTTAATTTTCGTTTTATTCAGTTTATCTTGATAAATACGTGTATATCATATAATATGTACGAACCGTCAGGTATTTTTTATATAGTATTATTTACATTTTTATTTCTATTTGAACATTTTTGATTTGTTAATTGAAATGTTTATATGATACTTCTGGAATTTTAATTACAAAATTAAAATTAAAGTTGAGACAGACACACTATGACAGTACATTTAGCATAAATACAGGCGAAGTCATAAGAATCTTTCGGATAGTGAGAAGATAACAAACTAAGGAATAATTTGGTTTTTGTAGCATAACATATCATGAATCTTACCATAACATACGATATCGTTGCTGTCCTGCAGACAGTAGTCGACAGAATGATGCCGAAATTTTACCTTACTGATGCAATTTTATCTTGACTTCATCTTTGGTGATTTTGAGAAACTTTTCAAGCTGATGGTATTATTCAGAATGAGCTTCACTGGAGGAGGTAGAAATTGAAGACTTTTAGTTATTTTTACCTTAAGAGTTTTGAGAGTAGATCAAGTAAATTACAACAGTCGCTTACTTCCTTACTAGGAACTAACCAGTTTAATAAACTAAACATCTCACATTCATCATTTGAACTAACGCAATATCACTCTTAACCAAAAGAAGACCTGAACTCTTGTAGTATGGATTAACTTCAAAGAGAGAAATTAGTCTTCAAATAGACCAATAGACCTATTAGATTTATCTAAGTATCGTATTTCATTTCTTTATGATGAGTTACGCAAACATCTTTTAGAAGTGGGGAAAAAAAGACGATATCTGATAGATTTCTTAGTATGATGGTGTCTTCAATTCGTTCCATTGAAACAATTACTTTGATCAGAACCAACAGAAAAAAACGTTGTTGTTTCTGCGCTTTGGCACATCGAGGTTTCCGACCTGTTTCCCGCTTGCTTGGCTAATTCCCACGGCCATTAGGGTTTTTGTTTGTTGAATTAAAGTGTGTCTGCCTTTTTAGCTTTGCCTTCTTTCTTGAGACTTTATTCTGTGTTTTGAATGACCTTGACTCAATTAACCGGAAGAAACTGTGTAGACCTGTTCTTCTTGGCCGTCAGCAGCATAGACTTGTCTCCAGACTGACCTCGAGGCCAACGGGAAAAAAAAAACAATAAAAGAGGAAAAAAAAATTAAGGGTGGGTTGTTTTTTATATCATTTCATTACTAACTCTAGTTTATTTAATTGGATTGTTAAGTAAAGGGAGAAACAATGTAAAAAGCGTAAATTGTATCGACAATAAGGAGTCTTTAGCGTGCAACTAATCTGCTTCCCCATTCTTTTTTCTTTTTTCTTTTTTTTTTCTCTTCCATTTTTTAAATTGTGAAATGGATGAGTGGAGATTTTATTCTAACAGGAAAATAAATTGAACTAAAAATTATTTGCCAAATGCTTCGCATTGATAGGCAATAGATTAAAAATATATTTTATGAAAATGCTACTTTTCAATAAACCCTTTTAAAGTAAAGTGGGAAAAGAAATAGAACCTCCATAAATCTAAACTAAAAATATAAAAACACAATAAAAATAAAGAAAAAGAAAATTCATGTGCTGGGCTCTGTCAGCCTCAATGAATTTCTTATGCGCATGTAAATAATGAAAAAGCGCCTAAAAATGTCTAAACACATTAAAAAAGTGAGACCAATGTTTATAAATGACATCTCAAGTCAACCTGTTTCACGCTAATATGGCATTATCAGTTGAGAGCTACACAAACAATGACAACAAAAAACAGTGAAACAATCTGCTTTTTTTTTTTTTTTTTTTTACTATTGTTTATTGAGTCCAGTCCAAGTAACATAAATAATTCAAAGTTATTATTTCTTGAAGAAATTTTCTAAAATTAAAAAAAATTAAAAATTCTAATAAACTTTTACACCTATTTAAATTTTTTAGAATAAAGAATTATTTTTGTGAGAATTTTTTTTCTACAACCTGTCGTAATCAATAATGTTAAATGTATTTTGTTTTTTTGTTTTTACAGAATAAAATAGGAGAGGTTAGCGAATGATCGAGAGAAAAAGGGGACGGTACAAAATTAATTCAATTCCATCAGAAAGCTTTCTTTGCTTATTCTTCTCCAGATCTTTTTTTTTTGGAGGAAAAATACTATTCTTCAAATGGATTTGAATTACAGTCCCTCTTAATACGCCCTTAATGTTAGTAATGTTATGAACCTTTATTTTCAATAAACTCGCCAATCATTGAAATGTCACAATTTTATTCTTCTTATAGTTTCGAAATGGATTTTATATAATACAGTATTTCGGATTTTTTTTAAAATCTATTTTCTATTTTTTTCTTTATCCCCTCCATCCCCTTCATATTCCACTATTTCATCGCAATTGTAGATTTTATTTTTATTTACGTAAAATGTAAATAAAATAACGTTATTTGGCAATTTTAAAAAGACAAATGTAGGGTTGTTGTTGTTTTTTGTTTTTTTTAACTTTTTCTACAATTTACTAAAGAACGTAATCCATAAACCATAATTATAATATATTCTCCTCCAAATGAGAGATGGCCGCCCTGTTTTTGTGAGATCTGCGCATGTATGATCGATTAGTCTGGTCAGGCACTTCCATCTGATTTTATGACAGGACTTCGCCATTACGGTAATCGCTTGTTACTTTGCAAAAGAGCATTGTATTTATAAATAATATATATTTATTTATTTATATAAATACTTATTGTTAGCAACTGGTATTGAAATAACGCTAAATAGTCGAGAGACGTTTTAATTTGGCGTTATCAACATGTCTTTCTCAGTGAAAACAGACGACGTCGTCCATTGTGACAGGAAAACATAATTGATCAGCTACCGGAAGGGCTGCGCAGTTCAAACTTCCGCCGGCCAACTTTCATTTGGAGGACAATAGTTAATTATAATATAGAAAACACAGGAAACACAAGTTCTTTACTAAACATCGCTACATTTCGCAGAAAGCTTCTTTTTCTGCTTCTTCAGGCATAATTACAAAGCAAAATAGAACAAACATAGAATAATTTAAATAAACAAAGATAGACAATGTTTACAATCATTTGAAAAGCTTCACGATTTTTTTTTTTCAAATGATTGTAAACATTGCCTGTGAAGAACTTGTTTCCTGTATTTTCTACATTATGAACAACAAAAAGACTAATTAATTAAGGATTTTATTTATTTATTTATTTATTTATTTATTTATTTATTTATTTATTT